>OZ023212.1:62710284-62735284 GCA_963995525.1 Escarpia spicata
TAACTACAACATATCATGATTTGTTTTAATGATAGTCGCTACTTCCGAAAGGTAGTGGACAAAAGTGGCACAACAATTCAAGAAATTAAACCATTAAAAGGAATTAAAGGACAAAGCGCAAACAACGGCTAATTCATAGGATTCAGGAATAACTGAAATGTTTGGTCACAATACCATACAAAGCTATACGGTAAACGTGGTGTGGCACAGAGTGTGACTGGTGACTGGTGACTAGAACCACGTTCGCAAGAGATACGGTTTGAATGAACGTGTAACAGTGTTCTAGTTCAACGTTAGACTGACTCTGTGAGATTGTTATGTGTGGACCGGTATGATCATTTATTCAAAGAAAACATGAAAGTCTTATTGCAGTTCAGTTCTAAGTCACTATTACGAACTATACGGATTGACAATCTTTCAGTAATGGACACTAAATGCATGTCCCTAAGTCGATAGTGTTTGACCGTGAAACACCTTAGCCATATCATTATTATTATTATTGTCATCATCACTATTATGACCAGCGTCACCATCGTCGTATATAAAGCCCACATCTAAGCAGATACGTCATTGCAAGCAACAGCAATGAGAAAAGTATAGTGCATGATATATTGTCAGTCAAAGTTACAAGACAAACTCACTTCTTCAAGAAACAATAAAATAGCAGTGTTTAAGCATGCAAGGTGTTTCACTGAAATAATCCAACTCTACGTGTAACGTTTCTCTCTTATTATTGACACGTGAAATCCACACGCTTGTGTCATTTCCAGATCAAACATCTATCTGGCAACAACACGTTGCCGGAGTACAAAGTACAGGAAATGAAGCGGTCAAAGTTCATCCTGTTGCACTATGGGATATTTAAGATCGGTTGGGATTGGCTGATCTTGCTGTGTACCTTCTACATTGCCATCATCGTGCCGTACAATGCTGCCTTCTATCTCTCCGATGGCCCCAACCGAAGGTCGTCTATTGTGACCGACGTCATCGTTGAACTGCTCTTTATTATCGGTGGGCCAGTTGTTAATCAATCCATCAAGTTACATACCTTGTGTGTGTGTGTGTGTGTGTGTGTGTGTGTGTGTGTGTGTGTGTGTGTGTGTGTGTGTGTGTGCGCGCGCGTGTATGGACGAGCGCGTGTGTGAGTGTGCACGAGTGCACGTGTATGCATGTATTCACTTGTGTGTATGGCTTCTGCGTATGTGTGCGTGTGTGCATGTGTGTGCGTGTGTGCGTGTGTGCGTGTGTGCGTGTAGCGTGTTTGTGCGTGTGTGCGTGTGCACTCGCGGTTTTACATGAGTCCGTCTGTACATGTACTGTTTCATTCCTTGACACAAATCAATACAATGCGTATCAACGATCTTTCACTTGTCCGCCCTTATGTTTCTTTATATAACTAGTATATCATACGTGCGTAGCAGCGAAGCATCACATACACAAGAATAAACAAATATGGCTCATTTATCGATAACGTGTATGTCGTGCGAAACAATTACTCCGACCTAGACGGGCACGGCAAAAAACTCTTGCAACTTGTTAAGAGCTGATTTGTGGAGGAGTTAATAACAAAACGGGTCACGGCATTTATCCACCTGTCTCGGCTCAGCTAGCGGCTAAACATATCGATGCAATATGTTTAAAATATATTTTTATGCATCCCTAGCTTTTGTCACCGATGGATTTTTGATCGCTTGAAATTCGACAAGATTTAACAAGATTACCATTCGAATTTAGATATTGACTGAGAATGCCATCCAAAGCTTATCGAGATTCCACCACCATTAATTTAGCTTTTAAACATATTCCCAGTAGAGATGTGTTCTTTTGATTTGATTAATGGAGGTGTATTCACCACGTTTTCTGTTTCAGATATAATTTTAAATTTTAGGACGACGTACGTAAGTAAAAGCGGCCAGGTTGTGTACGAACCCAAGTTGATTGCTATCAACTACATACGCGGCTTGTTTCTGCTTGATTTGTTGGCGGCTCTACCCTTTGATCTTCTCCACGCCTCTTCTGTCAATACGGTGAGCGCATGTCTCGTAGTTACTACTTTCGTTTTGAACCCAATAAAGGGAGCCAGTCAGTTCATCTACCTTGAATTAGCGGGCGTAGTAATTTGCAACAGGAAGTATGCTGTGTTGGAAGTATGCTGTGTTGAACGTGGGAAAATTAGACATCGTTGAACATCATAGGGTATTGCAGTTAATCAGTTAATTCAGCCCGATTCGGCCGTATTGCCAAAAAAGCTTGTTTTAAAACTGGATGTTTTGTTTACTATTTGAACAGACTCAGGTGTCGTACCTTCAAAATGGCGAACGTCGTTACGGACTTACTAAGCACAATTTGGCGGGCTGTATACCTTCAACAAAGTTAGCATAGTCCATTGTATTAATTAATAAATGAAAAACTAGGAACTGACAGCCAGCCTCCTTTTAAAGCTAGTATTCCATATATACGGAAACGGTATGCGGATGCAGCGTATAACAAAACATTGATATAGTCCCTAGTGGAAATTAATCGATCTGCCACTCGTGACCAGAATATCGTGGATTCGAACTGCGGCCCACCATGTCGTATTATCTAACGCAAAACATACTGTAGGCTCGTTTGTTTTCTTTCGTGCTTGGATTGTGAGATTCCATCGAATCTCTGTGAATCTTCAATGTTGTTGTCATGCAGTGCATTGTAAATTTTACCCACGCCCGTTTCTAGTTACATGAAACGGGCTTGGAAAAGGTGCACCTGTCCACCCACAGCGGACAGATGGTGTACCGACCCAAGGTACACCTTTCCAAAAATCAATAATGCACATGATTTAGTCAACAATCTGCAAAAACAGCTTGCAAAAGTTTGCATTTACGTTAATAAAGTAGTATTTGCAACCATACGCATACTTCGAAATTGTTACTTTTCTTGTCAAGAATTACCAAAAAATAAGATTAGCTCGTCTGTGTATCTCTTTGGATGAAAAACCACTGAATCTGTAATCGTGATCGGATTCGAAACCGGAATATCTCGATTGTGAATCCGACCCTCTAACCGCAGTGACACCGCACTCCACAAAACGAGCTGCACTCTCGACACATCATGAGTTTAATTCTCTACGTGACATCTTCGTGTCGCCCAGGGTGGAAAGCTTCACTTGCTCAAGGTGGCTCGGCTGCTGCGACTGGCTCGTCTCTTGCAGAAGCTCGACCACTACTCGCAGTACAGCTTCGTCGTGCTCACCCTGCTCATGGCAATGTTCACGGTGCTGGCTCACTGGCTCGCCTGCATCTGGTACATCATTGGGCGGGTGGAGCTCGAGCGGAACTCCGCCAACTGGACAGTCGGTGAGGGCGCTGACTGACTGATGGGGGGAGGATAATAATAGTAATATAACAGCCGTTGTATGCGCCGTCAATCTGTGGTCATTCAGAAGCGTCTGCTGTACTAAAACATTGTTGCATGAATATATATATGTTTATTTGCGTGTGTGTGTGTGCGTGTGTGTGTGTGTGTGTGTGTGTGTGTGTGTGTGTGTGTGTGTGTGTGTGTGTGTGTGTGTGTGTGTGTGTGTGTGTGTGTGTGTGTGTGTGTGTGTGTGTGTGTGAGAGAAGCTAAAAATTATACTAGTTAATATTAACAAATGATGCTAATAGTTAAATATGCCAAGATTTCTTAGAACAATATTTATATTTCTGGTTAGCTGCTCTCATGGATAAGGGTAGGCAGCTAACGGATGGTCGTTCTCTTAGTATTGTATTGGATTTACCTAGGGTCGAAAATAAATTGTGTATTTCCCTAGTCATGTCTTAATAAGTTCTAGGGTTGGGTCAATATCTTAAAATCCTCAAAGCATAACATATTTAATAATTACATTTCAGTTTTGTGTTTGCACCGACGGGGAGTTATGTAAAGAACACACCAACATCGAAACAATTAATAAAGACTGTTTAGTAGCGTTACAAATAAATGTCAATCTTATTCACGTTTACCTACAGCTTTGATGAGATGATACTATATTTTGTTGTCGACAGTTATAATGTGATTTTGTGAAAGGAGCGAAACAAATAAGCAAATAAAACATGTTTATGTAATACTTGAACATATTATGTATTTCTTGATTATATAACCAACATCCGGAAATCTAAAGCGGCAATCCCTGGTGTTGTACCACCTTAAATGAAGGGTTCCCATCAGTAACATCTTTCATCTATCTCTGCCACGGTGACCGGACAGTGCGTGAACCTGTTGCAGGCTGGCTCTACCAGTTGTCGGAGAAGCTCGACAAACCGATATACAACAAGACGATGGACACCCCGTTCATAGGCAGCGCCTACATCTCTGCCCTCTACTTCACGTGTACAAGCCTCACAAGCGTAGGTTTCGGCAACGTGTCTCCCAACACGAACGCCGAGAAGATCTTCTCTGTTATCGCCATGCTCATAGGAGGTACTGACGTCAGTGCATTTCTTTCGCAGTCTCCCATTGGCATTTAACAGACCCCCACCCCCAGTCTCCACGCGGCCACGCAGGGTTTCGTGTGCATACTTTGAATATCACTTTCCCGATAAGAATCGCACGCTGACGTGTTACTTAATAAGAACATATAAAGACTAGGCTTCGTCGTCACGCGGCTTTAGATTGCGTGTCTTGTGACATTTCCGGTTTGACGCGTAAGGTTTCTATTTTTCAGACGTGCAAATGCTGCCAATTTGCATTATCATAATGTAACGAGCCCGACGTTCGTGCATTCGTAAATGCACTTTACTGATAATGTTACGTAAAGTATCTGCGCACTCGAACATGCGCTAGACACCCCACAACACAATTGTGGTTTGCGTGTTTCAAATGCAGCTGCTTATACACAACTGCGATTCTAAAAGTATAAGTCTGTCATCGAATATCGTATTTTTCCAAGGTCCCCTTTGGCTAAATTTTATTCATGTTTTTCTCGTATAACACGGGGCGGTAGCATGATTAACTAATTGGTTACTAGTGTCGCCATCGTCAACCTTTGTCTACCAAATGTGTTTACACAATTACGTGCATATGCATTATAAGGACGAGAATGATATCTATCAAATGTATCTTCCCCGCATGCAGTTCTCATTTAACTAACTTTGCATTATAATTTTTTCATAAAGAAAAACATTTGAGGCTACAATGTCAACAACATATACGACAGACTGTCCAAACGCACCATACGTTCGACCTCCATTTGTTATCGAACACGATATTGATACTGAACGAACACGATATTGATACTGATTGTTTGTTGTATAACGATTTGCCCACGCAATGTAAATACTACACCCCAGCACAATTTTCAACAAACTTTAGCAGTGTTGGCAAAAACCAGCCAATCAAACTGAGTATGATACACTTTAATGCTAGGAGTTTAAAAGCTAACTTACCCAAGATTAAAGATACTATCCAAAGCATGGAGTATAAATTTAATATAATTGCTATATCAGAAACGTGGCTTAAAGAAAACAATTGGGACGGAAGTGAAGTAAACTGTAACGATGTCGTATTTTCGGGTTACAAACTGTACTGTAATTCCAGAAAAAACAAACACGGTGGCGGCGTTGCCAAATATGTGTGTGAATCTGTACTTAACAATTGCCAGTCTTCTGATATTTATCTAAGGAATATATCGTATGCTGTTGATGACTGATTTGAAAGCATCTTTATTGAGATACAAATTAGTAAACACGAAAAAATCAATGTCGGTTGTATGTATAGAGCACCGAATACCAGCATCAGCAAATTTAATGACAATCTCTCATTCATACTGGGAAATCTCACCAGCAAAATCGTGTATATATGTGGTGATTACAATATAGACCTATTGCACTGCGAAGAGCAAGCTGAATCAAAATATTTCATTGATCAAATGTTCAGCTCTGGATTATATCCCTTGATCACCAGGCCCACACGAGTAACAAGCACGACTGCTAGTATAATAGATAACATTTTCTGTTCTGAACTGTGTAGAAACAAAATGTGCGGCATTGTTTTAAGCGATGCTACAGACCATATGCCAATTTTCGTCCTGTGTGACAACAGCACTTATGCGGTTATTAACGATGATCCAACATATAAATATAACAGAACGTTAGATGAGGACTCATTAAACAAATTTAAGCACGATTTAAATTATGCAAACTGGGTCACTGTAATGAACGAGTCAAACCCTGATTTAGCATTCTCGCGTTTTATGCAAATACTAAATAATACTTATAACGATGCCTGTCCTGTAAAAACTACAAAGTATTCAGGAGAGACAAAAAAGAATGATAAACCTTGGTTATCAAGAGGGCTAAAAAACGCTTGCATAAAGAAGAATAACATGTACTTAGCGTTTCTAAAAAATAGGACAGAATTAACAGAAATCCGCTACAAAAATAAAAAAAATAAGTTAACAAAATTATTACGTCTAGAAAAGAAAAAATATTACAGAAAAAAACAGTTAAGCATGTAATAAAGCAAATTGTACAACCGCTAATCCAAATTTTTAACAGATCTTTGATCAGCGGATCATTTCCAAATGAAATGAAATTAGCAAAAGTCATTCCTATATTTAAGTCAGGAGTTCGTTTTCAGTTTTCTAATTATATACCTATATCTCTCTTATCCCAATTTTCAAAAATACTTGAAAAAATATTCAACAAAAGGCTAAGGTCTTTCATTGAAACACAACTCATATTGACAGATGGGCAGTATGGCTTCAGAAGTAATCACTCGACTTCACTAGCTTTAACAGAATTTGTCGAAAAAATTACATCCGCAATGGATAAATGCCAAAGCACGATTGGGGTCTTTATCGACCTAAAAAAAGCCTTTGACACTGTTGATCACAACATACTGCTACGTAAATTGCAATGCTACGGAATCAGGGGTCTGGCTCTGGCCTGGATAAAAAGCTACTTAACCAACCGTAGACAATATGTATGTTATAACAACAGTAACTCAGAACAAAAGGAAATCAAGTGTGGAGTCCCGCAAGGTTCAATCCTTGGCCCGTTATTATTTATTCTGTACATAAATGACATGTGTGAAGTCTCAAAATTGCTTGACATTATTTTTTTTGCTGATGATACAAACATTTTTTATTCCGCTAGTAACACAGATGAAGTAAGCACTGTTATTAACAACGAACTAAAAAAACTAGACCTGTGGTTTCGAGCGAACATATTATCACTTAATGTGAACAAAACACATTTTATAATGTTCAACAATAAAAAGCAACCTAGAACAGGTGTGAATATAGTTTTGAATGGGAAAACATTGAGCAGGTATCATATACTAAATTCCTTGGAGTAACCATTGACGAAAACGTAACAGAAAACACATAAAAATGGTTGAATCAAAAGTATCAAAAAACATAGCAGTTTTGTATAAAACTAGGCATGTTCTTGATTGTCAAGCGTTACACACATTATATAATTCACTTGTTGAACCACATATGTCATATTGCTGTGAGATCTGGGGAAATACTTATCAATCTAGACTCAGAAAATTATTTATGTTACAGAAAAAAGCTATACGGATTATTTATAATCTTAATTATCATGATCATACATCTGTATTTTTCCATCTCTCAAACATGCTTAAATTTCATGATTTAGTTAAATACAAGACTATGATCATACTTTATAAAGCAAACAACCATTCTTTAAATGGTCGTGTTCAAGCATTATTTGAACCAACCGCAGCTATACACATACATGATACAAGACAAAGCAAACTGTTCTATGTTAAAAAGACAAACACCACCCTCCGACTGCTGTCAATCACCGTCAAGGGTATAAAAACGTGGAACAATTTACCAAATAAATTGACTCAGCTTCCAAGTTTAACACAATTTAAAAAAGCAATCAAGTTGTCATTACTTTCTACATATTTGTGAATTGTTAATTGAAGGTGACGTTTTGTTAAACCCATGTAATAGTAACACAAGCACTATAGTAAACAATCTATACAATTATATGAGTTGTGAATATTATTTTGTGATTTATTTATAATTCCTGTTGTATTTATTCAGTTTTCATAGTTCGAGTAGGGCATAGCAACACATAAGTCTATGACTTCAGCTATGTCCTTTCAGCAGCAGCAGCAGCAGCAGCAGCAGCAGCAGCAGCAGCAGCAGCAGCAGCAGCAGCAGCAGCAGCAGCAGCAGCAGCAGCAGCAAACCATACTGTACATGTATTATGTTGTTGTTGTTGTTGAATAAACGTTCATTCATTCATTCATTCATTGATGACCTAGTTGCTAGGCATCATTTCACACGACCGATGGTCAGTTGTGCTCCCTCCTTGCAGCCCTCATGCACGCCGTGGTGTTCGGCAACGTGACGGCCATCATCCAGCGCATGTACTCTCGCCGAGCCACCTACCAGTCGAAGACACGTGACCTCAAAGACTTCTTCTGTGCTCACCACATTCCCAAGCCGCTGAAGCAGCGTATGCAGGAGTACTTCCAGACGACCTGGTCCCTCAACAACGGCGTCGACACGCTGGAGGTACCTCGCTTAGGGGTCGTCTCAGAAGTTTGGGAAGTAAAAAAAGTGCTTCGAAGGGGTTCTACTATCACCCATCCCACATTGTGAGAATGGGGTGATACTTACAATTGTAGTAGTCATAGTATTGTCATTGTTGTATGTAAGTCGTATGTGCCACGTCTAGGCATGAAGAGAATGAATGCGTGTTATACAGTCGCATCAGCCGAACAGTCGTGAATACACGTGCAGTTGTCCACTTCACTGAATACATGCTGCATATAACTCCTCAATTTTAATGAAAACAAATTGTAGTCACACAAAATTGCACACATAGAAGAACGTCTGACACTATTGACGTATGGTGTAGACACCGACCAGTTTAAACTTTTAACTGCGTTTGTGTGCGTATGTGTGCGTGCGTGCTTGTGCGTGTGTGTGCGTGTGTGCGTGTGTGCGCGAGTGTGCACGTGTGTGTGCGTGTGTGTGTGTGTGCGCGTGTGTGTGCGTATGTGTGCGTGCGTATGTATGCGTGTGTGTGCGCGTGTGTGCGCGTGTGTGCGCGTGTGTGCGCGTGTGTGCGCGTGTGTGCGCGTGTGTGCGCGTGTGTGCGCGTGTGTGCGCGTGTGTGCGCGTGTGTGCGCGTGTGTGCGCGTGTGTGCGCGTGTGTGCGCGTGTGTGCGCGTGTGTGCGCGTGTGTGCGCGTGTGTGCGCGTGTGTGCGCGTGTGTGCGCGTGTGTGCGCGTGTGTGCGCGTGTGTGCGCGCGTGTGCGCGCGTGTGCGCGCGTGTGCGCGCGTGTGCGCGCGTGTGCGCGCGTGTGCGCGTATGTGTGCATACATACATACATGTAGTTTTCCTCTGCGTTTGCGTAAATCCATCGCCGCCACATCGACAGGGAGAATTTCCATCACAAGTCCAACAAAACATGACGGTTCTGTCCAGGTGATGAAAGACTTCCCTGACGAGCTACAAGGTGACATCGCCGTCCACCTCTACCGGGAGGTGTTGGCCTTGCCCCTCTTTGAGTCGGCCAGTCAGGGCTGTCTCAAGACCATCGCTCAGCAAGTGAAGTCCATCTTCTGCGCCCCCGGCGAATATATGGTCCACGGCGGAGATTTCATCAGCCACATCTACTACATCTGCAACGGCTCCATGGAGATCCTCAACGCCGGCATGGTCGTAGCCATACTGGGTGAGGCGGTCTTCCCGGAAAAGGCTAACATAAAGGAATGCCTACTACAGCTGTGTTAATGGTTGCGTTTCTAACTTATAACGAGGTTGTCTGTTCTGCTAACCGGAATCGACAAGCGTGGTAATTATTAGAAGGAAGTACGCAGAATCTGTTTTCTTAAATGTTGGTACATTGCGAAGGCGCCGAACACCAAATGGCCTTGCGGTTAGACCAACCGATCTACGCGATGTTGCCATTAGAGGATGTTTAGAATCTGAAATAAGGTAAGGTAGATGAAATGAGGAGAGAGGGCTGCTCAAAGAGAGCAGTGGAGACCACAAACACCAAAATCAGGCTCCAGTGCTGGATCTATATCTCACTCCTGCACCAGGGAACCACGAGGGAGAAAATGCTTATGTAGGAAAACGCTGTCATGCATTCTCCTGCGTGAAATTCGATGGTCCAACATAGTTTTGTTTACGATGGTGTTTTCTCAATGTTTCAATAAAATACAGCGGGGGAGATTAAACGCGCAACTTTCTCTGCATAATCGCTGATGGAAAAAGTAAATACTCTCTCTATGCGCTGACTTTGGAAATGGGAACGGAGCTAAGGTGTCCAATTCCATTGTGATTGTTAATGATCTTTTTTCCTGCTCTGAGAACATTTGATAACACTAATGTAAGTTGTGGGAAGCTCTGAATGCAGCAATTTCGGATAAGAATGCTCATTGCCTTTCGCAGAATCAAACCAGACAAAGACGTTCAATGAAACGTATAACATACAGCTACATTGATAAACTAACTTGTGTTTCTTCATATATGACGTTTATTGTTAGATTTGATGGAGAGCATGTTTCCTGCATTTTTACATTTTGCTGTCTCTCACCTACCAAATGCATCAATAAAATCACTCAGTTTGTGCCATCCAGGTTCTTGACAATGAAGCAGCAGAACCTGTATCGAAGAAAACTCCTGTAAACGCAGCTCGATCTTACCTGTACATTATACAATTGCAACTTAATTAGGGGATCACGATAACGCATGTGTTATTACATGTGTTGGTTGCCCGGTGTGTAAGCTAATCCCTGCCCTTGCAATGTGATCGTTTCTGATGACGTTTAAGCCAAATTAACGATCAACGGCTGTTCGTCTTCCAGGCAAAGGCGACCTGTTTGGAACCGACTATAAGACATCGACCAATGCGGCGATCGCCAAATCCAGCTGTGACGTCAAATCACTGACCTACTGCGACCTGCAGTGCATCATGTTACGAGGAATCACGGACATTCTCGCGTTATATCCGGAGTTCGCGGACAAGTTTGCGAATGACCTTCAGCATGATCTGACATACAATCTGCACGGATACACCAGCGAAGAGGCAAGTGCTTCAGTTGTTATGCACGCACGCGCGCACGGACGCACGGACGCACGGACGCACGCACGCACGTTCTCTCTCTCTCTCTCTTTCTCTCTCACACACACACGCATGCACGTACGCACACACGCACGCGTACCGCACACGCACACACACACGCACACGCACACACGCACACACGCACACACGCACACACGCACACACGCACACACGCACACACGCACACACGCACACACGCACACACGCACACACGCACACACGCACACACGCACACACACGTACACACTTTGCACTTTCAATGTCTTGGGCATCGTGTTTGCACTTCAACTGCGCACACAGACATTTCCATTAGGAAATGACGGATGAGAAATGGTGATATGTGTCGTAGTCACTAGGTATCCTCTCATGCAGTTACAACGTCGGATACGCAGCAAGCATAATTATGATGTTTACATTACTAAGTGGATTAACTTATATCGCCAGACGTTGGTGCGACGGACTGTGTGATGTCAGTCAACTAGATACACAGGCAATGCAATGATGTATGGTTTTATTAATGTACGCTGGACAACAACATTTGGCATAGTCGAAGAGTGATCCCAGTTTGGGAATATGACAACAATGGCACTTGATATGAGTTTTCTGCCGAATTTACTCAGGTGAACACCACATGGAAACAACGGACTCACCTAACATACCCAACTATTCCTTCAGCGTAGTTACTTAACTTGAGGGATAACAAGTGGGACTTCCGGTGGTGAATTGGTTTGAATTTGGTGCAGCAAACTTGCGAAAATATAAGGATATTTGATCAAGATAAGTGATATTATTGAGTGTATAGCATACATAACGTAATTATAGATATATATTAAGCAATATTTGTTGTTAAAAGTTAGTTAGAGGGAGTAATCTCTAATCGGAACATTGTTTACAAAGTAGGTCACTGGCGAAGTTAGCGTAACGTGAACGACAATAGAATAGCGTTATTTGAGATAATCGGTGTAGTTAGATGAGTAATTAAAACCTGCAATAGCAATCTTTTAAAGTGTATATTAGTACACAGGAAACAGTCTTTGTAAAGACTACCTTGACTGATGGAAGAAGACGAGTGTTCAGCAAAAAACAGAAAACATGGCAGGCGTGAAGGTGACAGGGGAGAAAGTGACCGTAGTGAAGGAGGTAGCCGGGGAAAAGGGACAGGAGAGGAGAGAAGAAAATGTGATGGGAGGAAATAAAAAGGGACGAAAGGAAATTAGAGTAAATGTGCTAGAAGAGAAGATGAGAGGACGAAAGGGGACAAGAGAAAACGCGACAGGAAAGAAGGGAATGGAAGATAATGTGACAGGAGAGAAGACGGCAAGACGAAAAGACAACAACCAGACATATGCAAACCGGAGGAGCTACTCCGAGGCAGTGATTGAGGGGGCAAGGGGAAAAGAGAGAGTGTTTATGCGCGATTCAATTCTGAGAAAAACAGACACGACTATGTGCGAGGGGAAGGACGTTGTTGTATGTCTACCGGGGGCTAGAATAGAGCATGTCACCGAAAGGGTAGAGAAGGTATTGGGGCTTGTCAAGGGAGTGTCTATACTAGTACACGTAGGGACAAACAATGCAGACAAGGATGGAACAACTGGGATAGTTCAGAAGTACAGACAGGTTATTATCTCAGGAATTTTGCCAGTAATGGGAGGAAGGGGGGCAAGATACAGAAACTGTAAGAGGATGGCGATCAACGCACTAGTTGAGCAGATGTGTGAGGAAGAGGGCGTGGGATTCATAGATTTATGGGGGTACTTTGTTGGGAGAGAAGATATGTACATGAGAGATAGCCTCCATTTAAGTGGAAAAGGGGCAGCAGTATTCTCAGAGAATCTGCTGCGACCTGTTGACAGTGAGACAGGTTGCATCTATTTAAACTAAATTCGCAGGGGGGACTCGCAGAGAAGCCTGAAACTGGAGGCATAGATAAAGACAGCAAACATAATTCCGTAAAGAACAGTCTGGAAAACTGTTCTGAAGCTGGGTATTAATATGTTTGTTTAAATGCAAGGAGTATAGTAAACAAAAGAAATAAACTAAACATTATGGTAGAAGATATTGACCCTCACATAATAGGTATAACCGAATCATGGGCAACCACCGATATATCAGATGCCGAATTGGGACTGACAGGATATGTAATGTTTAGGAATGATAGAATAGGAAGAAGGGGAGGTGGAGTTATTTTATATATTAAAGAATCTATCCAGGCAAATAAAATAAAATTAGACAGAGAAGCAGATTGCGAAGAAGCTGTTTGGTGTAACATAGTTACAGGAAACTCAACGTTAACGGTTGGATTAGTTTATCGAAGTCCAAACATAAGCATATAAGAGAATGAAAAAATACAAAACGTTATAAGGGAAGTGAGCAAACGGAACTGGGTTATTATGGGGGATTTTAACCATGAGCATATAAAATGGAAATCTCTACAGAATATGGGTAGTGAGGACCACAAGTTTTTAGTCTTAATACAAGATAGTTTCCTTTCTCAACATGTGCTAGAACCAACCAGGGGAGAGAATGTGTTAGACTTAGTTTTGTCCTCACATAATGAATTAGTTGACAATGTTAAATTATGTGAGCCTCTGGGAAGTAGTGATCACAACCAGATACATTTTATCATCAAAGTAAAATCAGAAAGAAATAATAAAAAGCAGTTCAGGAGAAATTTCCACAAAGGAAGATATAAGGAAATGAGGACATATTTAGCAAAGATAGACTGGAATAACACACTGAAGAATAAGACAGCAACAGAATGCTGGAATATCTTAAAGAATGAAATAGAGTGCATCGTAGATAAATTTGTTCCCTTAAAAAAACAAGGGAAACGGACCAGAAAGAAATACTTATCGAAAGAAGCCATTAGAAAAATTAAGTATAAACAAATGATGTGGAAGTCATATAGACGTACTGGAAATGACGAAGACTACAACATTATAAAGAAGCACTAAACCAAGCTACAGCTGAAATTAGAAATTCAAAGAGAAGCTATGAACATAAATTAGCTTGTAATATAAAACATGACAGCAAGAGTTTTTATGCGTATGTTCGAAGCAAACAGAAAGTTCAGGATAAGGTCGGTCCTCTAGAAGATAGTGCTGGAAATATAATATCAGAAGGATTCTTAATGGCAGAAGACCTGAATGAGTATTTTAGTTCAGTGTTTACCAGAGAAGACACTAGTTCACTGCCAGTACCAGAGGCTACGTTCAAGGGGGCAGAATCAGACTATTTAAACAGTTAATTGTAACCCCAGAAATGGTAGCTAAGAAAATTAGGGCTATGAAGGATAATAAATCACCTGGAGTGGATGGTATTCCACCCAAACTACTATTGGAAATTGTAGAACAAATTAGCATACCGCTTGCAACAGTTTTCAACTTGTTATTAGAAGAGGGAGTGGTTCCTTTAGAATGGAAAGAAGCAAACATTATACCGTTATTTAAAAAAGGTTCGAGAAACAAGTCAAATAATTATAGACCAGTTAGTTTAACATCGGTGATTTGTAAATTATTAGAGAGACTAATTAAAGATCACATGGTGGATTTTCTTGTTAAACATAACTTGATAAACCCATCTCAACATGGGTTTCTAAAAGCGAGGTCATGCTTAACAAATATGTTATGTTTTTTGGAAGATATCACTAAGTGGGTAGATGATGGATCACCAGTAGATATCATTTACTTAGATTTTCAAAAAACTTTCGACAAAGTGCCACATCAAAGATTACTGCTTAAACTAAAGGCCCATGGCATAGGAAATGGTATAATTAACTGGATAAAAAAATGGCTGATTGACAGAAGACAACGGGTAGTTGTTGATGGGGAGGCTTCAAACTGGAAATCAGTTTTGAGTGGGGTTCCACAGGGATCAGTACTGGGACCTATATTATTCTTAATAGATATAAACGACTTGGACGATGATATAGCTAGCAAGGTGTTGACATTTGCAGATGATACAAAAGTGTTTAGAAGGATTAAAATTGATGGAGATAGACAGCATTTCCAAGATGATGTCCCTCCCAATTGTTTCTCTCGGGGGTCATGTTTGGGCGACCTCTTCTTCGAGGGCCCTCGGGTTTCAAAAACAGAACTTGATTAACCGTTTCATCGTGGCGCATCACGTGCCCCGCCCGACGTAGACGCCTTTGCCTCACGATGGTAGAGGTCCGGTCTTGGTTCGTGATGTGGCCGCGCCAGGACACATTGTATATTGTATGTAGTAGTCTGATGTGGGATGCGTCAAGTGTGTTACACGTTGCGGAAATGAATACGGGAAATATATAATTAGCCGCATACAAATAGCTCGACATAACCATGTGGTTGGGTTTTATCCTCCAGGATAACGAGATGGACACGGGCTTCCGCAGCTGCGTGATGCCGTCGATCAGCGAGTTGGAGGAACAGGTCGAGACGGACGACGACCAGCAGAAGCTGAAGGAGACAGGCAGCGGGTCGTCACTCATCACCCGTGACATGTCCGCCTTCGGTCGCGCCTATCGCAGCTGTCAGCGAGCGAGTGACGGCATTCCCAGGTGGGTTGGTCTCCACTAAACAAAGCCCTACATATCTTCTTCTCCCATTTTGATCCCTTTCGGGGTGGGGTGGGGTGTGGATAGAACACAAATAGTTTGGACCTACGTCTCGAAGAGTCGTTTTCGTTCTACCGCTTTCATTCCGTTTTTCTTGTTTCCTTGTCAGTCTCTTCTCACTCATTTATCATTTTTCTCTACGTGTCTGATCGATCGCAGACTGCATTTTCCAGGTAAATCTCTAGTGTAAGTTACAGCATTCTCTTTCATTGTGTTGCGCTGTAACTACGTTGTTTTGGTGTATAGATTGAACGAAGAACTGCAGAGTCTGCTGACGTCGAAAGGTGACCACAAGCCGGCCACGCTGCGGTTGAAGCGGCCGCCTTTAAAGCGATTCAACTCGTTCTCTGCCTTCTCGTCTTCACTGACGCCATCTCGCTCACTGTCTATCGTCACGGGGCGGACTCAACCGAAAAGTGGTAGGGCTGTTGTATTATGTGTGTGTGTGTTTGTGCATGCATGCGTGTGTGTGCGTGCGTTCGCGCGGTTCCGTGAGTGAGTGTAACAAGTATACGTCTGAGATGGTCTCACGTGTCCGCACAATCCATAACAGTGATGCGCTAACATTGGTCGACACAATACTTGTTGTGGGACTTGCGACATTTCTCAGAGCCACAATTTACGTCATTTTCCATTAACAAATGCTTCCTTCGCTAGGTGGCGCGACTGTAGCATTATATTTTTACATCGATACGCGTCTTTTGGAACTTTATAAACTCATGCGACCAACTCTAACACACATTACGTTCCTAACACATGTTGTCTTTCCCTGCAGTGGCCACGCTACCGACGACAACGGACATACAAAGGGAACTCGAACAAACCCGGAACACCGTGGAACAGCTCAACCGGCAGGTTACACAACTCACTAGTGACATGAGTAGCTTACGGGATGACGTCAAGTCGATACTCAACCACCTTCAAACGCCGCCGGCAGCAGAAAGTGTGAACAATACATCGCCGTATGGACAATGGTCGAATGAGGCGCACCACAACGTTCAACAGCAACAACCGCAGTGCTCCCATGCGGATAACTGCTCAGTCGACGGCAGCATTATGACGAAACATCCGCGTGGCGGAGATGGCTCTTCGAAAAAGGCAGTGAACTTTTTGCCTCGGTTACATTTTCGCTCAGGACGGGCGGACACACAAAAGTTACGAGTGACGCACGAATACGTGTGTCCCGAGGGCCACGAACTAGACGATGACGTCGTCAGCTACGGAGAAAATAGCGCCACCAGTGGCGGCGGCCATTGTTGTCTTCAGGACTCGGAGACGGGCTTTGTGGCGTCATCTAGTGAACATTCTAAAAACGTCACGACTTCGGACGAGTGTCCGTTGGTGGATCAAACGAACGACGCAGGGCAGACGGACCAATATAACAGGCCAGGATCGGGCAGTCGCGGCTCGGAGTCGGACGTGTCTGTGTTCGTTGACGATAACGACTCCAGTCATGCACATCGCCGGCGCCCGCTCTCCTTCCTGTCAACAGATCTCTAGCGGGATGTTTAGCTTTTTTGTTACACACGCATTCTGTTTGCGCTATCCAATACAGGGACGCGCGTTATTATTTCACAGCGACACCTGTGTGACTTCAACGGAACTGTATATGTATGTCACATCGCGGTCATCGCCTACAAAATGACGCGTGCGATGACGGCGAAATGGTTCCTCATGTCATCACAATTTACCTTGATCCTCCTTTTGTGCTGTGTAGTTGAGGAGTTAACGGGGAAAGAAGTACGCAGACTCGTATAATCATACGACCTATTCTTTAGGTATTTGTAAATATGACCTATAATACAGTTTACTCTGGTTGACATGACTGCAACTTAAGTTATTCCATGCATTGACAATACTTCTTATGACTGATAACTTTCTAATATCTAATCTCGAGTGCTGTTTACTTATTTTATAAGAGTGCCCTCTTTTTGTAGTGTTCTCGACGACAAAGAATTCAGCTGGAGGTAAACTCTCTAGTCCACTGACACTTGGACACCTCTAGCAGGGCAGCTCTCAGTCTCCGAGTATCGAAAATTTAATGATGTCAACCTGATATAATAATTCATTTCACTTATCATCCTGGTCGCCCAATAGTCGAATAACATCTGATTTGTTTTAAAACCGGACGATAGCCTGCTGCGGAGATACAGAACATATGTATCCACCATTTTGAATTGAATCATAGGCGTGTGTAATAAGTATACAAGTAGACAGTTGCGATCTGCATTCCAGGCCTACGTACTATATGATCGGTGACATACGACATACATATTGTATAGACAAACCTGTTTTAATAAGCTATATACTCCAAACACAATGCATTGTTATCCTGTAACTAAAAGCACTTTTAGTTAAGATTAAAGGAACGTTGTTTCATGGTGCAATGTCACGTAAGCACACACTCTGATGAGAACATCCCACCTGTTTAAACATCTTCTTATCTTCTACACACACAAAAGAACAGTCCAAACCCCAACGATAACCCTCAAAAGTTAAGCCTATTACTGTCGAACCTCGCTATTAAGGTAATTGGTCAAAGTCGAATTTTGACCCGAATGGTATATCGCATCACGAATCGGACGAACGTCAAACATAAAACAAAACAATGGATGTTTAATTAACATTCGAAATATAAAATTTCTGAGTGTTTGTTGTCAACGATGTAAGAGCACACACGTAACAATGGTTATCAGTGACTATCTCCACAATCGTTGTACGGTCTTCATATACGTTCATATGCGTGCGTGCACGTATTGCAACACGATCTACAGACATCATAAAAACAAGATATACAAGTATACATGTGCGTGTGTCATGGAAAAAGCAGACAAACGTATATTCGTATAATATACGGACATCTGTACACACAATGTGTGCAGGCGCTTACTTCAACTATCATTGTAAAGCCGATATGACAAATGCAGTTATAGTTATTCTTCTTCTTGTATGGCAGAAGTCGAAATACCAACGGTACGCTAGGCGCTGGGATGCACGCTGTGTCGTCAGCCAGCGTATTTCGAAAAGCACCGCGCCCTGAAAAAGTAGTTGCATTTTGTTTGATTATCATTGTGTTGGTGACGGTGGCAGTAAACACTAGTGTATTCAATAAGTTATAAACATTTGCAGAATTACATATATTTGTGTGTGCGTGTGCGTGTGCGTGTGCGTGCGTGCGTGCGTGTGTGTGTGTGTGTGCTTGTGTGAATGTGTGTATGTATATATGTATGTATAAATACAGTTGTGCATGGTTGCGTGTTTGCGTGCGTGTGCAGGCATACATGCATGTGCATGTAATGACACACACCAACATCGCACGGCACTTACACAACCCCTGCTAAATAATGCACAGCACCTCACAGTACGGAAACAAATACCCACAGTATTATGTATGGCTAATGTTGATTGCAAAACCACGGAAGTAGTTCCAGACGTTATACCAAGTACACTAAGCCACCGTCTCACAATACGTTGGCTGACGTTAGCGTACCTCTTGCGTGAGTCTGTTGAGGTGCTGTGAATGTACTATACGCGAGACACTGAGAGGAATGTCCAGAAGTTGTGGTTTTATGATCCGATCCCTCACATCCCTCTCAACACTGCCTTGGTCCAAAATCTTGGATTGTGTATTGTTTTTATTATTAATGTAATATTAATATTAAACATTTAATTTTTTTTATGTATCCAGGCGCTATTTATTTGTAAAATTAATTAAAATGGCCTAAACGAATTAACGTGCTTTTAGCAAATCAAAGGAGAAACAAATAATTATAGTTATGTTTTATACATTTAAAACATAGAGGACGCTCATGGTTAAAGCCATAATGTACACTCCATCCGATATGAGTTGCTAATTATTAAAAGCATATGTATGTCGGGTTTTATCCTATCGAGTAATATTGTCTTATATGCAATGCTGTCTTCAAGGATAACGTCCAGGGAACATTGTGGGACTGTACATTGTATTGAGGGAATCTGAACTACACTAGAGCACACAAGTGACCGGACAAGCACGTGTGTGCATAACTGCATAAATTAGCAAATGTGGACAAATCCTTACGCGGTGCACCATCACAACATATAGGAAGTTGTTGAAACTAGCAATTAACATGCGAAAGAGTGAATACTCGTACGTCACAGTATGTAGTTCACGTCGCACTATGTAAATTAAATATCATTTAAAGACTTACATTTTATTTGTAGTCTAGATGACCGTCATAAATGCGTCGTTGTACCGAGATAAACTGTTTCGTAACTGACAGATTATCACAAAATACTGATGTGCATCTCAAAGGAGACTTTGATTGTTTTTTTTCAAAGCTTGATACAATAAATAAATGAAATAAATAACGTCGACATGACGCACCACGATATTATTGTGCACACATTTTCGCTGCAGTTCGGAAATGCAACTAGGTCATGGAACCGTTACCGTAAATAGCAGAACTACCAGACACCAACTTGTATCGCTGTGATGGAATAACCCAGAACCGTGCACAGAGTTAATACCTATTGGTTTACTTACTTTTATTCGACCATGAACCGTTTCTTGCATTTCCCGTTGCATTTCTGAAATTTGCGTTCGCATCGGTTTAAGCGAGACACGGGGCAGCCTCGCAGGCACGTGTTGAACTGTTTCATACACACATCCAAGCACTGCTTGTAGCGGTTGTCAGAAGCACCAGTGGCACCGACACACGATCTCTCCAGCACGGCTGTTGTGACGAGAACCAAGATCTGGATCAACAGTAATAACTGTAATTATTTTCGTGACAGTTCATTGCGCGATCACCAACGAGGAACTGACTGGCTCCACCAGCGTTGCATTGCAACACCCTGGTCATAGTCTGACAAGTCGTGTGATGCGACATGACGACGCAGCCAAGGAAGTGTCATTCTGGATGCTCTAGGGTCTGGGTGAAAAGATATTTCAAACACAATTCCTCGAAGATCATTGAAAGGAACATCTGGCTCAGTAGGGTAATCTCGAAAACGCCGTGACAGATGTAAACCAACGGTCGACACGGATCATGTGACCACGTTAAGAGGCTGGCATCAACAACTAACTAGCTAACTAACTGTCGAAATAAATACAGTAAGTTAGTAAGTTTTTTAGGACAATAATTGTACTGGGTTCAATTATACTCTGTTAAGCATTTGGAACATGAACGAAGACCCTAATATACTGGTAACGGAGTGTAGGTGGCGAATGTGAACCCTAAACCCAGACATCTGATAAATCAGCTGATAAATCAGTTTAGTCCTTTCGGGTAGATGGTCTTTTTTGCAAAAGATTTTGTGTCTAAATTAAACCTAAAAATGAAAAAATGTATGATTAATGGTACGTCTAAATAACGACTATCGGTCTTCCCATGCCAATATACATTAAACAATGACCAATTGGACAAGGCTGAAAATAGTAACCGGGGGTTACCCTCCTCTGTTCTTTTAAATAACATAGATGAATACATTTTTTTTTTAACGGGATGTTGGGTATCCAATGAACTAGATACGTGGTGAATGGTGTTCGTAATCTATATTGTAGAATGAAGATATTGTTCGGTTGGCGATCAGTTTCGATAACATTTATATATGTAATCACATAGGGTTCGCTACAAGTTAGAACAAGTATTTGCGACACGATGGTGTTCATCTGAATCAGAGGGGACGATGCTGTATTAAAAAAAAATATACTGTGTGCCGTACGAAAATATGCGCTGAAAATAAAGGAAACACGGGATTGCGAAGTCGTGATGCCGTCCACAGAGCCGCTACTGCTGACCACCCCACACCACCACAAACTAGTGTCCTTGTTATTAATAACTAATGTATGGACATTCAGCAATTATTTCGGATGGTAAACATGTAAAAACAAAATACGCTATTAAATTGTGCATAAAATATATCTATCCTATCATAGTTGTACAGGAGTCGGAAACATGTGAAGCCGTACGAGCCAGCACTGCTGCAACCCGACAACCCCACATGCAGCCTAATCCCCCTAACAACTATACAACTGCAGTAATACTAAGACGTCTCACAGTGTTCTAAGAGCTAGGGTCATTGTTCTGTAGAAGTCCATTGTTCATTGTAATTTGGTGGCCACCAGCATGTCTTTCAGATTCTTGTTCTTTGAGAATGCTGCTATAAACCTTTGCGTGTATATTTATGGATACGCGGTTTGAAGCAGTTGAAAGGTGGCTTTAGCCAGTTTAGCAATTGTTCATCCCTGGTGGGAGAAGCGAATCACAAAAGGTATAATATCAAAAGAGTCCTCTCTAACATTCAGTCCCTCTTGCTGCGTAGTTTTAAGTCTTATAATCCATTTTTATTCACAATTTCGTCTGTTTAATGATTTCCAATGAGGCGACGTCAGAAAAATGGCCCTGATTCCAAGATTGTGATTTGCAAATCGGATATTGAGTGACCGGCTCCGTTAAAATGCTTGGCCACTTGTGTGTCGTTGTGATGTCGTATGTCCGATCTGTGATTATTTAGACGTGTTCTGAGTTGACTGCCAGTCTCACCCACGTATCTTGCGGGGCAGGCGTTGCAGGTAATTAGGTAAACCACGCTGGATATACCGCAATTGTTGATGTTGCCCTGTGGTGGCCTCTTTGTGTGGTTAATAGGTGTGAAGTCTACAAATACCGTACAGGCTAGACACCTGTTCACCTGACATTTCACGGCTTGTTCTTTCCTGTTCTGATTTTTAATGTCTGCTGTGGTAGTGTTTTTAATGTGCCTTAAAAACGCGATGTATAAATTCTTTGCCTCAGGCTATGAAAACGTGTTTGTACGGCTTCCTCAAAGTCTGATTTATTGTTGCAAATCCTGTGAAATCGTAATAGTTGCGACTTGAGGATACCAGAGAAGGTAACAAGATTTAACAACATTGCCATCCAAAAATTACCTCTAGATGGCAGGTGGACAAGGAAGCCTTTTGGCTTATCGAGAGTCCAATATTTTTTATTTACGTGTATCCCGCCCTTTTAAGGTATGTGTCGATTTTAGTTTTAAACATATTCACGCTACTAGCACCAACACAATCAGGAGATAATCTGTTCCATTCATTTACAGTCTTTTGTGAGAATGAGAACTTTCTTATATCTAATCTACACTGCTCCTTTACTAATGTAGCTTCATGTCCTCTGGTCCTTCTATCTTTCTTAACTGAGAAAACAATATTTCTATCACTATTTTCATAACCATACAATAATTTAAACACTTCTATCTGATCTCCTCTCAATCTCCTGGTCTCTAGTGTTGTTAAACCTTATTTTTAAGGCGTATTTCGTAACTAAGATTCCTCAGTTTTGGTAACATTTTAATTGCTCTCCTCTGTACTCTTTCTAGCATATCTATGTCCTTCCTGCGATATGGCCTCCACGCTTGAATACAATATTCTAAATGGGGCCTAATTATTGTTTTGTACAGCGGTATAATTAGTTCTTTTTCCTTATACGCTATGTTTCGCCTAATTAATCCAAGGATTTGATTTCCCTTTGAAGCTGTAATTCCGCACTGCTCTGACATCTTCACATCAGCACTAATAGTTAAACCTAAGTCCTTTTCCTTTACAGTAGTACTTAGTACAGAACCTCCCATTGTATAGTGTACATCTTCGTTCCAATGTCCAGTGTGGATATAATTACATTTACCAAAATTGAACAACATTTGCCATTGTTCAGACCATTTTATCAACCTGTCAAGATCATCTTGTAAATGCTGTCTATCGTCTTCACGTTTAATCCTTCTAAACAATGTTGTATCATCCGCAAATTTCAACACCTTGCTTGTTATATCATCATCCAAATAATTGATATATATTAAGAATAATATAGGTCCCAGTACTGATCCCCGTGGTACCACACACACAAAACTGGTTTAAGCCTGCCCATCAACTACTACCCGTTGTCTTCTGTCAATCAGCCATTTTTCTATCCAGTTAATTAAACCATTTCCTATGCCATGGGCCTTTAGTTTAAGCAGTAATCTTTGTTGTGGCACTTTGTCGAAAGCTTTCTGAAAATCTAAGTAGATGATATCTACTGGTGATCTCTCGTCTACCCACTTAGTGATATCTTCCAAAAACACATAACATATTTGTTAAGCACGACCTCGCTTTTAGAAACCCATGTGGAGATGGGTTTAACAAGTTATGTTTAACAAGAAAATCCACCATGTGATCTTTAATTAGTCTTTCTAATAATTTACAAATCACTGACGTTAAACTCACTGGTCTATGATTCTCTGACTTGTTTTTGGAACCTTTTTAAAATAACGGTATAATGTTTGCTTCTTTCCATTTTAAAGGAACCACTCCCTCTTCTAATGACAAGTTGAAAACTGTTGCAAGTGGTTTGCTAATTTGTTCTACAATTTCCAATAGTAGTTTGGGCGGAATACCATCCACTCCAGGTGATTTATTATCCTTCATAGCCCTTATTTTCTTAGCTACCATTTCCGGGGTTACAATTAACTGTCCTAAATAGTCTGATTCTGCCCCCTCGAACTTAGCCTGTGGTACTGGCAGTGAACGAATATCTTCCCTGGTAAACACTGAACTAAAATACTCATTCAGGTCTTCTGCCATTAAGAATCCCTCTGATATTATATTTCCAGCACTATCTTCTAGAGGAACGACCTTATCCTGAACTTTCTGTTTGGTCCGAACATATGCATAACAACACTTCCTGTCTTGTTTTATATTACAAGCTAATTTTCGTTCGTAGCTTCTCTTCAAATTTCAGTTATAGCTTGGTTTAATGCTTAAAAAAAATTAATATAAGTATGTTTCGGATGGAACGAGTCTTTGTACAGTAGTTGATGTGTAACTGTTAACCTTGTTGTCAAGGTTTTACGCAGTTTTGTTGGCAATAGATTAATGGTATTTTGTTGCATTTCCTTTCGTTGTGTTGTAAGGAAATTTTAAGTAGTTCTAAAATCTTTGCGTCTGGGCGGTCAAAATCCGGGTTTCGTAAAAAGCCTGTCTTACTGCTTCAGTCTCCGAAATATTGTCAATATTAGTATAAAGGTTTTATACATCCATGGAAAACAGTAGCGCATCACTAGGAATTTCGATTCTAGTCACTTTATCAATGAAGTCTGTAGTGTTTTTAACATACTAAGCATGTGTTACTCTCAATGGGGCTAAAATAGTCAATATACTCAGCTATTGTATATGATTCACTGTTGCAATCGGATATGATCGGTCATCCTGGAGGCATTTGGGGCTGAAGCATTTATCTTTAGACTTATGAATCTTGGGTAATATATAGAGCAGACGTGGTCGAGGTGTATCAGGAGGATCTAAATAATTTCATT
>OZ023212.1:62740284-62762661 GCA_963995525.1 Escarpia spicata
GTGTAGAAAAAGACGAAACACTACGGCGTTCTATGCAACGGGTAGTCGGCGGGGTACTCATTATATTCCATAGGTGGCGCCACTTTTCGTAATAGTAATCCTAGCTAACATCAGATGGCAGTAGGGGCTGCGACATGTCGCTACAAAATCGCCCTTGCAGTGTCCGTGCACACCGTTGCGACACGACCTTACAACTTGTCGCCGACCAAGCACATTCCCGACAGGTGTCCGTGTGCCATGTCGGCAATGTTGTTTGGTCACGGTCGGCCTTTACGTGTGAGGTGTAAGACAGACCCAGACAATTAATGAATTTTTTAATGAGGAAAAATAAATCTGGGTTTGTGCGGCTGCTAGCTTGTGCTTTGCCTGGATGGCGAGTGCCCATGTTTCCGCGCCGTATGTCATCGCTGGAAGTACGCATGAGTTGTAGACTTGTCTCTTTAAGCAGGTTCCAAAGTTACCCTTGAAGATGTCGCGGTGTTTGGCGAATGCTGGTTTTTGTCTCTGGTACTGTATAGCTGACCCAGATAGTCGCAGCTTTCAACATTCTCTAGCTGCGTGGTGTTGATATATATTGGTATGTCATTTTCTAGCATCACTTTTGTCCTCGAAATGTTCATCTTCAGACCTTATTTTTCACTTTAATCAGCTAGCTCCTGCAGAATTTGTGTAGTTCTTGCGGTGTAGTTGCGCATATGAGTATGTCGTCGGCGAAGCGAAGATGACTGATATATTCTCCGTCTATCCTCAAGCCTCTGGTTTCCCAGGTCAGTCTTCGGAATATGCTTTCGAGTGTTGCCGTAAACAGCTTGGGCGATATGGTGTCACCCTGTCGTACTCCTCTCTTGATGTTGATCTTGTTGCTCTTTTTGTGTAGGTGGACTGTCACCGAGCAGTTGATGTAGACGACTTTCAGGAGTTCGATGTACACCTCTTCTATCCCCTGTCCTTGAAGGGAGGTCAGTATTGCTTGATTTTGGATCGAGTCAAAAACATTCTCGTAGTCGATGCAAAGCGGGGTATTATATTCCCGGCACTTCTCTTTCAGTTGATTAACGACGTGTGTGTGGTCTGTCGATGAGGACCTGCTAGATCTCGTGGTTGGTTTTCGTCGAGTGTCTTCTCTATCCTATTCGCTAGTATCTTTGTGAATAATTTGTAGATGTTTGATAACAGACATATCGGTCTGTAGTTCTTTTAGTCTTTCTTATTTTCTTTCTCGAAGAATATCACCATCTTTGCGTTCTTCCATGCGGTGGGTATTCCTCTTTCTGATAAGCATTTAGTATACAGCTTAGCCAGTGTCTTCGAAATGGTATCTTTTCCTGTTTTTAATGTTTCAATGTTTACATGGTCGTTGCCTGATGTCTTCCCATTCTTCATATCTCTTAGCTCTGCTTCCACCTCCCGTGGTGTTATCTCTGATACCTCTTTCGGGTCGGTTTGAATTATGGTTCTCTGTTCACTGTCGTATATCTAATTGTAGAATTCCTCTATTCGTTCTATGATCATATCTTGGTCTTGTATTTCTTTACCTTGTTTGTCTAGAAGTGTAATACGTATGTCTCGGCCTAGTGCCTGTGTTCTTCTGGCTTTCTTCAGGCTCTTTGATGCCATAATTGTTTCTCGTATGATCTCTTGTTTATACTTCCCGATGTCCGCATTCGCATTCTTTTTGATGGTTTAGCATCTTTCTGCGTACTCTATTTGTTTTTTATCCACAATTTCTCGTCGTTTCTTCATCGGTATTCTTGTCGGTGACGATATTATCGTCCAGTTTGATGTTGCTCATTACAATTCTGTGGTCACTCCCGATGTTGACTTGGTTGATGACAGTTACGTCAGTGACCATGTCTGGCTTGTTTGTCATGATGTAGTAAATTTCGTTCATCGTTTCTCCATTTGGGATTTTCCACGTACATCTCCTCCCTGCTTTCTTCTGAAACATGGTATTCATGATTTTGTACTTTCTTGACGTTGCCCATTCTACCAAGGTGTAGCCTCTTTCGTTTCTCACACCTAGGCCAAATTTGTCTGTTGCCTATTCCGAAATGTTTGTTCGTTTCCCTACTTGCGCATTAAAGTCTCCCACCACTATCGTGTAGTGGGTTGGCTTTTCTAAGGTCTCATCCACGTCGTTGTAGAAGTTGTTTGTGTTTTCTTCTGTTGGTGCATAAACTTGCACTATGTTCAGTTTGTAGCGGTTTGTTATGCATAGAAAAGTTCTGCTACTCTGGGGCTGATGCTGTTAACCCCCCACTGTATTGTGTTTCCATTTCTTGTTTATGAGAAAGCCTACTCCTGCTTGGCTTTGTAAAGAGGTGAAGCATTCCTCTCTTCTTCTGACTTTTCAGATATTGATCACATCCCATATTAACCTGGTTTCCCTAACTTCTTCCTCCATGTCTTGTGTCTGTTCATCTTTTAGTAGTGTTCTTACGTTATATGTTGCTATCTTTAGTGTACTTACCTTCCCTCGGCGGCTCTTCTTGACCCAGAGATTGTTAGCACCCCCTGACCGTTGACCCGAATCGCCTCCTTGGTCATAGACGTACTATAATATAGTAATAAGTCTAACAGTAATAATAATACTAATAATGTATTTATTAAGCACTAAATCCCGCTTAGCGATAGATAAGTCATTGCACAGTGTTTCAGTGTTGGCGGATTGTGAAGGAATCATGCCCGGTTGCCTCAGCATGGTGTTGGCCACACGAAAACATGTCCACTGGTGATGACAATGCTGACTCATAATATTGAACATTGACTTAGCATGACATCTGCTAAGTCAATCTTCCCCATTACGTTACAAGGGTAGCATGACATCTGCTAAGTCAATCTTCCCCATTACGTTACAAGGGTAGCATGACATCTGCTAAGTCAATCTTCCCCATTACGTTACAAGGGTAGCATGACATCTGCTAAGTCAGGCTTCCCCATGACGTTACAAGGGTAGCATGACATCTGCTAAGTCAATCTTCCCCATTACGTTATAAGGGTAGCATGACATCTGCTAAGTCAATCTTCCCCATTACGTTACAAGGGTAGCATGACATCTGCTAAGTCAATCTTCCCCATTACGTTACAAGGGTAGCATGACATCTGCTAAGTCAATCTTCCCCATTACGTTACAATGGTAGCATGACATCTGCTAAGTCAATCTTCCCCATTACGTTACAAGGGTAGCATGACATCTGCTAAGTCAATCTTCCCCATTACGTTACAATGGTAGCATGACATCTGCTAAGTCAATCTTCCCCATTACGTTACAAAGGTAGCATGACATCTGCTAAGTCAATCTTCCCCATTACGTTACAATGGTAGCATGACATCTGCTAAGTCAATCTTCCCCATTACGTTACAATGGTAGCATGACATCTGCTAAGTCAATCTTCCCCATTACGTTACAAGGGTAGCATGACATCTGCTAAATCAATCTTCCCCATTATGTTACAATGGTAGCATGACATCTGCTAAGTCAATCTTCCCCATAACGTTACAATGGTAGCATGACATCTGCTAAGTCAATCTTCCCCATTACGTTACAAGGGTAGCATGAATCTGCTAAGTCAATCTTCCCCATTACGTTACAATGGTAGCATGACATCTGCTAAGTCAATCTTCCCCATTACGTTACAAGGGTAGCATGACATCTGCTAAGTCAATCTTCCCCATTACGTTACAATGGTAGCATGATATCTGCTAAGTCAATCTTCCCCATTACGTTATAAGGGTAGCATGACATCTGCTAAGTCAATCTTCCCCATTACGTTACAATGGTAGCATGACATCTGCTAAGTCAATCTTCCCCATTACGTTACAATGGTAGCATGACATCTGCTAAGTCAATCTTCCCCATTACGTTACAAGGGTAGCATGACATCTGCTAAGTCAATCTTCCCCATTACGTTACAAGGGTAGCATGACATCTGCTAAGTCAATCTTCCCCATTACGTTACAAGGGTAGCATGACATCTGCTAAGTCAATCTTCCCCATTACGTTACAATGGTAGCATGACATCTGCTAAGTCAATCTTCCCCATTACGTTATAATGGTAGCATGACATCTGCTAAGTCAATCTTCCCCATTACGTTACAATGGTAGCATGACATCTGCTAAGTCAATCTTCCCCATTACGTTACAAGGGTAGCATGACATCTGCTAAGTCAATCTTCCCCATTACGTTACAAGGGTAGCATGACATCTGCTAAGTCAATCTTCCCCATTACGTTACAATGGTAGCATGACATCTGCTAAGTCAATCTTCCCCATTACGTTACAAGGGTAGCATAACATCTGCTAAGTCAGGCTTCCCCATTAAATTACAAGGGTAGCATGACATCTGCTAAGTCAATCTTCCCCATTAAATTACAAGGGTAGCATGACATCTGCTAAGTCAATCTTCCCCATTACATTACAAGGGTAACACGACATCTGCTAAGTCAATCTTCCCCATATGCAGTTTTCCAAAAACAGCTTTGCTCTATACTTTTGTTATTGAAAATATATCTGTTTGTGGGCATGTGTGTCTATTTAGTTGAATGCCTTGACAATTTACGTTTTACTACTCAAGCGACAGCAATTGAATATCAACGTCTGTGACATCTCATTTAGGCACCCATGTCCACCTTGGAAGGTGAACTACTGGGCCCGGTTTCATGAAGCCTTTTTAAAGTTACGCAATTACTTAACGTCACGTTTGCGTCAACTCCAATGTTCGCTTATGTAAAGATGTGTAAAACAGTAATAAAACAACGAAAACAACATAAGATGAAGTACGAATCTTACAGTTTTCTGTTAGATTTATTTCTTTAAAATCTACAACGTTTAGCGTGTCGTAGAATCTACCCACAACAATATGATAGTTGTGGGTATGTCCATCTGTAACTGGGAACTTGGACCCCGGAAGAACGGGATCATGAGCTAGCCTGTTGAAAGACACGTCACGATCTGAAATTAGTTGCATTTTGATGATCACCTTTCGCTGTTATGATTACGGTAGTGGTCTTTGAACATTGACCTGACGATGACAATGTTGCTGTAGTTGTTGTAGTTGTTGTTATCGTCGTCTTAGCTTTTATAATAGCTGCACTGTATGTTATTATTGTTGCTTGTGGTGGTGATACCGCTTGTGTCTACTTCAACTGCTGCTGCTGGTGTTAGTGTAGCTGTAAGGTGGTATTGGAAGCTGCGAGAAGTAGCGGAAATAAATGTGATACATCGGGATGATACAATAATAATTTGTTTCCTTGCATGTATGTATGCATGTGTGCATGTGTGCATGTGTGCATGTTTGCATGTGTGCATGTGTGCATGTGTGCATGTGTGCATGTGTGCATGTGTGCATGTTTGGATGTGTGCATGTGTGCATGTGTGCATGTGTGCATGTGTGCATGTGTGCATGTGTGTATCTGTGTATCTGTGTAATTATGTATGTGTGTATGTATGTGTGTATGTATGTATGTATGTTTGTATGTATGTATGTATGTATGTATGTATGTATGTATGCATGCTTCCATGCATGCATGTATGCACCCATGCAAGCATGTACGCATGTACGGTAGTTCTGCAATTACAAAGCTTTGATCTTCGTGCTAAGGCAGATCCAAGAGAAATGCAGGGAGCATAACACGGGCCTGTACGCGGCTTTCGTTGACTTGACTAAAGCCTTTGATACAGCCGAGATGGACTATGGAGAATCCTGCCAAAGTTTGGATGCTCCCAACATTTCTTTAAAATCATCCAGCAGCTTCACGAAGGCCAAATTGGGTAAGTGAAATGTCAAGATGATCTAATCGATGCCTTCCCCACCGACAACGGTGTCAAACAAGGATGTGTGCTGGCCCCAACTCCCTTTGCGATCTTCTTCAGTTCAATCTACGTGAAGCCCAGGGGGACCCTACAGAAGGCATCTACATCAGGTTCCGAACGGATGGGAATGTATTCAATCTCTGCAGACTCCTTGGAAAAACCAAGGCCACTGAAGAAATGATCTTGGAGCTGCTGTTTGCAGATTACTGTACTCTCACAGACTGAAGAAGCTCTTCAGGCAGTGGATAACCGCTTCGATGAAGTCGCTACAGCTTTTGGTCTAAGCATCAGCCTAACGAAATCAGAGGTCCTGCACAAGAAACCACTCCATGGAGCCTACAATCCACCTCCAGATCAAAATGTGTATGGCAGAACCACTCGCTGTGTCTGTCAACTAAGATAGAGGTATACAAGGCTGTCGTCATCACTACCCTTCTGTATGGGTCTAGGCATGGGTACTCTACGGAAGTGCTTCTCGATCTTTTTAAGTTCGCGGTACACTTCATAATTTGGTCGATCCTCGCGGCACACTGGGTCACACTTTACTGTGTCACAGTGTATTGTATTGTCACTACACATTAATCATGGGATGGAATGGTAAATTATCGTTTCCCAGAACATTGTTAACAAACGTATTGCGCACAAAACCACTTAAATCCAAATACCATACTTAACATGAATTAATATGAATTGTATTTTTTAAATAATAAATCTAAATTACCATTCAATATTTGAAGCAGATTATTTTCAAACGTAATCTGCTTCCAAACATGTATCTCAAATAATTATAAAAATCGCATGTTAGGTATAAATAATGTAGGCCTACAGGCCGAAATGTCTATTTATTACTAGTAAGAAACGTGCGCCAGTCTTGTGGAACAGAGACGATAAATGTTGGGCTCTATGCTGGAAAGGGCTACACGAAGATCTGATCCAGGCTCTTTAGACATGACCTCTACTTGTTTTTGATAACTGTTAGTGTCGAGATGCTGACCTCACACAGGTATGTTGTCGTAATTGGTAGCAACACATCAATGGCACGACCAGCAATGGTTGGATACTCATTTTTCACCTGCACCCAAAATGTGTCCACGAGCACACCGGATAACTTATGTTTGAAGGTGCGTTCGCTCCTGTGGTCTACCATTTCGTCTCGAATGTTCAGCGGAAGCTCCTCAGCAGAAGACATTGCAGATGACGCGAAAGGGTCACGAACACAGTCATACTGTTCAGTGCTGGTCAACTAGAAATAATGTTGAAATTTGTCATGACGCATGCTTAGATGTTCTGCTATCACTTTCAGCAGTTTCTTTTTAGGATGTGTGTTATTCGTCTGTTTAAACATGTCAAGTGAGCCATGTCCCAGTTCCTAGTACACCAAACATAAATTAAATCATACGTTGGATTAATGGTGAATAAACGAAACAACGACACACACAACGCACACACACATCTCTGGCCGTCTTATCTACCTCTCAAGATACGCATAATAGAACGCCGTCCTCATGATTATAAAACCATACAATTTAGAATAGAAAGTGTCTAAGAATGTAGCTTGATATTAATGCAATACAATAACAAGTATCTCTTACTTTTAATTTTAATTACCAGAAATTTAGCGGCACCCTGGGGACGTTGTCGCGATTGAGAAGCACTGATCTACAGAACGCAAGTACAACAGCGTGAACGGTTCCACCAGCGATGTCGGCGCTCCATCACGGGACTGCATTGGCATTTCCAACAATGAGGTCCTGGAAAAGGCAAACCTCCAGAGCATCGAAGCCATGTTGATGCTCAGGCAGCTCCGCTGGGCAGGCCACGTATCGCGCAAGGACGACAAAGAATAATGCCAAGAGTTGTATTTTTATCAGGGCAAGCGAGACAGAGGACCCCCCGCGGGCGCTACAAGGACCTGCTGAGTCAGCAACTCACCCAGGAAAATATTGAACACAAAGGTTGGGAATAGCTAGCAGCAGACAGAAACAACTGGAGAGCGACTACCAGGAGAACAGCCCATGACTTTGAACATTCCAGAAGAGAAGCGTAGGCGAAGGACATAATCTGCAGCTCTGGCAACTTCAGGCCAACTATACATTTGCCCAACCTGCTCCAGAGCCTGCGAGTCCAAAATAGGCCTCTACAGCCACTAGCAGGCAGGCATGTCGCCGACCGCAGGGACATAAATCTCCGTAGTGATCTGCCATAATCATTATGTGCGCATGTACGTATGTATGTATGCACGTACGTACGTACATGCGTACGTACGTATGTATGTATGTATGTATATATGTACGTATGTATGTATGATGTATGTTTGTTGGTACGTAACTGTGTACATATATATATATAACTATGTATGTATGTTAGTACGTAGAAATTAAACCATATACGTAATTTGTACCTATGTAGTGTGTATGTAAGGCTGTAATTATGTAAGGTAAGTATGTATGTATGTAACTATATACTATGTATGTGTGTATGTATGTATGTATGTATGCATGTAACTATGTATGTATGCATGCATGCATGCGTATCTATGTAAATATGTACGTATATTTATATACGTATGTATGTTAGTACATATGTACGAATGTACGAATGTACGTATGTACGCATGTCGTATGTATGTACGTACGTGTTTTTTTTTATCCTGACTAGAGAGAAACACAACAGAACTGCTGCAAGACATTGACCAACCATACCAAATGGATGGCCATGATCGCTGACATTTGCATCAGATTCGGCAGCTAGACAAAAACCCATTCAAATAAAATAAAAAAAGTAAGTTCCTATTTAGCGCGGTGTCCAGTCCTTTGGACTCCACAAAGTGCGCTACAATTTGCTCCTCGGCAGACCTGTTCAAGCGAACACCATATCGACTTCTCTGGGAAGCACTCAGCCACGCTGCCATTGCAGCGCGAAGATCATATACACAAATAATCACCAATATATATATATATATTGCCAGGTACTCATTCATACAGCTGAGCGAACTGGAGCGATGTCGAATGAAGGAACATTCACAATATTCGAAACAGTAACAAGAGGATAAGAACGCTGAATATATCGATTGAGAATTCGACGCTCTAAACAGTGTTATATAGTGAAGCGCTTACACAGTACGTGCACTTAACCTTTAAACCGAGTGTATGTGCCGGAATAGCTTCAGGTTTAGCTGGCGCATGTACACAGCACTTGTTAATAAATCAGGTCTCACATAAGCAAACAGTACATAAGACGCCAGGGCTTGAAAGCGCCAAACACGTGACCTTGTTAGTGCAAGTGTCATACCACGGTGTACTCTTAAACTGGTCAACATAACTGGATATAAGGATACCTACCCAAGGAAACATCGATGGAAACAATGGCACGACGAAGGCAGATTGCCAAATTTAAACAAATATTATTAATGTATGCGTGCCAACGTATGGAAATAGTTGTTCTTTTTGAGAAAAAAACCTATTTGAATATAGGATAACACGACAATATCACTGTAAAATAAATTCCCCGTGCCAATATTCCATTTCAATTCAATTAATCAATTAAACAACGTAATGTTGGTTGCTACAACCTGGACATTACATTATTGATATATATATATATATATATATATCGATAATGTAATGTCCAGGTTGTAGCATTGTTTTTTATTTATGTATTTAAATTACCATATTGATATATATATATATATATATATATATATATATGTATATATTGATACAACCTGGACATTACATTATTGATATATATATATATATATATATATATAATATATATCAATATGGTAACTTAAATACATAAATAAATAAATAGTAATAAGTAACATTATAATATAAGTGATATTATAATACTATCTTTTTTGTCGTAAATCAGTTCTAGCAGTCAACACAATTAATTACAACTGGAACTAATTGAGGTAGTTCTTTACAAATATACATCATATCACAAAACCTTACTTTTGCAAGTTTAAATTAGTAATTTCAATCCGTTGAAAAATTAACATGTGTCAAACTATTTATACTGAGTTTACCCAGCCTAATCTCATCTAGAAGATAAACACTACAGCCATAGGCATAGCACTTAGAGTCCACGTAACACAGCGCATGGTTACTTATATAGAATCCCATGTTGAATGCATTCCCAGGAGGTAATCCATGTGGTTTCGCGTGTACCACACCGCCTTAAATGTCCCAATGCTCTCGCTCCAAGCAGCGTTCTTCTTGCGCAATTGTTCTGGTGAATCTAATGTAAGTAGAAGACTGCAATGGACATCACTTCGTGTGGGATGTGAGACACTTCCGGACGTTGTTGTATCCGACATTTTCCTTCTGGGCAGCTCTTCCTTAAGTTGAAACGGATAATTACTTCACACCGAAATATCCGTCCTAGACAATTTTGTTTTTAAAATTACTAGTATATTTTATGCAATGTCAACGTGTGATACGTAGTATCACGATCAAATTAACCAAGTCAAATAAACGACAATTAGGATAGTGGAAAATCGTAAGTTAGTTCGTATGTTCACTAATTACAAAATATTTGATTACAATACTTTGTTACCATCGCCATTAGGTGACTCACATAGCTACATATCAACCAGTTAATTACACACACTTTGGATCATTTTTAGAGGATGACGAACGAGATATCGACGGAACAATTCCGCACAATAATAGGTAAAATCGAGTAAATAATTAATGCTTAGTGACTTACTTGGTAACATTTATTCGACAGTGTGATTTCTCTTGCATTTTTCAGTGCATTTCTCCATTTTGCGTCGGCATCGTTTCACGCGACTATCGGAACAACCCCTCATGCATAGGCTGAACTGTCTTCTGCATTCATTCGTGCATATCCGGAAAAGGTGGATTGCATAATTTTTGCTACCGGAAGTTGAACTGGCCACCAGGGTTGTTGCAAAAAGGATCATGACCTGAAAGAATGTGTACGTTAGGACCAATGCGTTTTAAACTAAACACCATATTGTATCTCTTTGCTATTTTGGTCAATGGTTCTTATACGTTTACATGATATATACAGTGCATTTCGATTATTCACATTGCATTAACTACAAAGTTCTTAACGTCGATGACATATCCGACTTCTAGATAAACTGACATGTAAACCATTCTTTCCACGTGGAATGTTTGTAATGCACTTTGTAATGCAGTAGCACTTGTAATATTTGTAAACAGTTAATCATCATCGTTGACTATGCTTAACAACAAAACTTAACAAGATTTAACAAGATTGCCATCCAGAAAATTACTCTGGATGGCAGTTGGACAAGGAAGCCTTTTGGCTTATCGAGAGTCCAATACTTTTTATCTACATGTATCCCGCCTTTTTAAGGTGTGTGTCGATTTTATTTATAAACATATTCACGCTACTAGCACCAACACAATCAGGAGATAATCTGTTCCATTCATTTACAGTCCTTTGTGAGAATGAGAACTTTCTTATATCTAATCTACACTGCTCCTTTACTAATGTAGCTTCATGTCCTCTGGTCCTTCTATCTTTCTTAACTGAGAAAAAAATGTTTCTATCAATATTTTCATAACCATTCAATATTTTAAACACTTCTATGTGATCTCCTCTCAATCTCCTGGTCTCTAGTGTTGTTAAACCACATTCTTTTAGGCGTATTTCGTAACTAAGATCCCTCAGATTTGGTATCATTTTAGTCGCTCTCCACTGTACTCTTTCTAGCATATCTATGTCCTTCTTGCGATATGGCCTCCATGCTTGAATACAATATTCTAAATGAGGCCTCACTATTGTTTTGTACAGCGGTACTATTAATTCTTTTTTCTTATACGCTATATTTCGCGTAATTAATCCAAGGATTTGATTTCCCTTTGACGCTGCAATTCCGCACTGCTCTGAAACCTTCATATCAGCACTAATGGTTAACCCTAAGTCCTTTTCTTTTACAGTAGTACTTAGAACAGTACCCCCCATTTTATATTTTACCTCTTCATTCCCATGACCTGTGAGGAGGCATTTACATTTCCCAAAATTGAACAGCATTTGCCACTTGTCAGACCATTTGATCAACCTATCAAGATCATCTTGTAAATGCTGTCTGTCACCATCACTTTTAATCCTTCTAAACACTTTTGTATCATCCGCAAATTTTAACACCTTGCTTGTTATATCATCGTCCAAATCGTTGATATATATTAAGAATAATATAGGTCCTAGTACTGATCCCTGTGGTACCCCACTCAATACCGATTTCCAGTTTGAAGCCTCACCATCAACTACTACACGTTGTCTTCTGTCATTCAGCCATTTTTCTATCCAGTTTATTATACCATTTCCTATGCCATGGGCCTTTAGCTTAAGGAGTAATCTTTGATGTGGTACTTTGTCGAAAGCTTTTTGAAAATCTAAATAGATGATATCTACTGGTGATCCCTCATCTACCCACCTAGTGATGTCTTCCAAAAAACATAACATATTTGTTAAGCATGACCTCGCTTTTAAAAACCCATGTTGAGATGGGTTTATCAAGTTATGTTTAACAAGAAAATCCACCATGTGATCTTTAATTAGTCTTTCTAATAATTTGCAAATCACTGATGTTAAACTCACTGGTCTATAGTTATCTGACTTGTTTCTCGAACCTTTTTTAAATAACGGTATAATGTTTGCCTCTTTCCATTCTAAAGGAACCACTCCCTCTTCTAATGACAAATTGAAAACTGTTGCAAGCGGTGCGCTAATTTGTTCTACAATTTCCAATAGTAGTTTGGGCGGAATCCCGTCCACTCCAGGTGATTTATTATCCTTCATAGCCCTTATTTTCTTAGCTACCATTTCCGAGGTTACAACTAACTGTCCTAAATAGTCTGAATCTGCCCCCTTGAACTTAGCCTCTGGTACTGGCAGTGAACTAATATCTTCCCTGGTAAACACTGAACTAAAATACTCATTCAGGTCTTCTGCCATTAAGAATCCCTCTGATATTGTATTTCCAGCACTATCTTCTAGAGGACCGACCTTATCCTGAACTTTCTGTTTGCTTCGAATATACGCATAACAATTCTTACTGTCATGTTTTATATTACTAGCTAATTTTTTTTCATAGCTTCTCTTTGAATTTCTAATTTCAGCTGTAGCTTGATTAAGTGCTTCTTTATAAATGTTGTAGTCTTCATCATTTCCAGTACATCTATATGACTTCCACATCATTTGTTTATACTTAATTTTTCTAATGGCTTCTTTCGATAAGTGTTTCTTTTTAGACCGTTTCCCTTGTTTTTTGAAAGGTACAAATTTATCGACTATGCACTTAATTTAACTATTTAAGATATTCCAGCATTCGGTTGCTGTCTTATTCAGCAGTGTGTTATTCCAGTCTATTTTTGCTAAATATTTCCTCATGTCCTTATACCTTCCTTTGTGGAAATTTCTCCTATACTGCTTTTTACTATTCCTTTCTGATTTTACTTTGATGGTAAAATTTATCTGGTTGTGATCACTACTCCCCAGTGGCTCACATATCTTGACATTGTCAACTAATTCTTTCTGTGAGGACAAAACTAAGTCTAACACATTCTCTCCCCTGGTTGGTTCTAGCACATGTTGAGAAAGGAAACTATCTTGTACTAAAACTAAAAACTTGTGGTCCTCACTCCCCATACTCTGTAGAGATTTCCATTGTATATGCCCATGGTTAAAGTCCCCCATAATAATACAGTTCCGTTTGCTTACTTCCCTTATAGCGTTTTGTATTTTGTCATTCTCTTCTATGCTTATGTTTGGACTTCGATAAACTAACCCAACTGTTAACGTTGAGTTTCCTGTAACTATGTTACACCAAACAGCTTCTTCGCAATCTGCTTCTCTTTCTAATTTTATTTCATAAGCCTGGATAGATTCTTTAATATATAAAATAACTCCACCTCCCTTTCTTCCTATTCTATCTTTCCTAAACATTACATATCCTGTTAGTCCCAATTCGGCATCTGATATATCAGTGGTGGCCCACGATTCGGTTATACCTATTATGTGAGGGTCAATATCTTCTACCATAATGTTTAGTTCACTTCTTTTGTTTACTATGCTCCTTGAATTTAAACAAATGCATTTATATCCTGATTCAGAACAGTTTTCCAGGCTGTTCTTTGCCGATTTATTTCTGCTGTCTTTATCTATGCCTCCAGTTTCAGGCTTCTCTGTGAATCCCCCCTGCGAATCTAGTTTAAATAGATGCAGCCTGTCCCACTGTCAACAGATTGCAGCAAGTTCTCTGAGAAAACTGCTGCCCCCTTTCCACTTAGATGTAGGCCATCTCTCATGTACATATCTTCCCTCCCAACAAAGTATCCCCATAAATCTACGAATCCCACCCCCTCTTCTTTACACATCAGCTCAACTAGTGCGTTGATCGCCATCCTCTTGCAGTTTCTATATGTCGGCCCCCTTCCTCCCATTACTGGCAAAATTCCTGAGAGGATAATCTGTTCTACTCTTGTCTTCTTTAACTTCTTCACTAACTGTCTGTACTTCTGAACTATCCCAGTTGTTCCCTCCCTCTCTGCGTTATTTGTCCCTACATGTACTAGTATAGACCCTCCCTTGCCATGCCCCAGTACCTTCTCTACCCTTTCAGTTACATGTTCTATCCTAGCCCCCGGTAGACAAACAACGACGTCCCCCCCCTCGCTTAGAGTCTTATCTGTCTTTCTCATAATGGAATCGCCCATAAACACCCTCTCTTTCCTCATTGCCCCCTCAATCACTGCCTCAGTGTAGTTCTTTCTACGGTTTGCATCTGTCTGGTTGTAATCTTGTTCCCCTGTCTTCTGCTCTCCCGTCACAATCTCGTCCGTTCCATTCTTTCCTGACGCTGTTTCTCTTGTCACCTTTCTTCCTGTCATCGTCCCTCCCGACTTCTCTTCTGTCACATGTACTCTCACTTACTTTCTTCCCGTTATCTTTCCTCCCATTGCATTTCCTTCTCTCCTCTCCCGTCTCTTTTTCCCTCCTACCTCTTTCTCTACGGTCACTTTCTCTCCTGCCACCTTCACACCTGTCACATTTCCTGCCGTCGATCCTCCACTTTCTTCCCCTCCGATCACCTTCCCTCCTCTCAGTCTCCTTTCCTCGGTCTTGTTGCCACTACTCTGCTCCTTCAGTTTCACAGTATTCCCAACGTTATCCCTGTCGTCTCTCTCCATTCCGTCTGTCTTCTTGCTGATTCTCATCTCCATCCCCTTCACAATATCTACCAACCTAGCTACCTCTTTCTCCAGACATTTCACCTTCCAACACCCCACGCACTGAAAGGTGAATCCCTCTTCCTTGGTTTCTGTCCATGACTTCGTACATCCGGATAAGGCAAAATCTACCCAACTGTGGCAGTCGTCGCACACCAAGTGTCTCTTTGCCTTGACTTGCCGCTTGCAAGGCGCCATATCAGAATTTATTTAATAATAATAATCTAATTAGCTATTTAAAATAGTTTTGTCAACTGTGTTTACACCATTCACTGTCTATGTAGTCTTTAAGAAGACTGTTTTCTGTGCACAAATGTTACACTTTTCGTAAGATTGCATACGCTAGACTGCCTTATTTATTTAGGTTATACAGCGCCCTAGCGAATAAGAGAGACACTAGCTACATAAACTTAGTTCGCCCGATTATCGCAAATGCTTAATTTTAACAACAAAGCTACCTTATCAAAATGTCTAGCAGGTACTGACTTACACAGATATTATCTTATGTAGGTAGTTTATGGTTGTTACTTTATCACCTATATATTCTACCACATAACGAGGTTTGTTAAATCTTGTTTACAAACTTATCGTAGCCGTAAGCTAACGTACCCTATTATCACTCACTAGACTAAAGTGTCCTAAAATACTTTATCTAACTAACTTTAAGCACAACTGCTACTCAATATATGTTTACTGCTACTTTATGAATGATATTAAGGCAAGAATAATACTTATCAATCAGTAATTCCACTTGCTTATGAACTTTGATACACCACCAATTTCAACGTTCTATCTCCGCCAAATATAGCCTCGTAGAGTTTAACAAGACTGCCATCCAGAAAAATAACTCTAGATGGCAGGTGGACAAGGAAGCCTTTTAGCTTATAGAGAGTCCAATACTTTTTATTTACGTGTATCCCGCCCTTTTAAGGTATGTGTCGATTTTATGTTTAAACATATTCACGCTGCTAGCACCAACACAATCAGGAGATAATCTGTTCCAATAATTACAATACAGTCCTTTGTGAGAATGGGAACTTTCTTATATCTAATATCCACTGCTCCTTTACTAGTGTAACGTCGTGTCCTCTGGTCCTTCTATCTTTCTTAACTGAGAAAACATATTTCTATCAATATTTGCATAACCATTCCATATTTTAAACACTTCTATCTGATCTCCTCTCAATCTCCTGGTCTGTAGTGTTGTCATTTTTAGGCATATTTCGTAACTAAGATCCCTCAGTTTTCGTATCATTTTAGTTGCTCTCCTCTGCAATCTTTCTAGCCTATCTATGTTCTCCCTACGGTATGGCCTCCACGCTTGAATACAATATTCTTTAAATGAGGCCTAACTATTATTTTGTACAGCGGTGTTATTAGCTCTTTTTCCTTTTACGCTATGTTTCACCTAATTAATCCAAGGATTTCCCTTTCAAGCTGCAATTCCGCACTGCTCTGAAACCTTCATATCAGCACTAATGGTTAACCCTAAGTCCTTTTCTTTTACAGTAGTACTTAGTACAGAACCTCCCATTGTATATTGTACATCTTCGTTCCCATGTCCTATGTGGAGGCATTTACATTTCCCAAAATTGAACACCATTTGCCATTTTTCAGACCATTTTATAAATCTGTCAAGATCATCTTGTAAATGTTGTCTATCTTCATCACGTTTAATCCTTCTAAACCATTTTGTATCATCCGCAAATTTCAACACCTTGCTTGTTATATCATCGTCCAAATCGTTGATTTATATGACGAATAATATATGTCCAAGTACTGATCCCTGTGGTACCCCACTCAAAACTGATTTCCAGTTTGAAGCCTCACCATCAACTACTACACGTTGTCTTCTGTCAATCAGCAATTTTTCTATCCAGTTAATTATACCATTTCCTATGCCATGGGCCTTTAGTTTAAGCTGTAATCTTTGATGTGGCACTTTGTCGAAAGCTTTCTGAAAATCTAAGTAGATGATATCAACTGGTGATCCGTCGTCTACCCACTTAGTGATGTCTTCCAAAAAACATAACATATTTCTTAGGCATGACCTCGCCTTTAGAAACCCATGTTGAGATCAGTTTATCAAGTTGTGTTTAACAAGAAAATCCACCATATGATCTTTAATGAGTCTTTCTAATAATTTGCAAATCGCAGACGTTAAACTCACTTGTCTGGAGTTCTCTGACTTGTTTCTGGAACCTTTCTTAAATAACGGTGTAATGTTTGCCTCTTTCCATTCTAGAGGAACCACTCCCTCTTCTAATGACAAACTGAAATATGTAGCAAGCGGTACGCTAATTTGTTCTACAATTTCCAATAGTAGTTTGGACGGAATCCCATCAACTCCAGGTGATTTATTATCCTTCATAGCCTTTATGTTCTTAACTACTATTTCCGGGGTTACAATTAACTGTCCTAAATAGTCTGATTCTGTCCCCTTGAACTTAGCCTATGGTACTGGCAGCGAACTAATATCGTCCCTGGTAAACAGTGAACTAAAATACTCATTCAGGTCTTCTGCCATTAAGAATCCCTGTGATATTATATTTCCAGCATTTTCTTCTAGAGGACCGACCTTATCCTGAACTTTCTGTTTGCTCCGAACATATGCATAAAAACTCTTGCTGTCTTGTTTTATATTACAAGCTAATTTTTGTTCATAACTTCTCTTCGAATTTCGAATTTCAGTTGTAGCTTGATTTAGTGCTTCTTTATAAATGTTGTAAACTTCGTTATTTCCAGTACGTCTATATGACTTCCACATCGTTTGTTTGTACTTAATTTTATAATGGCTCCTTTCGATAAGTATTTCTTTTTTTCTGGACCGTTTTCATTGTTTTTTTTAAAGGAACACATTTATCGACGATGTACTTAATTTCACTCATTCTGTTGCTGACTTATTCTTCAGTGTGTTGTTCCAGAAATGCCAACGTTACCAGTAGTGACCAAATTTAAATACAATCAGTTAGTTCGCTAGACTGCCTTATAAAGTATACCGCACCCTTGCGAACACGTGGGACACTAGCTACATAAAGTGATAAACTTAGTTCCCCCGGTTATCGCAAATGCTTAATTTTAACAACAAAGCTACCTAATCAAAATGTCTAGCAGGTACTTACACATATATTATCTTTTGTAAGTAGTTTTATGTTTCCTACTTTATCACCTACATATTCTACCACATAATGAGGTTTGTTAAATCTTGTATACAAACTTATCGTAGGCTAACTTACCCTAGTATCACTCACTAGACTAAAGTGTTCTAAAGTACTTTATCTAGCTAACTTTAAACACAACTGCTACTCAATATATGTTTACTGCTATTTTATGAATGATATTAAGGCAAGAATAATACTTATCAATCAGTAATTCCACTTGTTTATCAACTTTTCTGCACCACCAATTGCTACGATCTATCTCCGCCAAATATAGCCTAGATGTTGTAGGGAATAAGATAACAGTGTCTTGAGAACAGTCTATCAATGTATATGCTAATCGATGTGTGTATGTGTGTGAGCGTGTGCGTGTGCGTGTGCGTATGCGTGTGGGTGTGCGTGTGCGCTTGCGAGTGCACTTGCATAAGCGTGTATATGTGCATTTGTTTGTGCGCTTACTTGGGCACTTGTGTGCACGGGTGACTGCATACGTGTGAACGCGGACGAGTAAATTGAAACACCAATCAGACCAACCCGTCATTAATTACGTATACAATTATTATGTTTGAAACAATTATTTTCTACCAAGACAAGTCTGCCGATTTTACCAGAAGTTTGCTTTATAGAAAATATCCAAAACCATACCATGAGTGGCATAGAACGATGTGCTATGCATCAGCAACGAATTATCGCTGTATTTGAGGTATTTGTACCAACAAAAGTTAGCAAAGTTTATATTCCCAAAGGCGTAGATGTTAAATTACTGAAACGACAATGTCATTAACGTCCGATGGCAACGTAGAAAGAATCGACGTAGTATAGTAAACATGTACTTACGATGTTTAATTTCATGATGCTTCGACAACCTGCTTGCTGTTCCCCTTACAATGCACAACTATGCGGCAGTGAATGACGAAACGTTTGCTTGCCTATATCTTTATTGACCGGTTCGTTGTAACAAGTGCAATGTCAATATTTCTTCAGCATTAACGGCGTTATGTAAACATGCCCACATATCGGTTTGAATACAATGCTGCACGTAATGCAATACAATCATAACAATGCCCTGTTAGAATGGTTCAATGTACATCATAGAGGTGATAGTATCAGACCTGACGCGAACAGGGTGGGATCTTTACCCACGAGTTGATGATTGCGTAATTATGATATCTTAACCATACTGCTGTTAATGAATGACAATAGGTTTTGTAGATAGCAATTAAACAAATCAAAAGTCGACTTGATGTTTGCTGTTTTAGTAATTTGTAATATTTCTTCGTGTGGGTGAATCAACTGTGTAACTTATAATAATGTATTGTGGAGATAACGCGCATATGTACTATTTCGTTGGACACGACCCCCTGATGGATATTGCCGGAGGAGGTGTAATGTCTTAGAACCAAATAAAATATCCATCCTCCGGTTGGCGTTAGACATAATATACAGACATTCAGAAAACTGTATGCCAATGTATTTATACCGATACGTCTGGATAATGACATACACGAACCGTAAAACCAATACAAAATAATCCGCTGACAGTTTGGTGCCCGAGGTGCTCACACTCGCTTGGTCTATACTTGTTATATTAACTTTGGGACACGTGATAAAAGGTAAATTCTTATATAGCGCAGTATCCAGTCTTAAGGACAGCTCAAACCCTGATAGATATGTTCAATCGAACACTCTTTCCATTTCTTTGGGAAGAAATCAGCTACGCTCCGATTAATGCGCGAAGACTATTGGTCTAATATCCGCCAATGTCTATGGCCAGGTACTTATTCATCCAGCTATGCGAATTGGAGTTAACGAAATTGCCCAAGATACGAAACGGCAGCACAGGATTCAACCCAGGTTCTCTCGACTGAAAGTCGGATGCTTTAGACCTGCGTCGCTGCGCTCCGTTTAAAAGATTAGAAGACGAAGTGGTAACACTGTAACAGCTAATGAAGAAATAACGATGTACTATTTCCAAACATCTCCAAGTATCAGCTAAAGAATATCAGCATAGACAATTCGGTCATAGTATGACCCGGATTACGTCATTTTCTCAAATCACGACTGGAGGTCGGTATGCTTGGTCCTCTATCAATACGAGAGAGGGCGTAACTGCGTAACGTCCGCCATATTGATCATCAGTTATCTAAAATTATTGTATGTGTTTATCTTTCTCACGGATGTTGTAATGTATAGACCAGTACACGTGTTTCGCCTTTACGTATTTTGTTTATTGTTGTACATACCAATACGGTATTGGTTTCGACTAGGTACCGTCCAGATATGTTGTGCATAATGCGTTCTGTAATTGGAAGTGTTGGCGTAGCAAGACGTCTGCAGCAAACTTGTCACGGGGACGTATCACGTCCTGAAAACAAACAATTATCGTTGTGATGATAATGTTGATGGTGATGTTGTGTATGTGTGTGTGCGTGAGCGTGCGCGCGTGCGTGCGTATGTGTGTGTGTGTTTCTTTGTGTGCTTGCGTGCGTGTGTGCGTGTGTGTTTATGTGCGTGCGGGCGGGCGTGCGTGCATTAATGCATGCATGCAACCAAGTTCGTACCGGACGATCGATGTTTTCTACAACTGTTTGGATTCACGTAAACTGTCAACCAGTAGATCAATTGGGGACGTTTAGTGCCTTACCAGACCGATGCCAGATCAATATTTCACGAAATAAAAATGTATTACTCACTTTCAAGTCAATTATACAGCCTAACCAACAGTTTGCATGGAAAATGCAAACAAATAAGTAAATATATACATGTACCCTAAAATTGAAAACTAATCCGGTCATGGAGCAGTTCCTAATTCCGCACGCTCCCGTGACTGCAGTTCGAGGTTCATAACACAATGTCCTCATCTACCGCCTTCAAATCTTGAAAAGGGAACGAAGTACCGTATTTTGTGAGGAAGGCCTATTACCTAGCACATTTGCAAACTAAAGCAATAATGGCGGGCGGAGATGGGAAGGTCTCCCTACTGGTAATAAGGAGGCTGACAATCAGATAGAAAAAATGGTGTTCCTGGATATGCTGACTAGCGCGGTATTTGTCTGTGAAACTGTACTTTGAAGACTTCAATATGTTGTGATTTGAAAACGGTACTAATTTTTGCCATGTCCGCACTTTCGTCGACATAAGACAGAATACGAACTGGCTACATCAGACGCCAAATGTCGTCTGAAATTACAATTCTGTGTGATATTCGAATTCACGCAATATTAAAATGGCATAAATTGCTCGTTTTGTATGCACGATATATCGTGGGCAAGCGGGACAAAAAAGGAAAATTCGGAGTCACTGGGGATTCTTGGCGACCCATTCAAAATGGCTCGGCGACCCAGTTTTAGGTCGCGACCCATGGGTTAAGAACTATTGGACTAAGCTCTTGTTTGTCGGTGTGTAAATTGGGAGTAATGAAGTAAAGTGTTCGTAATCCCTTTATCCCAGTTTTCCACAAATATTGTGCACGAAACAAACAATTACAAAACAAAAAAAGCAAAATAAATTACTGGTATACCCATCATGACATAATCAAGAATCGTTCAGATGTGTAAACCTTTTGACTTGCTTGGAATATCGTTTTTTGCATTTGTCGGTGCATTTCTTCAGTTTGCGTTCGCATCGACCTACGTGAGGGACGAGACATCCACTCACGCACAGGTAAAACTGCTTCGTGCACACGTTCGTGCATATCCGCAACAGGTGAATCTGGGCGGCTCCGGAACACGAAGTCGTCAGCAGGGCTGTTGCGAGGAAGAACGTGATCTAAAAATATGATGGATGTGTAAATTATTAGTCGTTATATCATAACATATTTTGTCTCTCAGAACGTGACCGTCTCAGTTGAAAAAGAATAAGTTTGTTTCACTCCATGAACATGATTATTTTATATATATCTCAAAATTCATGCTGACGATGACGGCGACTCTTACAAAAACACAATTATCGGTGTCAATGCGCCCACAGTTTTAATTAAATAATTTCAATGTTCCATTAGCCAAGTGTATGACTCATATATTGTGTAACTTATTTGAGTGATGCTCTTGTACGAATTTATGTGTGTTTTAAACTCATACGTTTAAGTTACACAAAAGGGTTTGTTTTGGTGCGATACACGTAATAGAAAACTAACCATTTGCAATTATAATCACTTTTTTAACGTCAGTGGTTTACT
>OZ023213.1:0-21764 GCA_963995525.1 Escarpia spicata
CTTCTCTTTTTCTCTCTCCCCTCTCTCTATCCCTAACTCTCTTTTCTCCCATCTCCCTCTCTCTCTCTCTCTCACCCTCTCTCTATCCCTAACTCTCTGTTCTCCCATCTCTCTCTCTCTCTCTCTCCCTCTCTCTCTCTCTCTTTCTCTCCCTCCCTCTCGTTGTCCCCCCTCTCTCCCTCTCTCACTGTTACCATTATTCTCTCTCTCTCTCTCTCTCTCTCTCTCTCTCTCTCTCTCTCTCTCTCTCCCCCCTTATTTTTCTGTGTGTCTCTCTTTGTCCGCCCTCTCTTTCTCTCTTTCTCTCTCTCGTTCTCTCTCTCTCTCCCTATATATATATATATATATATATATATATATATATATATATATATATATATATATCTCCCTCTCTCTCTCTCTCTCTCTCTCTCTCTCTTCTCTCTCTCTCTCTCTCTCTCTCTCTCTCTCTCTCTCTCTCTCTCTCTCTTCTCTCTCTCTCTCTCTCTCTCTCTCTCTCTCTGTCTCCTCTCCCTCTATCTCTTTCATTCCTTCTCTCCCTCTCTCTCTCTCTCTCACACTCTCTCTATCCCCAACTCTCTGTTCTCCCATCTCTCTCTCTCTCTCTCTTTCTCTCCCTCCCTCTCGTTGTCCCCCCTCTCTCCCTCTCTCACTGTGACCATTAAATTGCAGTGTACGCACGTTAGGAGATGTATCGCAACGAAATAAATATATCACACCGTATATGTTGTCATGTTTTCATTGTGAAATAGTTTCTGAATGCAATAATTGATATCTCTGGATGTCTGTTATATTCTCCCCAATTTACAAATGTTATTTGTTTTATTTTTCTAACTACATATTTATTGAAATAAATAATTCACGTGAACTTACTATGTAAACAAACATGATATGTAAGAGTAAGACACAGTGGTCGATGTTTGGCTTAATTGCCTCCGACTGTATCATATCACGGCGCAGACTTTTGCTGGACTAGCATGTACATGGACCCGATTGGAGAAAATATTGAGTCACAAACAGAGGTTGCAAATGCAGGCATACAAAAGACCAGTCATCATTCGCGTAACGGTGTCTAACTTGAAGGGAGACAGTTAAAGAATTGTATGTTCGTAAGAGTAGTTCATTCCAACAAGGTATCGACGTTACCGTTACGTTATCTTAAATACATAACTAATATGTCAAATCAACGTAACTTATTACATGGTGCATCACACGATACATATATCATATATGCCATCGAGAGAGAATATGTAAGGAATCCCGACGCGCCAACAAACATGTCTTTGGTCTTGATATCTTATATCTTATGTCTTATATCTTCGCAGTCGCATGCAAAAGCATCGGTACTTTCAAACAGTCACCCACACACTTACACGCACACACCCACACACCCACACACACACACACACACACACACAAACACACACACACACACACACTTGCAATCACGCACGCAAGCACACAAAACACACACTCACGCACGCACACACACGCATACACAAACACACACACACACACACACACATGCAAACACGCACCAACACACACACAACACACACTCCCGCACGCACACATACGCATACACGCACATACACGCACAAACACGCATACACACGCACACACACGCACATATGCAAACACGCACCCACGCACACACAACCCACGCACACACACGCATACACAAACGCACGCACGCATACACGTCATACATTCCCACGGACACACACACACACACGCACACACACACAAAGGTGTCAAGACAAAACGCGATATATATATAAATTTTCTTCGCTAGTCACTTTGTCACTTTGCACATGCACACCCACGCACGCGTACTCGTGTACGTTCAGCAAACAATCAGCCGTCATATCCACGCTTGCACACACGGGTGTGTAGGGATGCAATTGTTGTTGTTGTTCTTTAAGATAATAAGAATTGTCGATGATGTATAATTTAAGGACACTACAAAATGTGATGATTTTTTGTTTATCACACGCCAGTGGACAACGTGTACAAAGAGTGCAAACGATAACCTATAATTACAATTGTAATGTGTTTTGTTCTTTAAGATGTCAGACACTGCCGCTCTTATTGGAACGCGAAACTTTGAAAAACTTAGCTCCCTCGATAAGGAAAATCGTTATCCCCTCTTAAGCGGAAATCTGAAACAAAACCCCTCGAACGGGAAGTTATTTAATACAACCTCCTCGACACAGCGAAAAAGTTCTTGCAGAAAAAAGCACCACACAAAATATCTTTAACGCTAAGTAGTCTGGACTTCTACGTATATTACTATTTTTGGTACGTGAGATAAATTGTATTTGTTTATACAAAAATATGTTCCTATAACTATCTGTGACATTGTTTTATTCCCGCATCTTGGCCGCCATCTTGAAATAAAAAAAATGGCTGTAAATCATTGTAGGCTGGGCTCTACACGTTAAATATAAACAATTGATTTTGGAGGCTTGACATAATCGGAAACAAAAGCAGTTTGAATATTATAAAAATAAAAAGATACGATCGTCATCTTATGTTTCACGGGCTATCACTAATAAAATATGGACATGTGTGACGTCATCCAGTTAATCTCCGCATCGTCAGGTGACGTCTTCTTCGACATGACGACACAATGTAGTGGCGCCCCCGTATGACAACTGTTTGTACTATAATTGTTACTGAAATACGAGCATTTCCTTTAAAGTAGGAATGTATGTCAAAGTATTTGGGATGATATATGGGACCTTTATGGTCCAATTTCGACCGCGTTACCCTTACACATATAAAATGTCTAAGGGTAACGTGGGTAGTGGGTACCGGTTGGAATTACCATACTGAGAAACATCAATGTTTTTGCAAAAAGTATACAAAGATTGTTGCTCTCCTCGAAATGCTGTTATTGCTGACTTAACAAGATTTAACAAGACTGCCACCCAGAGAATTAACTCTAGGTGACAGGAGGACAAGGAAGCCCTTTGACTTATCAAGAGTCCGACCCTTTTATCTATGTGTATCCCGCCCGTCTGAGGTATGTGTCGATTTGATTTTTAAACATATTCACGCTACTAGCACCCACACAATCAGCAGATAATCTGTTCCATTCATTTACAGTCCTTTGTATACTGCTCCTTTGCTAATGTAACTTTATGTCCTCCAGTCCTTCTATCTTTCTTAACAGAAAAAAAATTATATTTCTCTCAATATTTTCATAACCATTCATTATTTTAAACACTTCTATCTGATCTCCTCTCAATCTCCTGGTCTCTAGTGTTGTTAAGCCGCAATTTTTAGGCGTATTTCGTAACTAAGATCCCTCAGTTTTTGTATAATTTTAATTCCTCTCCTCTGTACTCTTTCTAGCATATCTATGTCCATCCTGCGATATGGCCTCCACGATTGAATACAATATTCTAAATGAGGCCTAACTATTGGTTTGTACAGCGGTATTATTAGCTCCTTTTCCTTATACATTATGTTTCGCCTAATTAATCCAACGATGTTATTTCCATTTCAAGCTACAATTCCGCACTGCTATGAAACCTTCATATGAGCACTAATGGTTAAACTAATGGTTAACCCTAAGTCATTTCATTTTCTTTTACAGTAGTACTTAGTACAGTACTCCCCCCATTGTATATTTTACCTCTTCGTTCCCTTGTCCTGCGTGGAGGCATTTACATTTCGCAAAATTTTACAGCATTTGCCACTTTCCTGACCATTTGATCAACTTGTCAAGATCATCTTGTAAATGTTGTCTATCTCCATCACTTTTAATCCTTTTAAACACTTTTGTATCATCCGCAAATTTCAACACTTTGCTTGTTATTTTATCATCCAAATCGCTGATATATATTAAGAATAATATAGGTCCCAGTACTGATCCCTGTGGTACCCCACTCAATACCGATTTCCAGTTTGAAGCCTCCCCATCAACTACTACTCGTTGTCTTCTGTCAATCAACCATTTTTCTATCCAGTTTATTATACCATTTCCTATGCCATGGGCCTTTAGGTTTAAGTGGTAATCTTATATGTGGTACTTTCTGAAAACTTTTTTTAAAATCTAAGTAGAAGATATTTACTGGTGATCCCTCATGTACACACTCAGTGATATCTTCCAAAAACGTATTTGTTAAGCATGAACTCGCTTTAAAAAACTATGTTGAGATGGGTTTATCAAGTTATGTTTAACAAGAAAATCTACCATTTGATCTTCAATTAGTCTTTTTAATAATTTGCAAATCACTGATATTAAACTTTCTGGTCAATAGTTTTCTGACTTGTTTCTCGAACCTTTTTTAAATAATGGCATAATGTTTGCCTCTTTCCATTCTAAAGGAACCACTCCCTCTTCTAATGACAAATTTAAAACTGTTGCAAGCGGTACGCTAATTTGTTCTACAATTTCCAACAGTAGTGTGGGCGGAATCCCATCAACTCCAGGTGATGTAATATCAGTCATAGCCCTTATTTTCTTAGCTACCATTTCCGCGGTTACAATTAATTGTCCTAAATAGTCTGAATCTGCCCCCTTGAATTTAGCCTCTGGTACTGGCAGTGAACTAATATCTTCCGTGGTAAACACTGAATTAAAGTACTCATTCAGGTCTTCTGCCATTAAGAATCCCTCTGATATTATATTTCCAGCACTATCTTCTAGAGGACCGACCTTATCTTGAACTTTCTGTTTGTTTCGAACATACGCGTAAAAACTCTTTCTGTCATGTTTTATATTACTAGCTAATTGTTGTTCGTAGCGTCTCTTTGAATTTTTTATTTCAGGTGTAGCTTGGTTCAGTGCTTCTTTATAACGGTTGAAGTCTTCATCATTTCCAGTACATCTGTAAGACATAATTTGTTTATACTTAATTTTTCTAATGGCTTGTTTCGATAAGTGTTTCTTTTTGGACTGTTTCCCTTGTTTTTTGAAGGGTACAAATTTATCGACTATGCACTTAATTTCACTCTTTATATATTCCATCATTCTGTTGCTGTCTTATTTTTCAGTGTGTCATTCCAGTCTATCTTGTCATGATGTCATGCGTTGACCACGTTCTGAATATCAGAGCTGTTCGTTTTGTTAAACGTAATCAAAATACCGCTAAAATGAAAATATGGCTGCAGCATTACTTGGAAATAAAAATAGGGATGTCTGGAAAGAAGTTGGTCAAGTTACAAAGAACAATACTGCGCAACCCAACATGGTTTATGAAGTAACAGGTGAAGAACATATTTCTAAACTCTTTGCTACTAAGTTTGATGAAATACAATTCATTAGCCTATAATGAAAATATATGACGTCATTGATACACAATATACACAATAAAGTTGGTGTACAATGTAATGACTGTGAAAGTATTGTTACTGTTGACGATGTTTGTAATGGTATTAATCACATTAACAATGACAAATGTGATGATATGGATAGGTATATCTGGTCACTTTATTCATTCTCCTCACAAACTACATGTTTGTTCTATATTTGTTATTCACGTCAAAGGTGTATCATGGGCATACCCCGGATGATTTTAATATAGTCACAATACAAACTTTGGTTAACAATCAGCAAATGACTTTGATAACAATCGAATCATTGCTCTTAGTAGCCCCCTATCGAAACTATTTAATTAGGTTCTAATGGAAAACAGTTCTGATGTTTTTAAACAAGTGATTTACAGTTTGGTCTTCAACCTCACGGCTCCTCAGCCAAATGTACAGTTGCGTTATTGGAGATTGCGAACTATTTACAGCACAATAAATCTGATGATTGCTATTTATTAGATGCTACTAAATCATATGATCAAGTAAATTATTTTTATTTTTTAAATGTACATATTGATCGAGGAATAAATCATCCCCTTCTAATCAGATGTTTACTTTACATGTACACTAATCAACATTTAAACGAATCAAAACAATTAAATGTCAAAGTAGTTCTCCAAAAGCAATGGGGTGAAGCAGGACGGGGTGTTTTTCCTCCATTTTATTTTGTATCTACATTGATGAAATGTTAATAATTCTCGGCACGTCTGGTTTCGGTAGTATGATTGGTCATAAGTGTTATGGTGCTATTTGCTATACTGATGACATAGCTTTAGTAGCTCCATCAATATATGCATTGACAACAATATGTGATACATGTCTATTATTTTCATATGTATATGATGTACTATTTAATTATTCAATATAGCAGTGGTACCGATTGTCCATTTTACGTTGATGGTATAAAAGTGAAACAAACTAAAAAAAGGTTGCATGTAGGATACATTATTGGTCCTGGCACTCATCAAGCTATAACAAAATGCATGTGTCATGATTTTATACAACGTGTAAATGCAGTGTCTGCTAATTTCGGATGTTGCATTATAAGCACAAAACGTCAATTATTTATGTCGTACTGTATATCTTTATATGGTGTATGTTTATGGAATTTACAAAACAAATATGTTGAAGAGTTTTATACTACGCGGCGCAAATGTATAAGTAAACTGTTTAACTTACCAGTTTCCACTCACTGTAATATGAGGCCACCTTTAGCAGATTGTTTACCAGTTCAAAGTCAGATTATGTACCGAATGGTGCGAATTGTAAAGAGTTGCATAAAAAGCAACAACACTAGTTTGCTCGCTCACCCTGCCCTCCAAAGTAGTGGTTCGTATATGTCTAAAACCTTCAATTGCATCTTGTTCAAACTCAAACTCAACAATAGTTTGCTCTCTCATCCTGCAATTCAAGGTAGTGGTTCGTATATGTCTAAAACCTTCAATTGCATCTTGTTCAAACTCAAACTCAACACTAGTTTGCTACCTCATCCTGCCCTTCAAGGTAGTGGTTCGTATATATATATATAACCTTCAATTGCATCTTGTTCAAACTCAAACTCAAAACTAGTTTGCTCTCTCATCCTGCCCTTCAAGGTATTGATTCGTATAAGTCTAAAACCTTCAATTGCATCTTGTTAAAATTAAAACTCAACACTAGTTTGCTCTCTCATCCTGCCCTTCAAGGTAGTGGTTCTTATATATCTAAAACCTTCAATTGCATCTTGTCCTTGTCAAACTCAAACTCAACACTAGTTTGCTCTCTCATCCTGCCCTTCAAGGTAGTGGTTCGTATATGTCTAAATTCATTTGCATCTTGTTCAAACTCTAACTCAACACTAGTTTGCTCTCTCATCCTGCCCTCCAAAGTAGTGGTTCGTATATGTCTAAAACCTTCAATTGCATTTTTTCCTTGTCAAACTCAAACTCAACACTAGTTTGCTCTCTCATCCTGCCCTCCAAAGTAGTGGTTCGTATATGTCTAAAAGCTTCAATTGTATCTTGTTCAAACTCAAACTCAACACTAGTTTGCTCCCACATCCTGCCCTCCAAAGTAGTGGTTCTATATATGTCTAAAACCTTCAATTGCATCTTGTTCAAACTTTAAAAAACTAGTTTGCTCTCTCATCCTGCCCTCCAAAGTAGTGGTTCGTATATGCCTAAAACCTTCAATTGCATCTTGTTCAAACTCAACACAAGTTTGCATGCTCACCCTGCCCATCAAGGAATTGGTTCGTATATGTATAAAACCTTCAATTGCATCTTGTTCAAACTCAAACTCAACACTAGTTTGCTCTCTCACCCTGCCCTTCAAGGTATTGATTCGTATATGTCTAAAACCTTCAATTGCATCTTGTTCAAATTAAAACTCAACACTAGTTTGCTCCCTCATCTTGTCCTTCGTATATGTCTAAAACCTTCAATTGAATCTTGTTCAAACTCAAACTTGATGCCGAGACGTTCTGTACAATGAAGTCTAACTACTTTTATGATGTCATTTCTAGACCACTACCAGGAGGGGCTATATGAGCAACTGGTACGCAAAGTGTCATTAACAAAATATGTGTTAGAGAGCATATTTTATATATATATATATATATATATATATATATATATATATATATATATATATATATATGGATTGCGTTCATTGCTTGCTTGTATGAAAGATAGCCACTATGAAGGTAAATTCTTATATAGCGCAGTATCCAGTCTTCAGAACTACTCAAAGCGCTTTCCACTTTACTTCCTGGCATACCTGTTCACTCGAATACAACCTCGACTTCTCTGGGAAGCATTCAGCCACGCCACAATTAATGCGCGAAGACTATTCGTACAGAAATACCCACCATTGTCTATAGCTAGGTACTCATTGATACAGATGAGTGAACTGAAGGTATGTAGAGTAATCGAATTTGCCTAAGTTCGACACCGCCGCATAGGATTCAAACCCGCGTTCTCTCAGTCGATAGTCCGCAGCTCTTTATGCTGCGCTACAGCGCTACATTGTGTACCTTACCTTGTAACAGTGGACACCGTTTGGCGGAACTGATGATAGGATGTCAGCAAATGCGGCGAATCCGATACTGTAAAGTCATTGATCGTAAACATGACACTACGCAGTATGTATGTATGTGTGCATGTGTGTGTATGTGTGTGTATGTGTGTGTGTATGTGTGTGTGTATGTGTGTGTGTGTGTGTGCGTGTGTGCGTGCGTGCGTGCGAGGGTGCGAGTGTGCGTGTGTGCGTGTGTGCGTGTGTGCGTGTGTGCTTGTGTCTGTGTGTGTGTGTGTGTGTGTGTGTGCGTGCGCGCGCGTGCGTGCGTGCGTGTGCCCGTGTGCCCGTGTGCCCGTGTGCCCGTGTGCCCGTGCATGCGTGCGTGCGTGCGTGCGTGCGCGTGTGCGCGTGTGCGCGTGTGCGCGTGTGCGCGCGTTGCGGTGTGTATGTGTGTATGTGAGTATGTGTGTATGTATGTATTGTAAAATAACATTTCAGTATAATTCATTTCCAGTTATTAAAATAAGCTGCCACAGTGATTGACCAGCATCAAATAATTGATCAATTACTAAAGTTAGGTCGCAATTTGGTTGACAAGAGGGCGATACCTTCATATTGTTGTTCTATATTCCAGTCAGTTACAGTGATTGGATGGATACGGTGGCAATCTGTACCAATTTCAATTTACAATTGTATTGATTGTAAGTCATATATTATAAATTAGCGTTACTGTATTTATATTTGTTATTCACAGTCATAATCTATAATATAGTATTTAATGCTATGTACAAGTAACAACACATATAAATCAACAAAGGATTCTTATCTCACTGGTATGAATCAGTCATGAATAATTTTCAATTAAACCATATAAGTTATTGAAATAACTGGTAACTGCATATACCATGTAGTCTGTATCATTTATAGTGTTTTAATTCGTCAGTAAAACTGGGGAAAAGGTCAAGTTGTTAGTTGGATGCTTTGAGAATAGGTGCGAAAACCGCTGATTCATGTTAGGTTTTCCAGAATTCAGAACTATCACATGTCGGTTCTTTTTAGGTTTTAGCGGTAGAAAGTTCTGGAATGTTTCGCTTCACCCAAAATATGGATTTGATTGGTTGGTTTATAAAAAGGGCGCGGGCGCGATAGTTTGGTTGGGGATGGTGCGGTATAAATATTTAGGTAGGAGGTTGTGTCGTTTAGTAGTCGAACAATGTAATTCGATATTTGGCCGAAAAAATAGCCCATAGTTGTATAAAAGTGTAATTATCAGTAACGTTATGTTTTTATTAGGGTTGATTACGTAGAAATGAGAATGATGTCCAAAAGGCATATATTTAGTGAGGATTTAGAAAGTCAGACAGTCACTGAGATCTGAGTCAGTCGTCGATATCGATTCGAGCGCTCGACTTGTGATTCCGTGAGGTTGTAAAATCCGTCAACTGAAAACCGAGGCAAGCTCTTCGAACTCGACAACACACCGAAACAGCCGTAAAACGTCGAACATTCGTACGTCGGTCATTTACTGTATTGACAAATATTGGCATTACTATTGGACCGAAATGAACTATTGGATAATATGCGCCAACTTGAACATTTTCATTAATACAATTATATAAACTAATAGCACATTTTGAGAGTTTATTAATTTGACTGATTTATTATTATAGCATCAGTCGTGATGTAACATTATTTAAGGTTTTATCTATCGACGTTTGTAGTAGTTAGAGTAATAAGTTATTAAATTGTGGAATCTTTACCGATGTTGTTGACGTATTTCGTTTCTATGTTCGCCAATTATATAAATTGTCAAACGAATCCATAAAAAATATTATCACAATCCTCTATTGTCACAGTGTACCTTTCATGTAAAAATGCTGTATACAGCGTTTAATGTCCGAGACCCTGAAAGAACATGAGACTTTACGAGCAGTACGAAGACTCTGCCCAGGTTGACACCTGTACCATCTGCCATGTATGTATGTATGTATATATGTATGTATGTATGTATATATGTATGTATGTATGTATGCATGGATGCATGTATGTATGTATGTATATATGTATGTATGTATGTATATATGTATGTATGAATGTATGCATGGATGCATGTATGTATGTATGTATATATGTATGTGTGTGTGTGTGTGTATGTATGTATGCATGGATGCATGTATGTATGTATATATGTATATATGTATGTATGTATGTATGTATGTATGTATGTATGTATGTATGTATGTATGTATGCATGGATGCATGTATATATGTGTACATCGATCTCCTGAAAGACATCTACACAAACAGCTCGGTGACAGTCCACCTACACAAAACGAGCAACAAGATCATCATCAAGAGAGGAGTACGACAGGGTGACACCATATTACTCAAGCTGTTCACGGCAACACTCGAAAGCATATTTCGAAGACTGACCTGGAAAAGTCTTCAACTCATGCGTACTTCCAGCGATGATATACGGCGCGGAAACATGGGCACTAACCATCCAGGCAAAGAACAAGCTAGCTAGTTGATCCTCCAATTTCTTCCCCTCCGATCACCTTCCATCCTCTCAGTCTAATTTCGTTGGTCTTCTTGCCACTACTCTGCTCCTTCAGTCTCACAGTATTCCCAACTCTCTCCCTGTCGTCTCTCTTCATTCCACCTGTCTCCTTGCTGATTCTCATCTCCATCCCCTTCACAATATCTACAAACCTAGCTACGTTTTTATCCATATATTACACCTTCCATTACCCCATGCACTGAAAGGTGAATCCCTCTTCCTTGATCTCTTTCCATTACTTCCCACAGCTGGGTAGGGCAAAATCCACCCAACTGTGGCAGTCGTCGCATACCAAGTGTCTCTTTGCCTTGACTTGCCGCGTGCAAGGCGCCATATCATAATTTATTTAATAATAATAATCGTATTAGCTATTTAAAATAGTTTAGTCAACTGTGTTTACACTATTCACTGTCTGTGTAGTATTTAAGATTTATACTGTGCACAAATGTTACATTGCCTTGTTTATTTCGGTTACAGATTTTGGTTGTAGTCACAGCTGACTATCTATCCTATCAGAAATGCTAAAGTTACCGATAGTGATCTAATTTATATACAATCAATTACTTTACGCTAGACTGCTTTATTTACTTAGGTTATACCGCACCATAGCGAATACGCAAAACCAAAGTGTGCAGATCTACATTTGACTCCCAAAATACTGTCCGACATGGAGGGAACATGCAGCGCATATCCACCTAATTGTTTTTTACCATTTATACCAGTACAACTAATAAGTTAAGTCATTATATTTAACGCTAAGCCTAAGGAATAAGGTACAGTTCAGAAGAGAGATATACGTAGATAAAAAGGGTTGGACTCTCGATAAGCCAAAAGGCTTCCTTGTCCACATGCCACCTAGAGTAAATTCGCGGGGTGACAATCTTGTTAAATCTTGTTAAAGTGTCAAACACATTTTATTTCACTGTCATTTCCATGACTTCCCGTCTCGTGCATCATTGCAGATGTCAAAAAATGAAAAGTACGTCTTTAAAAAATTAGTAAAACGTGGTGATCAGACTCATGTGTTTGTATAGACATGGATTCCCAATTGGCTACTGTGTAAAACTGGCATAACATTTGCTCGCGTAGTGACGACAAGAAAGTCTACTCACAATGTGCATTGGTGTTTGCCCGAGGAACTTGCCTTTTGTTTAGAAAACACAGTAGAGTTTATCGACTTTGTTTTTACTACCCGCTCACATAGTTAAAATAACATCACTATTGCTATCGGCGGTTGGCACGTCACATGATATTAGTATAAAGCGTACACATCAATACACGCAGGGGGCTGACGCATGCACTCATTGATAGCAGTGCTCAACCGCTGTATTCATAATTCGTATAACCTACTACTTACATACCTATAGACTGTCCCAGGCGATCGTCAACGTAATCATTGGCATGACACTTGCCGTAAATAATTATACGTTTTTGTAAAGAGTGTTACCTACGGTGGATAGTAACTAATTTCTGGAAAATGTTTCTTTTCATAGTTAATTGAACGTAAATGTCCCTATCTGTCGCCAGTTTTTCTATAATTTGGTGTTAGTGTAGACGTGCGTCAATGAAATTTGTTATTGCGGCTGTTAATACTGCAGACACAAAACACTTAATAGTATATTCAGAATAGTAATCTATTGCGCCTTTTCATAGTTTTGCCATTTTTATTTAAAAACAAACTTCTGCTTCCAGATATTTGTCATTATTCGTAATTCAAATGCAATAATAAATATCATATGATTTCGTGGTTAAAAGATATCACATCCTGTCTGACTGGCTGTCTGGCTGTCTGTATCTATGTCTGTTTGTGTGTATTTGTCCGTCCGTCTGTCTGTCTGTCTGTCTGTCTGTCTGTCTGTCTGTCTCTTCGTCTGTCTGTCTAGGTATGTGTGCATATTTGAATGTATGTATACATATATGCATATATGCCCATACATATGTTTATATGTACGTACGTATGTATGTATGTATGTATGTATGTATGCAAGTTTGTATGTATGTATGTATGTATGTATATATATGTATGCATGTATGTATGCATGTATGTAGGAATGTATGTATGCAAGTATGAATGTATGTGTGTATGTATGTGTGTGTATGTGTATGTGTGCGTGTGTGTATGTATGTGTGTATGTGTGTATGTGTGTATGTGTGTATGTGCATATTTGTATACATGCGCGTATGTGTGTATGAATATATGCATGCAGCTATGCATGTACCCACGTATGTGTGTCAACAAAACATTCTAGCAAACTACTGAACATCCGCCGTACCACCCTTCGGAGAATAATCGTTCGTAGATCGTTAGCCGTGCTATGCCTGTTTCCGTAAGTTGGGGAAACGGAGAAAAAATAATAGCGCACCATTAAACGTAAGGTCCACTCGTCTGTTTCTATATTAGTTCGAACAGAGCACAATCGAACGTAAGGTACACTCGTCTGTTTCTATATTAGTTCGAACAGAGCACCATTGGACGTAAGGTCCCCTCGTCTGTTTCTATATTAGTTCGAACAGAGCACCATTGAACGTTAGGTCCACTCGTCTGTTTCTATATTAGTTCGAACAGAGCACCATTGAACATAAGTTCCACTTGTCCTTTTCTATATTAGTTCGAACAGAGCACCATTGAACATAAGGTCCACTCGTCTGTTTCTATATTAGTTGGAACAGAGCACCATTGAACATAAGGTCCACTCGTCTGTTTCTATATTAGTTCGAACAGAGCACCATTGAACATACGTTCCACTTGTCCTTTTCTATATTAGTTCGAACAGAGCACCATTGAACATAAGGTCCACTCGTCTGTTTCTATATTAGTTCGAACAGAGCACCATTTAACATAAGGTCCACTCGTCTGTTTCTATATTAGTTCGAACAGAGCACGATTGAACATAAGGTCCAATCGTCTGTTTCTATATTAGTTCGAACAGAGCACCATTGAACATAAGGTCCACTCGTCTGTTTCTATATTAGTTCGAACAGAGCACCATTGAACATAAGGTCCACTCGTCTGTTTCTATATTAGTTCTATATCAGTTCGAACAGAGCACCATTGAACGTTAGGTCCACTTGTCTGTCTCTATATTAGTTCGAACAGAGCACCATTGAACATAAGGTCCACTCGCCTGTTTCTATATTAGTTCGAACAAAGCACCATTGCACATAAGGTCCACTCGTCTGTTTCTATATTAGTTCGAATCATTTGGGAACTGGCCTGTCAACAGGGGGCACCACGGTTTTTTGCCCCACGGCCGGGTGTAAGTTTTTGAAGAATAATTGTTATAAATCATTTGTAATTCTTCACCACCACCACACTATTTGTGTTTTCTGCGATTTTTCCAAGATAATTCATTGTTATCAAATGTCTGGTGTAACGCGCCGAGAGTAGTCCCGTCCTAGTTGGAGATATATATGCATATGAATATCTCGCGAAGCCGTTTGACGTAAACATCTCTTCCATACGGGGACGGATATGTTTGTTTCAAAAGTCTCGTGACCGCCGTGGGGGAGACTTGCAACAGACACAAGGTAGGGTCGAGTACTTATTTCATCTCAAGCAAAGGTAAATTTTAAAGAAATTAACATGTATAAGTTATTGCGAGGCGGAACTAGAGAAACATTCACAAGATCAATAACATATTCAACTAACGAACATCCAACATATCACGTTGTGTGTGCGCGCACACACACACTACATACGTCTGCATATACGCACACACCCACATAAACACGTAATTTACAGTTTGTAGTATGTTATAGTATAACAGTTCGCGGGAACAACTTTGACTACAATAACATATTTGTATGTATGTATGTATGTATGTATGTATGTATGTATGTATGTATGTATGTATGTATGTATGTATGTATGTATGTATGTATGTATGTATGTATGTATGCATGTATGTATGAATGTATGTATGCATGTATGAATGTATGTGTGTATGTATGTGTGCGTATGTGTGCGTATGTGTGCGTGTGTGTATATGTGCGTACATGCTTTCATGCGTGCGTGTGTGCGCATGTGTATGTGTGCGGTTGCGTGTGACCGTGCGCGTGTGTGTAGTACATACGTTATATATATAGTATGTAATTGTCATGTTATATCTTTACTCTACGGTCGATGTCAGGCAATATCAACATACTTTAAGAACCAGGTGCACATCCAGTAAGAACAGAATTCAATCCCATTTGAACCTGTAGAAAACACGAAGACGGTAGCGAACGTCCGACTAAAGATCTTATTATTTCTTAGTGCAAGTAAAGTATTTGAGTAAGTCTGTCAAATGAACAACACATAACTACACTTTTGTCGACAATGAATACATTAGTTGTTTATACTGTTCTATACCCAGACGTACAACATCTGTTGTTTGAACCTTATGACTAAGTGTTGCAATAGCGTTACGCATGTCAGACAAAGAAGTATTTAACGAATTCTGAAAACATGATACAACTGAACATTCATTTCCATAGATGCAGCCAACTTTTTACAATTGGTAAAATGCGGTTCATAATGACGCAAATATGTGTAGTTGACGCATTTGCACGTAGTTACCTATATTTTGACATTGTCGATTTGAATAGTTTTTTGAGATGTGACGTCAAGAAGTCGCGTGGATGTCAAAGTGACAGCGTAGTGAGACAGTCGTGTAGACGTTCGGTCGGTTTCTTTCCTTTCTCGGAAACGACTTCATTCAGTCGTGAATAAGTAACCATATGGTGAGGCAAACGATGGGTCATTCTCAGAAATACCGAGCTTTCGTAGACGCCAATCGCCAGCGTTAAATGGCCGATCTAATTGTTTGATGCGCAATGCACTAATTGTTTTTTGTCTCAACACGTGGGCTCCCATGTTAGCAACATGTTATATCTTAATGGGAGTCTCTTTGACCTTCACATTTATGTAAATTATTTCAATTTGCACATTTGTACATGGCATATGGTCAAAATTATTTTGTGTCTGTCATAACCCTATTGAACGCACGCTGCCGACTTCTGACTTCTGTTGTGTTTGAGTGTTTTCGTACGGCGTCACTGGTTTCTCCTTTTCGTTTCATAAAAGTCAAATATTGTTCACTTTCATAAAAGTCAAATATTGTTCACTTTGTTCTTTGAACCATCTGTATTTCTTTACAGAACCAATCCCAAGCACAAAGATGTGTTAACACATTGGGTCAAAGTTCTTAAGCATGGCTTACTTATCACCGCTAAGGATATATAAAACGTGAGACATTTTGAAAAAGGTGTATACTGTAGCGTCGGGGGTACTAAACTTCTAATCTAGTCTAAGATTCTAAATGCACGGTGCACATAATTAGTTATGTAGATTTATAGCGATACAAAGGCGGAGCCTACACTGCACCACTTACTCTCGACACTTCGCTTCATTTCATAATTCGTTATCACACTATGTCCGTAATATTTAACACATTTCTAAGCATTCGTTTTTATGTTTAGAAGAACCAATGATCACGAAATGGGGTGTAGCCTTAAAGCTCCTGTTAGTTTTTCATAAGTGAATCAGTATCAGGCTAAATCTAACGCTAAATAATATAATCTGGATGAACGTACGTATACGTAGGGCCCTGCCTACCTGTTCGTAAAATTAGTTTGTGTACGTATAGCCCTACCTACCTGTTCGTAAAATTAATCTGTGTACGTATAGCCCCCTGCTAACATAATAACAAACCCTGATGTCTCCCCGCGAAAAACAAAATGAAACGCGCGTGACACATGTGTCAAACGCTCCTTGACCTAACGACCAATCACGCGCGCGCTGGGCGTGGCATAAAAGCGTCTGTTGGTTTTTTATAAGTGTATCGCAAAGACGCGCGCGGGACGGGTGCAGCGGCTACACAGGCGTAATTGGTTTGTCTCGGTATTTCTGGTAGTGCAGTGATATCGTTGAGGCTTGCCACGCTATAAAAGACCGCGCCCTCTCACAGTCGTCATATCGGCTTTGTGATCTCCAGCAACTCATCACTTCGTAGGAAGAGCTGAACAGGTAAGTCATATTTAATTTTTGTGTCCGAAGGACATAGAACTTCACTTACTATGTGTACTTTGCAATATAATGAGCGTCTATACATTAATAAATACATTTGATTTGATTTGTTTATTTTATGTATTAATTGACTTTGAATATTTGACCTGGAATAAAGTAGTTTATTATTACGGGCAACTGGTAACGCTATGTCTACCATTGAGTGTGTTTTGTATTAGTAGTTGTGAAACAAAATATACGACACAAAATATAATACACAATATATCAATCAGATATAAAACTAGCTATCAACCATGACACACATATCACTTGCATTATATATTCAATATTTTTACAATTGCTTTAGGCGAACCTCACTGACGACAGTCAAGATGAATGCCTCTCGATTCACCGTGTTTCTCTTCTGTGTGTTTGCTTTGAATGCATGTGGTAAGGATTCCATTCCACAAATATTCGATTTTTTTTAATACACCCGTTTTCAAGTTTGACCATTCAGTACTATTAAAAATTATACTCTGTATTTATATAACTAGCTGAATTGTTCTAATTTGAAAAACAATAATGAATATCAACCTACAAATGTTATTTTGCGGGTGATAATGTTTGAATACCTATTATAGGTCATTTTCGAATATTGTTATTTCCATCACTTCAACGTATTGCCTAGATTTATTGCATTAATATCAACATTAACTATGACTACTCAATTAAGACAAAACAGTTATACTAATTATTGGTTAAATGTAATAATATACAGTCAAACACGGAAAACTACATATGGTATTGTACTATGTTAGGTTTCTATTGTCAAACATATAATCGCCGTGTTGGTTTAGTATTGGTTAATGGGTGTTTAAACAAACGTTTCGTCCTTACTTGGACAACATTTCCAAAATAGCGTTTATCGCGTTTTGCTCTGAAGCCCTTCATACGTTTGATAACGGTCGACTCGCATTTAATCCTGTTGATGTTCTTTCCGCATATCCAGCGACGGCGCAAATCTCTAAACCCTGGAATGCCATTTCCTCGGCCTTTTGGCCGGCCTTTTCACCCTGGGGGTCTTGGATTAAGGCAAACTTCGTCTTGCAAGCTCCTTGGGTGAACACGAAATGTTTCCACGCCTATGTGGCAGGAGGTGTGCCCGTTCCATCGCCGATACAATTCAATCCTCAAGGTAAGTTTACATATCATACACTATATGCGTTTGCAAATTGCGATAGTGTTATGAATTATCAGGCGCCAAGTATCCGGGATTAGCTAAATGCGAATGCAAAGGTTGGAAACCATTCTGTTAAGTTATCCATAACTAGATTTATAATGTGTTAAAGAACTATTGAAAATAACCAATATCGGATATATATTAACTTACACTAATAAATATAGTATGCAATACTATACAATTTCTTTGTTATTTTACAAATTAATAGTATTTGTGGACGTTGCGGTATTTATGCAATAACACCACCAGTAGCAACACTAGCTGTATCTGTAGCAGTGATATTGGAACGTGGTGAATAGTTGCACCCCGGTTCCGACAATGCCTGTGTATAGCATTACGTGTTTCCCCCTTACTGTGATTGACGTAAACATCTCCGTTACAGTGGGGTGTCCATTGTGTTGGTCATCGACGGCTGCGGCCGGATATGCCGCCGACCCCAACGACTGCCAGCGCTTCTACAGCTGTGTCCATCACGGAGGCCAATGGTCGGCTAATCACATGACGTGTCCCGACTGTCAGTTCTGGAACCAGCGCATCCTCACGTGTGTCCCCGTGCAGAGCGGCTGCCCCACACCCATGCCATACACTGGGCCAACTGCAGTGCCGGTTTACAAAGGTATATGGCAATGTCGTAGAATAACGTAGAGTAACGTTCACTGTATAAGCGTAGTTGTGGGACAAGTATCGCACGACTAAATTATAGGGTATGTGTCAATGTTAATTGGTGCAGATCAAATGAGGACGTCCCAATAACAAAGTGTATAATGCTATATGACATGTAGAAGATAGATACATATTTTACATAACGGGAACTCTTTCTGGGGAATATAATGTCATTTGTTATCTTTTTTTAAAATCTACACTCATTTAAGCTTAAACAATCAACATTTCACGAAGTATTATACGTTTTTGAGGAGTAAATTGTTGATTCTGCAGTTAATGTTTTTTTTAAAAATACTGATGATTCCAGTTAAAGCAAGCATCCACACCACGCATATATCTCAGTAAGTAAATGTCTTTTTGATAACGTGCAACTGTGAGTTCTCATAGAATTGTCGTCATTCCATCAAATATATTAATTATTAGCGCAAACTACCATAACATTGATGCACATAGCCACATTATGATTCAGCAAACGCGTAGTTGCCGTAGTGGCTGTCAGTCAACAACATTGATGTAGTCGCCGTTGTAGCTGTCAGTCAACAATATTGATGTAGTCGTCGTGGTGGCTATCAGTCAACAATATTGATGTAGTCGCCGTGGTGGCTGTCAGTCAACAACATTGATGTAATCGCCGTGGTGGCTGTCAGTCAACAACATTGATGTAGTCGCCGTGGTGGCTGTCAGTCAACAACATTGATGTAGTCGCCGAGGTGGCTGTCAGTCAACAACCTTGATGTAGTCGCCGTGGTGGCTGTCAGTCAAAAACATTGATGTAGTCGCCGAGGTGGCTGTCAGTCAACAACATTGATGTAGTCACAATACGACATTATGTTCTAATTGCAGTCGAGGAGCGATTGATCACGTGCTTGTCGTTTGACGGGGCGATGGGTGTGAAAGGATCGAATGGGATCTCTGTTGACAACACCAAAGTAAGGATCATCAACTCGCCCGTGTGTCTGCACGGCAAGTGTGCCGAGTTCAACCACAACTCCATGCTCCAGATCCCGTACTTCGTAAACAATTACGACCACTTCAAACAGTTCTCCATCAGCTTCTTCTACGCTATCGTCGGAGGTCCGACCTATCAGGTATGTCCGGTCTATCAGGTATGTCCGGTCTATCAGGTATGTCCGGTCTATCAGGTATGTCCTGTCTGTCAGGTATGTCCCGGGATGTTGGCTGAACTGACGTGTTCATTAATGCGAACATATTTGATCCGTTACCTGGATGTATGTACAACGATCTAATTGTGTTCGTGTATACAAAAAAATATCGCACATCAATGGCCAATTCCATGAATAACACGCTCAAATGGGAAACAGATTTTTGCCGTATTAAACGGAAATGCAGTTACGCTGCTAAAAAAAAAAACTTGAATACACTTTTGTTTTTTAAATGCATCCAAAGGAAAAACAAACAATTTACTTGAATTGTCTATTACCACAAACCTATCTCTCTCTGTACATGTATGACTGACCAACAACGATAACATAATAGTTAGCGTAATACGTGTTATAAACAAAACTACTAAAATACAGTGAACAGTCATAATGCTAAAATGAAAGCATTGATTTATTGATAACGCAAAGGAAAACAAATATAGTGATTTACTACATTAATAACAACAGTTATCATCCGATATTGTAGAGTAATAACGACATGTTGTTTCCTTTGGACCCTAGGGCATCGTTGTCAACAATGTATGCGGGAAGGGTCCTAACGATTATAGGTCCATCTTCCTGATATCACCCAACGTGAATAAGTTGAACGCTGGCCTTGAAGCGGTAGACGGCAGCAAGGCTCTCATCTCTACGTCAGCCGTAAGTACTGGATGGCGCCATCACTACTGACATCACTATCGCTGCAACGCAGCAACCGCAGCTAATACAACAACACCAACAATACCAGTAACACCAACACCATCAAAACCAACATCAAAAACGAAGACGATACCAATAGCAGCAACAGCAGCAGCAAAACAGCAGCAAAACAACAGTAGCAGCAGCAGCAGCAGCATCAGCAGTAGTAGTAGCAACAGTAGCTGCAGCAAAAACAACAACAAAAACGACGAAGGCGACAACGACAAAATCTTTCCCTCCATCACCGTCATCATCATCACCACCACCACACCAACATCAACAACACTCACCACAACAACATCAACAACACCCACCACAAACTCCACCAATAACAATACCTCGACATCAGCAAAATCATCAGCAATAATAATAACAATAACATTCCGTTATGAGAGAATAAGTCCTTTAACTAAATTAAAATCACTAACTGCATCAATATATACAATGATACTCTGAAACAACACTGGTATATCATCTAGGGTTTATAAAATAAAACAAATTATAGTTAACAAGACCTTGGGATTGCTATTGGTGTCATAAAAGAATGCGTGTGTGTCTTATGTAAAATGTTTATATATGATCATTTTAATTTAGGCCCAAGACCATCAATGGCACCACGTGGTCATGTCGTGGAACGGTAAATACCTCAAGGTTTACCTCGACGCAGTTCTATTGGCGATCAAACCCTTCGCAGGTAAACATTTGAGCATTCGTCGCAATATTCTAGTCGATTCCATCATGGTCAGTGTGTTTTACGATAGTATTGTTTCACACATGTGTAGTACATTTGAAGGAGTTTGACATGTATACTTGTTGACAATTTATTAAATGACACACTCTGTTCAGCAAAACAATTATTCAATGTTGCAATTAGGAAAAACAATGACATTTCAGGTGTGTGCAATTTCATCACACATTTTAGGGAATGTCAGTCCCAGTGCCGTGTCACCACACGACAGGATACGCGTGATATGTGTCAGTGTGCCCATCTATTAAGAAGATATGGAACTTTGTTATATTCTTACATAATCATGTTTCGTTGTTCCCGTCTAGGTCCTATTGCTAACACATTGTGCCCAATGATGATTGGAAATATGTTGTGCCCAGGAAAATCACTCTACTTCCGGGGATACATGG
>OZ023213.1:26964-86964 GCA_963995525.1 Escarpia spicata
ACGTAATTGATTCTATTTAAATTAGGTCACAACCGGTAATGTTAGCGTTCGTGTCAGGATAAATAGTCGGCTGTGTAATTGAAATTTGTAACCTAAAGTGTGCTGTAATACACAGGAAACAGTCTTTATAAAGACTAAGTTAGTTAAGTTATTTAAAAAAATTGATCGGGATATGGCGCCTTACAAGTCAAGGCAAAGCGACACTTGATGTGTGATCACTGCCACAGCTGGGTAGATTTTCCATTGTCCGGCTGTGGGAAGTTATGGGCAGAAACCATGGAGGAAGGATTCACCTTTCAGTGCATTGGGTGTTGGAAGGTGGAGTGTCTGCAGAAGGAGATAGTTAGGTTGACAGATATTGTGAAGGGAATGGAGATGAGAATTAGCAAGGAGGCAGGTCGAATGGAGAGAGACGACAGGGAGAGAGGTGAGAATACTGCAAGACTGAAGGAGAATAGCAGTGGCAAGAAAACTGAGGAAAGGAGATTGAGAGGAGGGAAGGTGATTGGAGGGGTAGAAATTGGAAAATCGACAACAGAAAACGTGACAATCGTGAAGGTGACAGGGAAGAAAGTGACCGTAGAGAAGGAGTGAGGGAAGATGGGACGGGAGAGGAGAGAGGAAAATTAGATGGGACGAAAGAAGAAGGGACGAAAGGAAGTGAGAGCAAATGTGATAGAAGAGAAGTCGATAAAAGGGACGCTGACAGGAGGAAAGGTGACAAGAGAAAAAGCGACAGGAAAGAATGGATCGGAAGAGAATGTGACAGGAGAGAAGACGACGGGGGAAAGACAAACAAACAGACAGATGCAAACCGAAGGAGCTATTCTAAGGCAGTGATTGAGGGGGCAATGAGGAAAGAGAGGGTGATATGGGCGACTCCATTACGAGAAAGACGGAAAAGACAGTTAGTGAGGAAGCTAAAGAAGACGAGAGTTGAACAGGTTATTCTGTCAGGAATTTTGCCAGTAATTGGAGGAAGGGGGGCAACGTATAGAAACTGCAAGAGGATGGCGATCAACGCACTAGTTGAGCAGATGTGTGAAGAAGAGGGGGTGGGATTCACATATTTATGGGGATACTTTGTTGGGAGGGAATATATGTACATGAGAGATGGCCTCCATCTTTGTGGAAAGGGGGCAGCAGTTTTCTCAGAGAACCTGCTGCGATCAGTTGACAGTGGGACAGGTTGCATCTATTTAAACTAGATTCGCAGGGGGGACTCACAGAAAAGCCTGAAAATGTAGGGATAAATAAAGACAGCACAAACAAATCAGCAAATAACAGGCTGGAAAACTCTTCTGAAGCTGGATATAAATGTGTTTGTTTAAATGCAAGGAGAAATGAACTAAACATTATGGTAGAAGATATTGATCCTCATATAATAGGTATAACCGAATCCTGGACCACCACCGATATATCAGATGCTGAATTGGGACTGACAGGATATGTAATGTTTAGAAAAGATAGAATAGGACGAAAGGGAGGTGGAGTTATTTTATATATAAAAAAATCTATTCAGGCTTATGAAATAAAATTAGAAAGAGATGCAGATTGCGAAGAAGCTGTTTGGTGTAACATAGTTACAGAAAACTCAACGTTAACAGTTGGGTTAGTTTATCGAAGTCCAAACATAAGCATAGAAAAGAATGAAAAAATACAAAACGCTATAAGGGAAGTAAGCAAACGGGACTGTATTATTATGGGGGATTTTAACCACGGGCATATACAATGGAAATCTCTACAGAGTATGGAGAGTGAGGACCACAAGTTTTTAGTTTTAGTTCAAGATACATTCCTTTCTCAATATGTGCTAGAACCAACCAGGGGTGAGAATGTGTTAGACATAGTTTTGTCCTGAGAGAATGAATTAGTTGACAATGTCAAGATATGTGACTCACTGGGGAGTAGCGATCACAACCAGATACATTTTACCATCAAAGTAAAATCAGAAAGGAAAACGGTCCAAAAAGAAACACTTATCGAAAGAAGCCATTAAAAAAATTAAGTATAAACAAATGATGTGGAAGTCATATACATGTACTGGAAATGAAGAAGACTACAACAGTTATAAAGAAGCACTTAACCAAGCTACAGCTGAAATTCAAAATTCAAAGAGAAGCTATGAACAACAATTAGCTAGTAATATAAAAAACATGACAGCAAGAGTTGTTATGCGTATGTTCGAAGCAAACAGAAAGTTCAAGATAAGGTCGGTCCTCTAGAAGATAGTGCTGGAAATATAATATCAGAGGGATTCTTAATGGCAGAAGACCTAAATGAGTACTTTAGTTCAGTGTTTACCAGGGAAGATATTAGTTCACTGCCAGTACCAGAGGCTAAGTTCAAGGGGGCAGATTCAGACTATTTAGGACAATTAATTGTAACCCCGGAAATGGTAGCTAAGAAAATAAGGGCTATGAAGGATAATAAATCACCTGGAGTGGATGGTATTCCACCCAAACTACTATTGGAAATTGTAGAACAAATTAGCATACCACTTGCAACAGTTTTCAACTTGTCATTAGAAGAGGGAGTGGTTCCTTTAGAATGGAAAGAAGCAAACATTATACCGTTATTCAAAAAAGGTTCAAGAAACAAGTCAGAGAACTATAGACTATAGAGGAAATCGGTATTGAGTGGGGTACCACAGGGATCAGTATTAGGACCTATATTATTCTTAATATATATCAACGATTTGGATGATGAAATAACAAGCAAGGTGTTGAAATTTGCGGATGATACAAAAGTGTTTAGAAGGACTAAAAGTGATGGAGATAGACAGCATTTACAAGATGATCTTGACAGGTTGATCAAATGGTCTGAAAAGTGGCAAATGCTGTTCAATTTTGGGAAATGTAAATGCCTCCACACAGGACATGTGAACGAAGAGGTAGAATATACAATGGGGGTACTGTGCTAAGTACTACTGTAAAAGAAAAGTACTGAAAAGAATGAAAGATAAAATGGAAATGGAAGTGAGCAGTACACAGGCAGGCTTCAGAAAAACAGAGGCACAAGGGACCATATATTCATTCTGAGAATGTTGATTAAGAAATTCAGAGATTTATGAAATTCATAAATAATGATCTAAGAACATGCTTCATCGACTACTCCAAGGCTTCCGATTGCGTGAATCATCAGACGATGTGGAAAACGCTCAGTGACATGAATTTCCACCCAAAGATAATCGCCCTCTTGAAATCATTTTATAGCAACCAACAAGCAGTAGTCAGGCTGGAAAACACAACTACAGAAACTTTTACAGTGGGAAAAGGAGTAAGACAAGGGTGTATTGTATCACCATACCTATTAAATCTCTACACAGAAGACATAATGAGAGATGTAGAGTTAGATGACAGAAGTACAAGATACGATGAAGTGAATATTCATGGACATAGAATCAGAGACCTACGATACGCAGACGTTACCGCACTCCTGTCCACTACAACAATCGGCCTAACAAACCTAATTATGTATGTAAAAGAACACAGTGAGAAAAGGGCTTGTTACTTAATGTGAAGAAAACAAAGATCATGGACACTGACAAATGCATTGACAAAACGGAAATTGCGATAAACGGGGAGCAAGTTGAAAATGTGAACCACTACGTATACCTTGGAGCAAGACTACAAGGAGACGGCAAGACATCATGAGAGATCAGAAGAAGAATAGCCATAGCAACGCAGAAACTAAATAATCTAAAAAAATTATGGAAAGGACAAAACATACCAACAAAGATAAGAATGTTAAAAACTTACGTTTTCCCAACAGCTCTATACGGGAGCGAAACGTGGACACTGAACAAAGAAGACATGAGAAGAATACAAGCGTTTGAGATTAAATGTTACAGAAAAGCCCTAAGAGTGCCATGGATAACAAGAACAACCAATGCAGAGATTCTTAAAAAATTAGACATAAAGAACTGTCAACTAATGAATAGAATAAAAGGACTAAAACTGAGTTATTTTGGCCACATCAAAAGACATAATTCCTTAGAGAAAACAGTCCTAGAAGGCAAAGTGGAGGGAAAGAGAGGAAGGGGAAGACCAAGGAGAAGATGGGAGCAGGACATCAGCGACTGGTTGGAAGACGACATCGTGAGAGCAGGGAGACGAACGGCAGACAGAGCAGCGTATCGTGGAATCATCTGGGCAGCTACGTCTCGCAGAGATATGCTGAACTGAAGAAGAAGATAACATAGTTTTAGTAGCTCCATCAATATATGCATTGAACACACTATGTGATATATGTCTATAATTTGCATATGTATACGACGTACTATTTAATTATTCAATATACCAGTGGTACCGATTGTCGATTTTACGTTGATGGTATACAAGTGAAACAAACTAAAAAAGGTTGCATGTAGGATACATTATTGGTCCTGGCACTCACCAAGCTATGACAAAATGCATGTGTCATGATTCTATACGGCGTGTAAATGCAGTGTCTGCTAATTTCGGATTTTGCATTATCAGCACAAAACGTCAATTATTTTTGTCGTACTGTATATCTTTATATGGTGTATGTTTATGGAATTTACAAAACAAATATGTTGATGAGTTTTATACTACGCGGCGCAAATGTATAAGCAAACTCTTTAACCTACCAGTTTGCACTCACTGTAATATAACGCCACCTTTAGCAGATTGTTTACCAGTTCAAAATCAGATTATGTATCGAATGGTGCGAACTGTAAAGAGTTGTATAAAAAGCAACAACACTAGTTTGCTCGCTTATCCTGCCCTCCAAAGTAGTGGTTCGTATATGTCTAAAACCTTCAATTGCATCTTGTTCAAACTAAAACTCAACACTAGTTTGCTCCCTCATCCTGCCCTTCAAGGTAGTGGTTCGTATATGTCTAAAACCTTAAATTGCATCTTGTTCAAACTCAAACTCAACGCTAGTTTGCTCCCTCATCCTGCCCTTCAAGGTAGTGGTTCGTATATGTCTAAAACCTTCAGTTGCATCTTATTCAAACTCAAACTCAACACTAGTTTGCTCGCTCATCCTGCCCTCCAAAGTAATGGTTCGTATAAGTCTAAAACCTTCAATTCCATCTTGTTCAAACTCAAACTCAACTCTAGTTTGCTCCCTTATCCTGCCCTCCAAAGTAGTGGTTCATGTATGTCTAAAACCTTAAATTGCATCTTGTTCAAACTCAAACTCAACGCTAGTTTGCTCCCTCATCCTGCCCTTCAAGGTAGTGGTTCGTATATGTCTAAAACCTTCAGTTGCATCTTATTCAAACTCAAACTCAACACTAGTTTGCTCGCTCATCCTGCCCTCCAAAGTAATGGTTCGTATAAGTCTAAAACCTTCAATTCCATCTTGTTCAAACTCAAACTCAACTCTAGTTTGCTCCCTTATCCTGCCCTCCAAAGTAGTGGTTCGTGTATGTCTAAAACCTTCAGTTGCATCTTGTTCAAACTCAAACTCAACAATAGTTTGCTCGCTCATCCTGCCCTTCAAGGTAGTGATTCGTATGTCTAAAACCTTCAATTGCATCTTGTTCAAACTCAAACTTGATGCCGTGACGTTCTGTACAATGAAGTCTAACTACTTTTATGATGTAATTTCTAGACCACTACCAGGAGGGGCTATATGAGCAACTGGTACGCAAAGTGTCATTAACAAAATATGTGTTAGTGAGCATCTTATATATATATATATATATATATATATATATATATATATATATATATATATGAGTTGCGCTCATTACTTGCTTGTATGAAGGATAGCCTCTATAAAGGTAAATTCTTATATAGCGCAGTATCCAGTCCTCAGAACTACTCAAAACGCTTTGCACTTTACTCCCTGGCACACCTGTTCACTCGAATACCACCTCGACTTCTCTGGGAAGCATTCAGCCACGCCACAATTAATGCGCGAAGACTATTCGTACAAAGATATCCACCATTGCATATAGCTAGGTACTCATTCATACAGCTGAGTGAACTGAAGGTATGTAGAGTAAAAGAATTTGCCTAAAATTCGACACCGACGCACGAGATTCAAACCCGCGTTCTCTCAGTCGATAGTCCTGAGCACTTTATGCTGTGCTACAGCGCTACACTGTGTGCCTTACCTTGTAACAGTGGACACCGTTTGGCGGAACTGATGATAGGATGTTAGCAAATGCGGCGAATCAGGTATTCTAAAGTCATTAAATAATAATAATAAATAACTTTATTTATACACTAGTCTCCAGATTACGACTCTGTTCAATAATGTGTACAGAGTAGCTAAAATAAAACAATATACATAAGACTTAGTGGTGTAAACATAAATTTAGTCTGATACTTATTTTAAAATAGCGTAATTAAAATAAACATTATGGCTATAAATTATATATATATATATATATATATATATATATAAGAAAGACAAGACTACATATTTATTAAAATTGAGACTAAGAGAGCAAAAAGTTGTAAACCAAATTAAAACTCAATTAAAATAGATTGTGCAATGAATAGGAAGATAGATACCCTTAAAACAACATATTACACATTAAAAGCGAGTTTAAAATAGTGCGTTTTGAGGCGTGCTTTGAAAACGTCCATTGATGTGATCAGCCGCAGTTCTTCCGGCAACGCATTCCACAGAAATGGTCCGGCTCGAGAGAAAGATCGCCGGCCATATCGCACCAGATTATATTGCGGCACAGTCAGAAGCGTGCGGTCCTCAGATCGAAGTGACCGGCGTGGCACGTAGCGGGTGATTAGTGACACAAGATAAGCGGGTTTCTGCTGTGTATGACATTAAACACCAGGATCAATATATTGTACTCTATGCGCCATTTCACCGGTAACCAGTGAAGAAATTTAAGTCCTCCGGTGACGCTCTGTTGCCGGTCGCTCCGCTTTATCTGTAGGACAACTCTGACCGCGGCGCGCTGGACCATCTCTAGGCGATGCATCTGGCGGTCAGTGACACCATAGAGCACCGCATTGCCGTAATCCAGTCGTAACGTCACGAGCGAGTATATTAGAGTCTTACACGCCATAGCCGTCAAGCTTGCGCGTATTTTGGCGATGCGAAACAGGTGAAAGTACGCGCCACGGCAAGCATGTGACACTTGGGCCGACATGTCTAGGTGGCTGTCAAGGCACACGCCAATATTGCGAACAACCGTCTTTAATGGGATTGTCACGCCGCAAACACTAATGGCAGGGTTGACAGTTGGCAACCGTACACTTGACGACCGAAATATGATCGCCTCAGTTTTATCCTTGTTGAGCAGAAGTTTGTTGATGGTTAACCACTGTTTCAACTCGCGCGCACATTCGTCAATGCGATGAAGTGCATCTCTGTGTTGGGATGGTGGACACTCGGCATAAAGTTGAGTGTCGTCAGCGTATAAGTGATATTGAAGGTTGTGGCGTTTGAAGATATCGGCAATTGGTAGACAGTACAGGTTGAACAACATGGGACCGAGAACGGACCCCTGGGGAACACCATGCTGTGTTGTTCTTCGAGTAGATGTATGTTGTCTTATCTTTATGGCGTTTGTTCGACCCACCAGGTATGACGTAAACCACGTGAGTACTGTTTTACTCAGACCAATATCACAGAGTTGCTGCAGCAAAAGGGCATGATCCAGCGTGTCAAACGCAGCACTGAGATCTAACTGTACGAGCAGGACTCCGCGCCGCGCATCAATTGCTTGAGTTAGGACGTCATGGATACGCACAAGCGCAGTCTCGGTACTGTGGTTCGGGCGGTAAGCACTTTGAAACGGGTCATTGAAATCATTCGCACCCATGTAATGGCGCAATTCATTCGGAACGTTCCGTTCCAGAATCTTCGATACAAAATTGATTTCCGATATAGGACGATAGTTCATAAATACGTTAACGTCGAGACAGCGTTTCTTAAGTAATGGTGTTACTAAGGCATGTTTCTTATTCGGCGGTACGATACCTGACTGCAGAGATGCATTGATGATGTCAGTGAGTATTGGTGCGAGCAAGTCGATGTTGTCTTTAACATGCCTGTCGGCATTGGATCTAGGTCGCACGTCTTAGTGATAGATAGGCGAACGATACGTATGATGTCCTCCCTGGTAGCAGGCGTGAAATTTGTGAATTGCGCATGCACTTCATCACTCGACTGTCGTTGCTCGAAGGCATTTCGCTCAGTGTGTGAATCGATGGTACGATGTATTTCAGCAACTTTATTGGTGAAAAACTTATGAAATCGTTCAGCGAGAGCAGAATCATCAAGTGAGTCGGGTAGCTGAGTGGATGCAGATCGCCCAAGGAGGGCGTTCGTTACACAGAACAATTGTTTCATGTTATGGCCGGCATCTTTTATGAGCGTGCTGTAATTACTCGACTTTGTGGCGCTGAGTTTTCGTCGGTAGTCATCTCGCAAGGTCGTGAAGATCTGTCTGTGTACAGCGAGTTTCTCCTTTCGCCATCGGTGTTCGGCGCGGCGGAGGTTGCGTTTGGCTTCCGCCAGTTCTTCAGTGTGCCACGGAGTTTTCGGGCGAACTGTGATGACGTGTTTGTTGACGATCCTGGCGATCACGGTGTTATAAATGTCAACCAGGTCGTCAGAGGTAGGAAGATTTGTAGCGTACGCTTCACGGATGTCATTCGTGAAGGATCGTTTATCGATCGACGCATACTTGCGATACTGCACACAGCGTTTCGGGCGAGCAAGTTTGTCGATGCACAGGTTACACTCCACTGCAGGATGATCCGTTAGCAGTGTTGTTGACGCTACGGGTGATGCAATCAGCGTGGAGTCACGCGCGGTAATCACTAGATCAAGGGTATTGCCACTCACATGTGTCGAACTTGTTACATGCTGAACGAAACCGGTGTTGTCCAGCAGATCAGCAAGGTTACATGCAGCTGTAGATTGTGCGTTGGCGTAGTGTACATTGAAGTCTCCGCAAATGATGGCTTCATTGGGGTGAGTCGCAGCAGCACTTAGTACACGACCAAGATCATCGAGGAAGGCATTAGACATTGACGACGTCGGGGGGGGGGGCGGTATATGACATAAACCCAGATGATACGCTTTGTCGCGGGACATTGTACTGAGACGCTGAGACCCTCGAAAGTATCAGTGGTGAAAGGAGTCTCTGAGATCTTCCGTAGAGTCGACTTGAATAGCACCCCGACTCCACCACTACGTCTATTCTTTCGAGGGAGGTGACTCAGTTTGTAGCCACCAGCCACTAATACATTCACCTCAGCTTCGTCGTCGGGACTGAGCCACGTTTCTGTTACTGCAACAATGTCCAATTTGTTCTCATTGATCGTAAACATGACACTACGCAGTACGTATGTATGTGTGTATGTGTGTGCGTGTGTGCGTGTGTGCGTGTGTGCGTGTGTGCGTGTGTGCGTGTGTTCGTGTGTGCGTGTGTGCGTGTGTGCGTGTGTGCGGGTGTGCGGGTGTGCGTGTGTGCGTGTGTGCTTGTGTGCATGTGTGCATGTGTGCATGTGTGTATGTATGTATTGTAAAATAACATTTCAGTATAATTCATTTCCAGTTATTAAAATAAGCTGCCACAGTGATTGACCAGCATCAAATAATTTATCAATTACTAAAGTTAGGACGCAATTTGGTTGACAAGAGGGCGATACCTTCATATTGTTGTTCTATTTTCCAGTCAGTTACAGTGACTGAATGGATGCGGTGGCAATCTGTACCAATTTTAATTTACAATTGTATTGATTGTAAGTAAGTCATATATTATAAATTAGCGTTACTGTATTTCTATTTGTTATTCACAGTCATAATATATAATATAGTATTTAATGTTATGTACAAGTAACAACATATAAATCAACAAAGTTTTCTTATCTCACTGGTATGAATCAGTCATGAATAATTTTCAATGAAACCATATAAGTTATTGAAATAACTGTTAACTGCATATACCCTGTAGTCTGTATCATTTATAGTGTTTTAATTCGTCACTAAAACTGGGAAAAAGTTCAAGTTGTTAGTTGAATGCTTTGAGAATAGGTGGCGAAAACCGCTGATTCGTGTTAGGTTTCCCAGAATTCAGAACTTTCACATGTCGGTTCCTTTTAGGTTTTAGCGGTAGAAAGTTTTGGAATGTTTCGCTTCACCCAAAATATGGATTTGATTGGTTGGTTTATAAAAAGGGCGCGGGCGCGATAGTTTGGTTGGGGATGGTGCGGTATAAATATTTAGCTAGGAGGTTGCGTCGTTTAGTAGTCGAAAAATGTAAATCGATATATTTTTTTTTTTTCTCCAAAAAAATACCCCATAGTTGTATAAAAGTGTAATTATCAGTAACGTTATGTTTTTTATTAGGGTTGGTTATGTAGAAATGAGAATGATGTCCAAAAGGCATATATTTAGTTAGGATTTATAAAGTCAGACAGTCACTGAGATCTGAGTCAATCGTCGATATCGATTCGAGCGCTCGATTTGTGATTCCGTGAGGTTGTAAAATCCGTCAACTGAAAACCGAGGCAAGCACTTCGATCTCGTCAACACACCGAAACAGCCGTGAAACTTCGAACATTCGTACGTCGGTCATTCACTGTATTGACAAATATTGGCATTACTATTGGACCAAAATGAACTGTTAGATAATATGTGCCAACTTGAACATTTTCATTAATACAATTATATAAACTATTAGCACATTTTGAGAGTTTATTAATTTGACTGATTTATTATTATAGCATCAGTCGTGATGTAACATTATTTAAGGTTTTATCTAATAGAATAATAAGTTATTAAATTTTGGAAACTTTACCGATGTTGTTGACGTATTTCGTTTCTACGTTCGCTAATTATATAAATTGTCAAACGAAACCATAAAAATATTATCACAATCCTCCTGTGTCACAGTGTACCTTTCCTGCAAAAATGCTGTATACAGCGTTTAATGTCCGAGTCCCTAATAGAACATGTGGCTTTACGAGCCAGTACGAAGACTCTGCCCAGGTTGACACCTGTGCCATCTGGTGGCAAAGATGTCAAAGGATAGCCTTTTTACCAACTATCTGTCCCGGTGTTGTAATTCAAATACAACTATGATATTCAACTATTGTATATGTTACATACGCATGTATGTATGTATGTATGTGTGTATGTGTGTATGTGTGTATGTGTGTATGTGTGTATGTGTGTATGTATGTATGTATGTATGTATGTGTGTGTATGTATGTATGCATGTATGTATGCATGTATGTATGTATGTATATATGTATGTATGTATATATGTATGTATGTATGCATGTATTTATGTATACATCGATCTCCTGAAAGACATCTACACCAACAGCTCGGTGACAGTCCACCTACACAAAACGAGCAACAAGATCAACATCAAGAGAGGAGTACGAAAGGGTGAGACCATATTGCTCAAGCTGTTCACGGCAACACTCGAGAGGATATTCCGAAGACTGACCTGGGAAACCAGAGGCTTGATGATAGGCGGAGAATATCTCAGCAATCTTCGCTGCGCGACACAGTAACATAGACAAAAACCAAGACAAGGAGATTCAAAGAATGATCACTGCTGGCTGGACAGCATTCGCCAAACACCGCGACATCTTCAAAAGGAACTTTGGAACCTGCATGAAGAGACAAGTCTTCAACTCATGCGTACTTCCAGCGATGACATACGGCGCGGAAACATGGGCACTCACCATCCAGGCTAAGAACAAGCTAGCAGCCGCACAAACAAAGATGGAAAGAAGTGTGTTAAACATCATATATCGGGAGATAAAAACAAACATCTGGGTAAGGCAGAAGACAAAGGTCATAGATGTGATAGAACAAATCAGAAGACATAAGTGGACCTGGGCAGGGCACACCAGCAGACTACGAGATAACCGATGGACATCGCGTATCACAACATGGAGACCTTACGAAGGGAACTGATCTGAGGGAAGACCGGCGAGACGGTGCAGAGACGAACTAAACCAATACTGGAAGGGCACCATCTGGCAGAGGATAGGGAAAGACAGGCAGATTTAGAAACGACATGCCTTCGCCCAACCACGGGATATTACGGCTGCACAATGATGATGATGATGTATGTTTGTATGTGTGTATGTGTGTATGTGTGTGTGTGTGTGTGTGTATGTGTGCATGTGTGCATGTGTGCATGTGTGCATGTGTGCATGTGTGCATGTGTGCATGTGTGCATGTGTGCATGTGTGCATGTGTGCATGTGTGCATGTGTGCATGTGTGCAGGTGTGCATGTTTGCATGTTTGCACGTGTGCACGTGTGCACGTGTGCATGTGTGCATGTATGTATATATATCCACTGAGAGCTGAGGAGCTGAACAATAAAAAATTGTACCTTGATAATATAATAATTATATACAGTGCATACTGCCGTAGAAGTAGCATGGTCATAAACGAATCAGGGTGGGATCAATTCAAAAATACATTGAATTCTATTCAATTTCCGAACTTGCCATTTGCTTCAAAATTGGTTGAAAAAGTCGTTGCAAAACAAATTAGCACGCACGTTGATGAATATGCTCTGCACGAACCTTTTCAGTCTGCATACCATCGTATATATATATATATATAGAGAGAGAGAGAGAGAGAGAGAGAGAGAGAGAGAGAGAGAGAGAGAGAGAGAGAGAGAGAGAGAGAGAGAGAGAGAGAGAGAGAGAGAGAGAGAGAGAGAGAGAGAGAGAGAGAGAGAGAGAGAGAGAGAGAGAGAGAGAGAGAGAGAGAGAGAGAGAGAGAGAGAGAGAGAGAGAGAGAGAGAGAGAGAGAGAGAGAGAGAGAGAGAGAGAGAGAGAGAGAGAGAGAGAGAGAGAGAGAGAGAGAGAGAGAGAGAGAGAGAGAGAGAGAGAGAGAGAGAGAGCGAGAGAGAGAGAGAGAGAGAGAGAGAGAGAGAGAGAGAGAGAGAGAGAGAGCCATGACTACTGCATAACTAGTTTATATTGTTACAATACAAAAGAAACGCAATCATAATACACCAAGTCATGTTATATCACGTTGTGGGTGAAAAGATGCAGCACTGTTAAATTTAAGTGTTCTTTTTTTATTGTTCACAATCCATTATTATCTCTCTACGTCTCTCTCTTTGATTCAATATATGTTAGCAAAACCAAGTTGCAATCCTTTCGGACACAATTTGGGAAAGAAAGAAACATGCGGTGCGGGTCTGGAAGACGTGAACCTACCAACGTATGAGTTGTACGACTCGCTGATGTTCTTGCAGCCAATAATAACAAGAGGCCATCAAGAACAAATTTGGTAAGAATATTTAATAAAATAAACGTCAAATGTATTTTGTACATAACAGGTTATTATACACATTAAATTAAATAGCAACATTTCATGGGTATAATAGAAAATGTATTGATCTGTCTGTTCGTCCTTCAATCATCACACCCAAAAAAACATCCATTTTGATACACATGTAAACAGAAGACTGATTACTGTACATATGCTATGATTTGAGGCATCGTTAGTACACTCGTGCGTTTATGCAGTATATTAATTCCATCTGAAGTAAACAAAGACTGTGATCCAAGATTGTGATCGTAAAGGTCCTATATACATAACCTTGGCCCCAATGGTCCTAAATACATAACGTTGGCCTTTATGGTCCTAAATTGCTGATTTTTTTGCTAAAATATTTAAAGTTAACATTGTTCTATCAAATAATACCAATCAAATGGTAGTACAACATTGTAGAAGTTCCTTGACCTTTGTCCTGATATAAAAAAAATTAGGAAACCCAAATTTTACTCAAAACTGATATTTAGCAAGGTCATGCAATCAACAGAGCTCACACAAAGACATTTATAACGGGATATTTGTAAGTTTTATTATGACATTAATTTCAAATTGATGTATCTGAAGAACTTACGGGCCCATTCTGATTATTTAAAGAAAGTTGGTTGTATTGTACCTTCCAGAAGATCAGATTTGATCGAAATCGGATATTATTATTTTTTGGGCAAAATAAAATGTCATGGTTAATTACGTTGGCACCAAAATATTGTTCAACTGCTACTTCATGCATACCTATGAACAGAACAATGTATTAGCTCTATTTTGAGGCCAACATCAGCACCTTATTACCACAACTACAACTAAAGTACAAACATCATGTAAACTTATATATTAGGAGACTTGTAAAATGAAATTGTGTGAACATGACCCAAAATGCACCTAACATTTCTCTAACTCAAGACCTTATCAAGGTTTCACTATAATCATTTGCACAATGTTTTTGATACAATTACCATGTTAGAGAAAAAATTTCGTCAAACTCGAGGTTTACTCTTTTTGGGGTATATACTGTCAAATTGCAAGGTCAATCACGTTTAAAATACATTATTTTAAAGCTGCCATGTGATATATAACACAGTGAATAGAACATGGTCTTAGCTTTATATGAAGACCGAAGCCACTACTTTAGTACCAATAGGGCCAAATTTATGTATACATATGTTTCACAAGGCAACGCACCATTTTTGTCAGTTTGTTCTAATTAATATGCAATAACTCAACAATATTTCATTTATAGATCTGACATTTGGCACAAATACATTTCACTACAGTACCAGCATATTTGCCAAATGACATTAAAGTCGGACAGGGTCAAGAATATTTTAACTTTTTCTTGGTTTAGTTCATATGGAATGACCCTTATTAATTTTTAACAGTACATCATATTCGTAAACTACTGACGATACATCAACAAATGAGGCAGCATTTTTAAGTTTACACTTGTAGTTATTGTAATCAATTATAATTACATAGATCCATGTTTAACTAACAGCTAGCTGTACATTTATAGATAATCTGATGTATTCGTGATTGCTAGTTGAAATACCAGCACTCTGCTATGTCTACATGTTTTATTAATTGAATTCTCATGAGCAACATAAAGTCTAAAAGACGGAAAATCACACGTTAAGCAAGAAAATATGGAAAAGGGGAACATGGCCCATGGACTGGAAACGATCCATCCTGATACCAATACCGAAAAAAGGTGACATACAAGAATGCTCAAACCACAGGACTATATCCCTCATCAGCCATACCAACAAAAGTATGCTAAAAATCATAATGAAGAGAATCACAACAAAATTAGAATGTGAAGTCAACAGAACACACGCTGGTTTCCGGACTGGAAGAGGAACAAGAGATCACATTTTCAACATGAAGTTGTTAATTTAAAAATGCAGAGAATTCAACTATGACCTTAGGAGCTGTTTCATAGATTATTCAAAAGTTTTTGATAATGTTAGTCATCAACAACTCAACATTTTTATGTTGGACAGCAGTCTGCAGTGAGATTAGAGTGTGGTATCACAGATTGGTTTCACGTTGGCAAGAGAATGAGACAGGGGTGCATTTTCTCCCCACCTATTCAGGTTATACATAGATAATATCATGAGAGAGGTCGAGACTGACACGGCAAGCAAGTGTTTTAATGGACTGAAAGTGAGTGGACAGATATCCGATACAAAAGAAGGATTGGATAAATTGATAACTACTATTAAAAAGCATAGCGAGATGAAAGGATTGAAACTAAACGTAAAGAAGACTAAGATAATGGATAAGAAGGGAAGTCGAGAACCATCAGAAGTCACAGCAGATGGCGAGGAAATAGTACGAGTGGAAAGTTTTGAATATCTGGGGTCACTGATAGAAGCGGATGGAGATAGGATGAAAGCGATCAAGCGGAAGTTGGCAATGGCGAGTAAAAAGTTGACGGAGATGAAGAAGCTGTGGAAAGCAAAGAACAAAGATATGAAACTACGAATTAACCGGGTCTGCATATTCCAACGGCTACGTATGGATGCGAAACCTAGACTCTTAATAAGAACTTTACTAAACGTATAAATGCATTTGAAAACAAGTGTTATAGAAAAATATTACGAGTTTCGTGGACTGAACGTTGAACTAACGACTCCTACGCAGATGAGCTTGGTGTTATACCCGGGACTTTATTGAACTTTGTAAAGAAACAGAAACTAAGTTATTTCGGCCACGTGAAACGGCATCAATCTCTAGAGATACTAATAATGGAAGGAAAAGTGGAAGGCAGCAGAAGCAGAGGAAGACATAGGAGACAATGGGAGAAGGACATCGAGGCATGGATGGGAGCAGACGTCTGGCGAGTGGGGAGACTGGCAAACGAAAGAGCTATCTATAGACAATCCATCAAGGCTGCAACGTCCGGAAATGAATAAACAAACTAAAAAAAACAATTAAGTGGAGACAAAATTAACTGCAATATCCCTCGAGGTGGGACCTATTTGAATATGTGTGTATTCAGATAGATTGACCCAGTACACCACACGCAACTCACTTTTCCCACTGCCAGCTCACTACACCATTTGAACTGAAGTAGTCACAGAGTCCATCCCTGATTCCTCTGGCATTTGCAGCATTTCGATTGACCGCTTGTTGAGGCATGTCTCTGTGCCAGACACACGCACTCGGTCGTCTTACTTCACCCGAATAGCTTGCATCGCATTCTGTTCGCAGAAAGTTGTGCAGGGCAATGCATGCTTGTGTGACAGTGGTTGCTGTTTCTAGAGAAAGGTTAATTTCATGCCCCAGAACAGCAAATCGATTAACCATAATCTCGGAGCAATGTTCTGCCACTCGCCGTGCACGACTTAGGAGATGGTTGAATAATCGTTGCTTTTCCGTTAAGCTTCTCGCCGGGTAGGGCTTCATCACATAAGGACGCAATTACACATCACCTCATCTCAAACAAAGAGGTGGGGTGTGGTTGCGTCCCGTACTGGCAGTGCTCTTTCCGGTGGAATGGGCTCAGTGTTGTCTTCCAAGGCAGATGACGTGGCCAAACTAGCCATCGCCCCTGCGTCACAGTGGCGGCTAGTAACCCCATCATCAAACATGATGATCTTGTAATGGGCATCGACAATTGCTATGAGAATGATGCTATGAAACAGCTTATAATTGTAGTAGGTTGATCCGTTATTTGGTGGGACTTTCAACGCAATATGTTTCCCGTCAAATGCGCTAATGCAATTGGGAAACTGCCACTTTGCACTGATGCTTTCAGCAATGGTCTCCCACTCTTGCTGAAAGGTTGGAACCTGAACACTCATGCATACACACATATGTTCATGAAACAAACTGATTAGTTATACATTTTATATTTATTTATTTTAGGTTGATATGCACAACATGTTTGAAAGAGAAGATACACAGGAAACGCTACAAAGTCTGGGCGGAGACGACACTCAGCACATCCAAGGAATACACTACACGCAAGACATTGACAACATAATGCTACACGATGACATTGATGACATACTAAATGATAGCAATGTACGTGGTGACGATGACATTGTTGCAGAACAGGGGTAGTCACAGGGTCCAAATGATGGGGGCAAGGTGTCAAAGGACGTAGTGGGGGCCAAGTACAAACAGTGGCAGCAGGAAAGAAAAGAAAGGAAGATTGATCTGCAGGATCATTCATTAACTCATTAACTGAGTACATGCATGAAATTGAAGCACAAGGTGAGAAACGAAGAAAGGAGGAAGAAAAGGGAAATAATCAAATAGGTCAAAAACGTTGTTATGAGCTAAAAATTGACGCAGCGGATAGATGAGATAGATGAGGTAGATGCGATAGATGAGATAGATGAGATAGATGAGATAGATGAGATAGATGAGATAGATGAGACAGATGAGATAAATGAGACAGATGAGGTAGATGAGATAGATGAGACAGATGAGACAGATGAGATAGATGAGACAGATGAGATAGATGAGATAGATGAGGTAGATGAGATAGATGAGACAGATGAGACAGATGAGGTAGATGAGATAGATGAGACAGATGAGACAGATGAGATAGATGAGATAGATGAGGTAGATGAGGTAGATGAGATAGATGAGATAGATGAGATAGATGAGATAGATGAGATAGATGAGATAGATGAGATAGATGAGATATATGAGATAGATGAGATAGATGAGACAGATGAGACAGATGAGATAGATGAGATAGATGAGGTAGATGAGATAGATGAGATAGATGAGGTAGATGAGATAGATGAGATAGATGAGACAGATGAGACATATGAGACAGAGGAGATAGATGAGACAGATGAGATAGATGAGGTAGATAAGATAGATGAGATAGATGAGGTAGATGAGGTAGATGAGATAGATGAGATAGATGAGGTACGCATCCTCCGTTTCAAGTGGAACGCACCGGGCGATCCCCGGGCAAACCCACCATCTTCTCCGTTTCTCTTGTTTTTGTTTTCCTCTCTATTTTACTGAAGTACAGCCATCGCTCATATTAAAATGGCTTCCTCTTCGTCGCTACATGAATTGTCCGCCATATCCGTAAACAGACAGCGTCTCGAATTTAAATGGCCTCCAAGTTTTGTCGTTACTCCAATCCACCAATCCGATTGGCACACAACGTGTGTCTTTCCGTACGATTCTGTCGCAACGACTGACTTGGCCGAGTCATTTGTATAAGTCAATCGGTGCGATTGTGTCGAAACGTGTATCGCCGCCATTAGTGATTTAAAATATCGATACGTCGCACCATTTATTGTTGATAATATGTTTTTTAAGTTGAATGTTTTTATTATTTATAATTAAATTGTGAACGAACAGTCTACACGTGATTCAGTATATAAACCAGCACGCGTCTCTCTTCTATCATTGTTTTACTTAGGGCGAGCGACGTCAGAGACTTAACGTTCGACGTACGGTTGCCAATGCCGCTTTTGAATTGTAATCGGCACAACGATCTATGTACATCCTGTCACACGAGAGGAAAGCGCAATAATACATTACGGTAAGTGTTTGCATATTATGTAATCAAGTGCTGTCTTCTCAGTGCAGCGGATCCATCACATTTACCATCTGGAAGATTTCAAAGCTACGTTATGCACAAACACTGGCGTTTAAAACATACCTTTACAAAACTGCCTATCCATATTAGGTCCCGCGTGTCCCCCACCTGCTCAACACTTAATACTGCTTATCGACTGTGTCCTTGGCCAGCACATTTTTCTTGATGCGCGGCTATCATTCTATCCATCTACGGCTGCATAAATTATATTATATATAATATACCCTGTACATATATATATATATATATATATAATATATGTTAGTGTAGGTATATATATATATATATATATATATATATATATATATATATATATATACATATATACATATAATGGATGATAAAAAAAAACATGCTTTGATGTTTAACTTATTAAATTTATGTTCGTTTATAAAAAATATTTATAATTATCAAACATCAACGCCAATATTGTTTTAACTTCACTAAACACATAAAGACACTCTTTTTCGTGGCCAGTAATCTCTTATTGTCTAGCGACACTTCGCTGTTGCTGCGCCACCATACAGACTGGCAATGAGCTTAGCATGTTTGATCAGATCAGGAAACTGCTCCGTTCACAAATGCCTAATGATAGAACTCTTCAAACGCGAACTCCTTGGGTGTAAATTTGAGTGCGGTATAACAGCATTGTAGTTCGGTGAAAACTTGAACTCTTCACTACGAGTCCCAGTATCGGAAAAACACTTTGTAAATTAAGGGATCAGTAGCTCAGTTAATGCTACGTAGCCAGATTTGACATGTTCGGGATGGAAGTGCAGGTAATTGGCTTTTTGCAGTTGTGTCTTCAGCAACATTATTTGGGAAACGGAGACGAAATGGAAAACTTCACTGATGAGATTGTCTCGTCCGTGGAATTCGTGCGGCGCAGCATGGCACTTCTAATCAGCAACCGCTCTTCGCACTAATAAAGACGATAATGATATTGCATATTAAGCTTGGCCAGAAGGCTTTGGAACTACCTGTAGCCTAGGCCACGAACGCGAACATAGTTCATTGTCTTTACGATAACGGTCATTCCTTTCTATATTTCCAGTTACTTGCCATACACACTTTCTTGATGCAGCAGTTCTCCTGACCTTGGAAGATGAACCTACTGGTACAATCCCGCGGGCCACTTTGTAGATACCCTCACTTCTAGTCCGCGGGCCACTTTGTAGATACCCTCACTTCTAGTCCGCGGGCCACATGAAATAGCTCAGCAGGCCACATTTTGACCACGGGCTTCTGTCAACAGCTAATTTAGACGTAATATAATAAAGAGTCGAATTTTTACCTATATCAAAGCAAACTAAAGCAATGTTTGTGTATAATAATATTCGATTGCTTATGGGGATCGGCTTTGTTCCAATCCCTCCTATCTCATGGCGTGAGCAATGCTTCATTTGTTTTCGTAGTTCGAGTCTGACGCGAACAACGATATACGCCTTAGATACAATCAATTGTATAAGAAGAATACCAAATTAAACAAGGTTAAAATTTATTTTTTCTGGCCACCCATTTTGAAATAAACATAAACCAAGTTTTACTGTAAATCGGAGGAAAGTTGTGACAGTGCCGCCGCTGGTTTGCTTTTCAGCGAACTACAATGAATTCACGATTGCTCCTAGTCATGTCCGTCTCACTAACAGTCACTGTGTCGGGTGAGTAACATTGGGTACCAATGGGTAGAACAGAGGCAATGGCTAAAGAAAAGGAAATATCATGAGATATACCAATGGTTCTATTATCAGCGTATTAATATATAAATAGTAGAACACGGTACGATAATAGTTACAGTCATTGTGCAGGGCTTTGTATGTTCTTGGAGATTGTGAAATAGTGGATGTACTATCTCTTGACGACTGCTCCCACTCCACATTCATATGATTATTACTAAAACATCAATATATCAGTATATCATTATGTACATATTGAACATGTACCACGTTTAACGATTTAATTATACATAATTAAATAGAATAAAGTAGTGGTGTTGCAATGGACGCCATCACATACTTCATGTGTTTACATTTTCCACTGCAGGGTCAGCGGAATGCCGAGCTGACGTCATTCTGATCATAGACAACTCTGCCAGGGTGCATAATAACTACTCAGTCGTTATCAACTTTACCAAGAGAATTGTGTCGGGACTCCAATTATCGAGAAGTAATGCTCGAGTTGGCGTCATAACCGTCAACAGTACCAACCAAAATATAGTAAGAGAAAACGTATCTGATAGATACAAAACAAAGAAAACAACATCATAAATAATTAATAGCATATTCAACATGAGTGTTTACGAATGTATTTATGATGTTCATAAAGGAATGTTGCCAATAAATTAAATATTATATATATATATATATATATATATATATATATATACATATGTATATAGTTTTTATATAATTTTTGACAGTGATGAAACATGGTCTTACTTCTCAGGAATGACAGCATCAGCAACATTCGTCAAGATTTGCCTCCTATATGAAAACCTAACAATGTTTGCCATAATAAGAATAAAAATCATCTTTGTCAACAACATTTCAAAGCTAAAAACAAAATTTACAGGAATATATGAAGGAGTTTTGTATGTTATATAGAATAAATTGCCCAAGGTAAGATAATTTTGTAGCGTAAAACTGTGAACAAATCAGTCGTTTTATGTTTCGTCTTTCACAGCCTATTTTCCAAAAAAAGTAGGAAGGTGAAAAATATAGAAATTATGTTATGCATTGCTCGCATTCAGTGATATATCGAACAATGTGAGATAGTTACAAAATATAATGTAAAGCAGTTGTTAAGAGCATGATGAACAATGGTTTTCTTGCTTATCCTCCTGTAAATTTCTTTGAAACATCCAGGTGGAAATTGGTGACTACACTGACAAGAATGACCTACTCCAGAAAATCACGGACTTACCAGCTCCGTCGGCTGCCACAAACGTTGTAGGCGTGTACAACGCTGTGAAGAAGATACTAAGCATGTGTAAAGACCACTTCAGCTGGAACCCGGAGGATATTAAACGATGCCATGGAGTCGTCATCACGTCTGGGAATGATGACGACAACGACATTGTACAAAAAGCACAAGACAAAGGTCGCAACACCAATGTACACTTCCATATCGTTGGTAAGATGGTGTCATGTAAACGGGTCCATCAACGCCAACTTGAACTTTTATACAATTTAATAACGTACGAATTCGGTTTTGGTTTTTCACATAATATTTTCGAGTTTGTTTGATACTATGTCACAACACTTTTTAATGTAAAATAATAAAGTAAACGTTGGGGAGATAGCATAATAGTCGAAATTATTATAAACGGATTATGATGTAGCAGCAATCGAGAGTCAAAGCAATGGTAAACGTCGACTTATAACCGGCTGCCTACCGCATGAGTGCATAGGAATTTATCAATGCAATGGAACGGACGCTTAGACTCTAGCATGTGTTGCAGATGTTGTTATGTACGTTAGTTGTTGTATCATTACTTGGCTTTATACCTTCACATGTTTTATGTACGTTAGTTGTTGCATCACTACTTGGCTTTATACCTTCACATGTTTCTATGTACGTTAGTTGTTGTATCACTACTTGGCTTAATTCTTTCACATGTTTTTATGTACGTTAGTTGTTTCATCACTACTTGGCTTTATACGTTCACATGTTTTATGTACGTTAGTTGTTGTATCACTACTTGGCTTTATACCTTCACATGTTTTTATGTACGTTAGTTGTTGCATCACTACTTGGCTTTATACTTTCACATGTTTTATGTACGTTAGTTGTATCACTGCTTGGCTTTATACCTTCACATGTTTTTTATGTACGTTAGTTGTATCACTACTTGGCTTTATACTTTCACATGTTTTTATGTACGTTAGTTGTTGTATCACTGCTTGGCTTTATACCTTCACATGTTTTTATGTACGTTAGTTGTTGTATCACTACTTGGCTTTATACCTTCACATGTTTTATGTACGTTAGTTGTTGTATCACTACTTGGCTTAATACTTTCACACGTTTTTATGTACGTTAGTTGTTGCATCACTACTTGGCATTATACGTTCACATGTTTTATGTAGGTTAGTTGTTGTATCACTACTTGGCTTTATACCTTCACATGTTTTTTTATGTACGTTAGTTGTTGCATCACTACTTGGCTTTATACTTTCACATGTTTTTATGTACGTTAGTTGTATCACTACTTGGCTTTATACTTTCACATGTTTTTATTTACGTTAGTTGTTGTATCACTGCTTGGCTTTATACCTTCACATGTTTTTATGTACGTTAGTTGTTGTAACACTACTTGGCTTTATACCTTCACATGTTTCTATGTACGTTAGTTGTTGTATCAATATTTGGCTTTATACGTTCACATGTTTTATGTACGTTAGTTGTTGTATTACTACTTGGCTTTATACCTTCACATGTTTTTTTATGTACTTTAGTTGTTGCATCACTACTTGGCTTTATACTTTCAAATGTTTTTATGTACGTTAGTTGTTGTAACACTGCTTGGCTTTATACCTTCACATGTTTTTTTATGTACGTTAGTTGTTGTATCACTACTTGGCTTTATACTTTCACATGTTTTATGTACGTTAGTTGTTGTATCACTGCTTGGCTTTATACCTTCACATGTTTTTATGTACGTTAGTTATTGTATGACTACTTGGCTTTATACCTTCACATGTTTTATGTACGTTAGTTGTTGTATCACTGCTTGGCTTTATTCCTTCACATGTTTTTTATGTACGATAGTTATTGTATCACTACTTGGCTTTATACTTTCACATGTTTTTATGTACGTTAGTTGTTGTATCACAGCTTGGCTTTATACCTTCACATGTTTTTATGTACGTTAGTTGTTGTATCACTACTTGGCTTTATACCTTCACATGTTCAATGTACGTTAGTTGTTGCATCACTACTTAGCTTTATACCTTCACATGTTTTATGTATGTTAGTTGTTGTATCACTACTTGGCTTTATACCTTCACATGTTTTATGTACATTAGTTGTTGTATCACTACTTGGCTTTATACTTTCACATGTTTTTATGTACGTTAGTTGTTGCATCACTACTTGGTTTTATACCTTCACATGTTTTTATGTACGTTAGTTGTTGTATCACTATTTGGCTTTATACCTTCACATGTTTAATGTACGTTAGTTGTTATATCACTACTTGGCTTTATACCTTCACATGTTTTTTTATGTACGTTAGTTGCTGTATCACTAGTTGGCTTTATACCTTCACATGTTTTTTATGTACGTTAGTTGTTGTATCACTACTAGGCTTTATACCTTCAAATGTTCAATGTACGTTAGTTGTTGTATCACTAGTTGGCTTTATACCTTCACATGTTTTTATGTACGTTAGTTGTATCACTACTTGGCTTTATACCTTCACATGTTTAATGTACGTTAGTTGTTGTATCACTACTTGGCTTTATACCTTCACATGTTTTTGTACGTTAGTTGTTGTATCACTACTTGGCTTTATACCTTCACATGTTTTATGTACGTTAGTTGTTGTATTACGATTTGTCTTTATACCTTCACATGTTTAATGTATGTTAGTTGTTGCATCACTACTTGGCTTTATACCTTCACATGTTTAATGTACGTTAGTTGTTGTATCACTACTTGGCTTTGTACCTTCACATATTTTTATGTACGTTAGTTGTTGTATCACTACTTGGCTTGATACATTTACATGTTTTTTATGTACGTTAGTTGTTGCATCACTACTTATCTTTATACCTTCACATGTTTTATGTACGTTAGTTGTTGTATCACTACTTGGCTTTATACTTTCACATGTTTTATGTACGTTAGTTATTGTATCACTACTTGTCTTTATACTTTCACATGTTTTTATGTACGTTAGTTGTTGCATCACTACTTGGTTTTATACCTTCACATGTTTTATGTACGTTAGTTGTTGTATCACTACTTGGCTTTATACCTTCACATGTTTAATGTACGTTAGTTGTTATATCACTACTTGGCTTTATACCTTCACATGCTTTTTATGTACGTTAGTTGTTGTATCACTACTAGGCGTTATTCCTTCACATGTTCAATGTACGTTAGTTGTTGCATCACTATTTAGCTTAATACCTTCACATGTTTTTATGTACGTTAGTTGTTGTATCACTACTTGGCTTTATACCTTCACATGTTTTATGTACGTTAGTTTTTGTATCACTACTTGGCTTTATAATTTCACATGTTTTTATGTACGTTAGTTGTTGCATCACTACTTGGTTTTATACCTTCACATGTTTTTATGTACGTTAGTTGTTGTATCACTACTTGGCTTTATACCTTCACATGTTTAATGTACGTTAGTTGTTATATTACTACTTGGCTTTATACCTTCACATGTTTTTTATGTACGTTAGTTGCTGTATCACTAGTTGGCTTTATACCTTCACATGTTTTTTATGTACGTTAGTTGTTGTATCACTACTAGGCTTTATACCTTCACATTTTCAATGTACGTTAGTTGTTGTATCACTAGTTGGCTTTATACCTTCACATGTTTTTATGTACGTTAGTTGTTGTATCACTACTTGGCTTTATACCTTCACATGTTTAATGTACGTTAGTTGTTGTATCACTACTTGGCTTTATACCTTCACATGTTTTTGTACGTTAGTTGTTGTATCACTATTTGGCTTTATACCTTCACATGTTCAATGTTGTATCACTACTTGGCTTTATACCTTCACATGTTTGTATGTACGTTAGTTGTTGTATTACTACTTGGCTTTATACCTTCACATGTTTAATGTACGTTAGTTGTTATATCACTACTTGGCTTTATACCTTTTTTATGTACGTTAGTTGCTGTATCACTAGTTGGCTTTATACCTTCACATGTTTTTTTATGTACGTTAGTTGTTGTATTACTACTTGGCTTTATACCTTCACATGTTCAATGTACGTTAGTTGTTGTATCACTAGTTGGCTATATACCTTCACATGTTTATATGTACGTTAGTTGTTGTATCACTACTTGGCTTTATACCATCACATGTTTTTTGTACGTTAGTTGTTGTATCACTACTTGGCTTTATACCTTCACATGTTTTTTATGTACGTTAGTTGTATCACTACTTGGCTTTATACCTTCACATGTTCAATGTACGTTATTTGTTGTATCACTGCTTGGCTTTATGCCTTCACATGTTTTTATATACGTTAGTTATTGTATTACTACTTGGATTCATACCTTCACATGTTTAATGTACATTAGTTGTTGTATCACTATTTAGCTTTATACCTTCACATGTTCAATGTACGTTAGTTGTTGTATCACTGCTTGGCTTTACACCCTCTCATGTTTTTGTTATCAAGCTTTTCCGTACGACTATCTACACTGAACTCTTAATGTACTGTTGTGTTGTATTTTGTCGTAATTGCGCACGTTGTGCTTTATGCTTTGTGTATTCATGTGAATGTTAACTGCTGAAAACATTGACATGCATCTTACAAACTGATCCTTTTCGTGCCGTGTGGTACACAAGGCTCTCACGAGAAATGTGAAGACCCACCTGTTTTTGGGCCGTCTTTGCTGATGTGCTCCAGGACAACCCAACAGAATTCCGTCCTTCTTCTATTGCGTGCATGTATAAAGCCTATGGATGCGATTTTACCAATTTACAAACTACAATGAAATCGCAATGGTCATATATGTGGAGTCACGACCGAGGGGTACACGAGTAGAATACTAACAATGCACAAACGCATGACAGGACAGTTTAAAATGAGCATGTACGTCTTGGCACTAAATGTGTTTGAACTATGGCATCACTCTCATAAGAGCATCATGTGTGTAGCAAGTTGCATGCAGATGTAATTGTGAATGAGATTGTTGGCAAACGAAATCAGACAATATCGCAGGCCGCGTCCGGTTACGTGTGCTAGTATTCCAGAGTCAAGTACAACTACAGCGGAATGCAGGTGGTAAACGTATCAGTTATGAAAAATAATTCATTATCACCGACTTTAAACAAATCCAATTCAATTGCGGGAAGTATGTTTTCTGATGTTGGTTGTCGAGCGGGTCACCACGTAACTAAATAGTGCCGGTCACAAGTGCGGGAAGATATGAATTGCGCAGCTGCATTGATCATATCTGCCGTTTCGAACCTTAGGTAAGTTCGTTCACTCTACGTTGCTCCAGTCCACTCAGGTCTAAGAATGGGTACCTGGCTACAGACAGTGGTAGATATGTGTGTACGACTGGTCTTCGCGCATCAATTGCAGCGTGGCTGAATGCTTCCTAGATAATTCGAGGTGGTGTTCGATTGAAAAGTTCTGCCAAGGAGTACAGTACAAAACGCTGCTTTCAGTAGTCCTAAGCACTGGTTACTGTGCTATATAAGAACTTATTTTTCCCCATAGCATATTGCACACGAATGTAGCGATGCCTGTAGGCTTGAATGTTGACGTATTCTTCGATTTTCGGAATTATAGATATGGCCAAAGGAGACATATTTGCACAGTGGACAGACGTAATCAACAAAGCCAAAGCCACATGTCACGGTAAACAACATTTCATGTTTACAACAATGAATACTACTAGACAATAATCTTCCGAGATATGGACATTATATAAGAGCGCTGCCAATAGTTCAGTATATTAGTATACTACCTTTAATGACTAATGTATTGTTCTGCTGTTCCTGCCCATAGCGGGCAGACGTATCTTTACATAACAATCATCTATTTTCTTAAATATTGTGTACTATCAACGCAGAACTCTGCCTTGCTAAGTACTGAACGGAACATGTATTGTTTAACAAACGATCATTCTCGTGAGCATTGTAACATTACTTCGCAATACTCTGCGTGTTTACTTCGATTGCACTGGTTGATTCAGATCTAAATCAAACGTTATCGAACGTGCTTAGGAACCGCAGTTGTGCCTCATGGCCCGTATTCTCGAAGAAACAGATTTCGTACGTAAGAAGTTGTGCAAATATGGCGGATTAATTCTTAGGTGCGAAATTTCGCAAGTTGGTATTCTCGGAACGCTTACGAATTTTCACGTACACAAATCTCGCGAGGGGTTTCTTGCGTTGCAACGGATACGGTCACTGATATTTTGTTAAATTTTACCATTTTAACGCTGCTCACGTGTTCCTGGCTAATCAATATAGCTACTATGCAAGGCATAATGTAGCGATGCCTTTGAGATATGTTGATGCATAGGTAATAATGGGCTTAACGCCAGCGACGCATGTGAACGAAATGACAAAACGCAAGCAAGGGGAAGGATGCCAGCTGCCAAGTCAGTCAACGTTTACATTACAGAATTAGGAATTTGACGCTTCGTCTACGTATCCTGACTACACTGTTACTTAGTACAGTTAGAAGATACCACCTGAGTATGTGTATGATGTCGATTACTATTCAGACGACGCGCCGAAGGTGAGACTTAGTTTGATCACTCGGTGTTTCTATCGCTTTGCTAGCCATCATTCCATGTCCATGCCCATGACGCTTGTCTGTCACTAAGTCAGTGTATTCGAGTCTAGTCAAACTCAAAGTTGTAACTTCGTAAGACGCAATCGGAAGCAAGGGGCATGGCAAAGGAGGCATATCTCTTCCAGTCCCAGATCAGGATTTGTGGTTTGTTGTAACTTGTAATGTTGTAAGTAGATGGTTTAATATAGTTGTGACTTGTGTCAGTTGTGTTAAATATTCATCTAGAAGGCCCCTAGTCTAGCCGGCCTAGTACTTGGCCTGGGGCGTGTATTTCTTAACTAATGGTGTGCTACAATGGCGTATTAAGTCTAAATACTATGTGGATATTGAAATTAAAATGGAAATTTTTCGGTAAATGTATAAGCTTTTTGTTGATTTTTTATTTTGTGGATGCCGAACATCACCCCTGTCTGTTTGTCATAATTTTATGTTGCCACGTGATATTAGTATTTTTACAATTGCTTCAGGTCTTAAACTTAGCATATGTGTTGAATGGTTCTAGATAAACAGAGAACAGTATAACACTGGCGTGCCTAACGCAGTTACATGAAGAAAAAAACAATGTTTTAGTTATTTATTATTTTAATGCAGAAAGTTCGAGCCACAAAATGTGTAACTCCAGAAATATCATAGGTGGAGCCAGGGGGGCCTTTTGGGGTTATGCCCCCCTAGACCTTTGGAATGTACCCCCACTAGCCTACTCGTTTGGGTAACTTGACACGAACATGGTCATGGATTTACGGTAGGGTTTTGGGGAGTCTCAGTGGGGTGCAATTATTTTTTTGGTGAGAGTCAGCCCCTCCCCCAAATATTCACTGCCTTCCGACGCCAACATTTGAATAAATACTGGGTAGTATCTACTTTGCCCGTGTATTGTACGGACACTAAAGAGTACAACTATGTATAATATGTCTACATTTATTATATATGTTTTAGGTATCAGCAGTAGCACAATAAAATACGGTTTGTATTTAAAAATGAAACATGACATATTTATGACGTGGTACATATGTGTTTTCAGAAAGGCAATTGAAGGACTGGAATGACTGCTGCAGCTTGATATTAAAAGATACAAAAAGATACAACTGGATATGATGCAGCACCAAGAAGACGTTTAGCTGTAGAAAAGAAAAATCTAAAGTGGCTAAACCATCTGCGAACCATGCATAACCTGTGCTGCTCCATGGACTGGTGCTGCAGTGACATCAACATTTGATTCTGTTAACATCATGTTCTGCAATGCTCGATGTGGCCCATTTCTTCTCTTCGCAATGATTCAATGATACATTGAAATACGAACATACTTTGAACACCAGGAAGACCGCCATAAATTCACATTACATCAATTAAATATCAGATACCTCGAACACTAATTCGTGTATCAAAACCTCATTAAAAAGAGAAGTTTCTTGTTTTCCTATGACATCTGGAATTATTATAACACTCTTCATTAATATCCGTTGTTTGCATAAATTGTTAACAGTGGTATTTATTTTTCAAAATAAATTATGTAAATGATGCAGATGAGTTGCTTTGGAAACTATATACAAATCAATGACCTGGTATTCTAAGAACTACTGGTAAAAGCAGTATGTTAGCAATCTTCTGTATACTGATTCAGTTGTTACATTTTGTAAAAGAACTACAAGATCAAAATAAATATTATGTCTTCTGTTGGTAAGTCGAATTGGTGAGAAAAGAAATGGGATATTATTTGCACCTTGAAAAAGGGATGTGCTAAAAATTACAGTAATAATTGTTTTATATCAGCCCGTAATTGTCATATTGTCTATTTATGACTACTTAGAAAAGAGAAATTTATTTCTCCATATCTATGACTGCTAGGTTGGTACGTGTGTATATTAGTAGCCTAAATGCAAAAACATGATGATATTGAAATAATGCAATTTAAAAAACATTGACTTGGTAGAGTAAGCCTCGGATATAAAAACATTGCTTGCGACCGGTCAATTTATTCATTATATCCGAAATTTGTAATATCTAAAATTTACTGTATATTAAAATCAAATAGGGACCAATTCATTTATTCAATATATGCAAAATTCGTTTAAAGTGAATTTGTTATATCTGAGGTTTACTGTATATGCACTATTTCAACATCAAACTTATTTCAAGAATACTAGTGTACTCACACATTATATTTACAAGTGTTATTTTGTAGACACAAAAGTAGGTGTATTCAATCATAACATAGTATATGTATATATATATATATATATATATATATATATATATATATATATATATATATATATATATATATATATATAACACTATTTACCGCATTACCTGTACATTTGTAATGACGACTATTACACCAATTTTCACGATCGAATATGCATAAATTATGCCCAGTATGATTTCAGTTAACTATTTATATAAATCTAGGTGCTTGTTTTTTGTTTCAATTGCATATTTATAAGTATACTAATTTTTATGTACAGGTAATGTTGTTTTAAATAAAACCATATTAGCTGTACAGCTGTATATGTACAGGCAATGTGGTGATTTCACGTATATAAACTTACAGCCAATGAGCGGCCACTGGCTGACCTTTTATGACCTACGACACAGTTTGTCATGACAATAAATGGCGCCGGTATTTTGTGTAGAGTTGCGCGAAACTGTATTTGTTTACATTTGATTCCTTGTCATAGTCGACTGCATTTTACCCCGGCATCAGACTGCCATGCTAGTTACACAACTTTAATGCTTATTGAGTGTAATATGTGTAAGGTAATCGACTGCGTTACCGACACTTGACAGTTCTAACGAAGCCCGTCGGCGTCGAACGACGAAGGTCGACAATATTAATATAATTCACGATCAACAAATCCCATGGCCCTTCTGGAATAACATTATTCTAGAACGAACGAGGTCGTCGGACGCACGATTTTTGACGCAGGCGTCTTTTTCCGCGATTTGGATTGTGTTGGTCTATTTTTGTAAGTACTCCACTCAGAACAATAGTTTACACAAATTTGACGGATTAGTTATTCAATATTTAGCACATAGATAATCTTACGGACGAATTGGTCCAAGTTTTTTTTTAAACTGCATAACACAAATTAGGACGCACGATTCAATACCATACTGTACATTGCTCATGGGTGGGGGGATACACTGCTTTATAGGACAAATTGGAGCATCCAAACAAGCACTACTTGACTGTAATCTTTATTTTGTATATGTTCTACTGATCTTTTCATGTTGAATAAAATGAAAATAAAACTATATTAAAATATATACACAATTGACTAATTGTTATAGGATATATTAATAAACTGTCATCAACATTTAAATGTTTGCTTAAAATCAGGCCACAAAAATGTGATTAACAAATAATTTGATTAATATTAAGTCAGATGTCATTGCAATATTGTATTACGCGTGGACTGTAAAAGGCCTATAAGTGTGTTATTTAAAAACAGTCAACATCAACACTTTTTGTAAGTAAATACATTTATTAAGATACAAAATAAAAAACATGCATTCATCTCATTTATTCAGAACACAACTCCACACAAAAATTAAAGTATTTGTCCCAGTAAAACATGTGTAGACATGGCTATATTTAACACACCGGTATGTTTGGCCATGCAGTCTGTAAGGCCGAAATGTAATGGCTACTGCAGTATGCATATGAAACAATCTATTGCAGCAACTAGCACCATTTCGATAAAATAACAAAGACACCTTTACAAATACACCATAGACATTCAGAACAGACTTCATTTGGGGGAGGGCCTGTCTGTTTCATGTTTCTTGAATGGCGGGGGGGTGATGCATGCATCAATTTGTGTCAGTAATATATGTATTCTGTTCTGAGTGTTTAACTGTTATCTATCAGTTTCCGTTCAATGATACTGTTGTTTTGTTATAGTTAAAAACATGTTTTTGTTGAAATCCTTTCATTGCTCAATCTTTTACATAGTTCCAAAATGCAAACAATCAACACAAAAAGTGTAACTTACATAATATATAACTACCACCCTAAATAGTGAAATTATTAATTGCGTACGTTATCACACAGAGATGGTAACACAGATCTACTACACAATTGCATTTATTTGCATGAAGCCTGGAAACGATGACAGTAGTATGCTACATACAGTCAGAGTAACATGCTTATTGCAGATCACTTGCTGAACCAATTGACATTAACAGTTGTAACTTAACATTCCTGTTGCTGTTTAAATAATATTCTGGTATGAATCTATGCCTATTTTCTGCAAAGAAGGTATGGTCAAATATGTATTGAAGTTCGCGTCAGATGCAATGCTAATTACATGTTGTGCACTTTACTTTCTATCACTCATCTAGTTTGCCAGACATTTGCCATGGCATGCAGACCATCAGTACCACCACGGCCTGCACAGCATCAATAAAATCGTGGTTTGCATCAATACAATCATGGCTTGCATATCATCAATACTACCATGGCAAAAATACCATGTGCATAATAATGGGTTGCATACTGTCAATACCTCCATACCAGCATGGCATGCATACCATCAAGACCACCATGGCCTGCATGCCACCCGTGCCGTCATTGCTTACATTCCATCAATACCATCATGTGTTGAATCGTATCACTACAATCATGCATTTTAATACCACCATGGCATGCATGCCATCCATACCAGCATGGCTTGCATACCATCAATATCGCCATGGATTGCATACCATCATGGTTTGCATAACACTATGGCTTGCATATCATCATGGTTTGACAAATATGTTGTCTTTATTATGGTCCAACTCTGCTTTGTTTGAAGGCTTCTATCTTTGTTTTCCTGTTGAAAGAAATGTTGGTACAACAATTGAGCAAAAACAAGTTGTTATAGTAAATCAACAGCACACAGCGTCATCTTGTATGGTTTACGTAAATGCATATTGCATCACTGCAAACATTTAAATACATAGTATTGTTTAATTACTCAAACCATCACTCAGTGTCATCTTCCAGTATACATTTTAAGAGTAACACAATACAATTATGAAGCAGATGTATATAATAAGATTCATTCATGCATCATCAAACTTTACGGTGCAGTATCCTTATCACCCGGATCAATGCAAACTGTTGGTAAAATGTTTTTCTTGTCTGATATCCATGAAATAAATGTGTGTTAAATATTAAAAATACTAGCATAAAACTTTATTGTAGTGGTTATTTTATTAACTTTAAAATGTGTAAATATAAACATTGCATTTTCTTCACTTTACTATAATAAACGTGTCTAGATAAGAGAAAAACGCCTGGGGCCACAGCACTGTTAGCCTTCCTGTTGTGTTGCAATAACACAGTACCTTGTAACTGGTGATGTTTGAGATGTGTGGTAAATGAATGCAATATATCTAGCAGGTTGAGTGCTAGCATGTATTGGCAGTGAAACAATGTATATTTGGAAGAGTGTAGTTGGCATTGTGATTTTTCGACACTTTTATTAATATGACACACGTGCGTGCAGGGAATCATGTCTATTTTGATAAATATTGACGGGCAACGAGCATGGATGTATTTTAAAAGAGCTGGAGGTACTTGACATTGATGAAATTTGGTCACCATATCTTTTCTGAAATTTCAGATTTTTGAATAGTAGTTTCCTTATAATCTAACAAAACATTAACAAGGCTGTCAGTGAAAAGTTAACAGTGGTCTGTGCCCTTCTTTATTGTATACACGTACACTAACTAACCAGGTAATCGTCCTTCATCAGTCATACTATTTTCAATGTATGATGTGGTTATCGTGGTCTTCTCCTAACTCCACCATGTGTATGGCCGAAGCTGGTAGGGAAAACAACATTTTAAAATATGACCTGTAGGAAGCATCTTACAATTAAAATTAATTCAATGTATTTAAATATATTTTGGCATTGCAGATCCACAAAAAATTTGAATCTCCAATCGGTGGTATTTTAGGCCTATTTGCATGTCTATGCTGCCATTTTAGTTTATAAATGTCCTTAAATCCATATTACTTATGTTACATAATATTCCATAGATGTCATAATAGTTATTATCAGATTAAAGTGTAAAATATCAAAAAACAAAGCCTAGTGAACAAAGATCACGTGGCTTACATTCTTAACCAGGGGCATAGCTAGGATTTGTATAAGGGATGTTGTGGGATAATATTAGTTGTCCAAATATGGACTTTCAGCTTTTTTCACAATGTAACATGTTTATGAGGTTTTAGGTGATCAATATTTGACATTTCAGATGAGTACACAGTTGAAGATGCTTTGTAATGTCACACGTTAGTCAATTTAAGTCGTGTAATTTGGGCACTTAATATGCAGATTAACTGTCAACGGAAGACATTATAATCACCTCTCTACCGCTCTGGTTGCAGTTCATTTGTGGCAATCGAAGACATCCCAAAGCCTACAAATGTTATGTGCACACATTTTAGTATTATACAAACACATGATTGACATTAATACATTTTATACGATACAAAGTTACCTTATTATTTAGATTCTACTGCACAGAAAATATACATCGATTAAAGGTGCCCGGGTAAAGACACATGAAATGTAAATTTATAAAATATTATCATAACATATCAACACCTTGTTACACAAAATCTGTGCCTTCACATTGATTTGTTCAAGTAAAATATAAAAGTATGCATTGATATTTGTTCAATCTATTGTTGCTGCTATCTTTTCGGGTTCATATTTTGGTGGCTTGAACAGAAGCAGCTATGTGGCCATTGGGAATCCGGAACAAAATCCAGTAAACAAAACAGAAACAATCCCACAATGTTAAAAGTGCACAAATCCTGCGACAAAATGAAATGTGTGCAGGTCTGGGGTCAATTACATTACAATGTAATGTATTGCTATTATATAGCTTCCTTCCTATTACTATTACATGCTGAACAAAATGCATTGTTTATATGCATCCTGCTATGATTGATTTTAATGCAACATTCTACAATGAACTATTAATTTTAATGCAAGCCAACTTTCTCTAAAATAAGGCAGAACACAAGAAATGCAGCCTATAACACTGCATAACTTAATTAAATACGATTATAGCATGTAATGTTACAACAGTTCCCTGAGTAAACCACTGGTGCAATTTTCTTGACTATAATTGTAAATCACTGTGTTGTATTTGTTTTAAAAGGTGTATGCCTACCGATGTTGTTTAAAACTTCAATAAACACTTAATTTCAGTATGGTTGTATGAATAAGCAGCTGGAATAGATAGTGAATGATATAGTGAATAAATACCAACCGTGTTTTGTAGACATAGTCTTAAAGTTGTCGTTCTCAGCCCCCAACTGACATCTTATCTTCAAGTTCAATGGGAGATTTCTTCTGAAATGTCAGGAGCACCAATCATAGTGATGTTTATACGGTATTACATCAAGCAGAAAACACTAGTCATAATGGTGTTTATAAGATATTATATTAAGCATACAACATTGTTTTTATAAAATGCATATACGTATAGGTTGCTCTTGCCATATGACAGACAATAGCTGCTGCATAGCAGATGTTACAAATAGTCTGATATTAATAAATTTGATAAAATGTTACCTTATTTTTTAGATTCTGCAAACAGAAAAATGTACGTAGGTTACAGATGCCCGGGAAAAAACACAATGCAAATTTTGAAAATGTTATCAACACCTTATTAAACAATACCTGTGTATACAAATTGATTTATTGACATAAAATATAACAATATGCATATTTTTTTAATCTACAGTAGCTGCTATCTTTTTGAATTATTTCTGTCAAATGTTAGTGGCATGAATGTGGCCATGGGGAATCTGAGACAAAATCCAATTTACGATAAATTCTTATGGACGTTTCAATGATGGTAGTAGTTTACAAACCATGCGATCTAATCTCAAATATACACTCGATTAAAGCTTGCATAACACCATATATGATAAATGTATATGTACAGGCAATGTTCGACACAAAAAGTATACCCTCACAAATTTCCAGTTCGTGTAAATATAAAAGTTTACGCTACAACACACAATAAACTGCAGAATTCCCCAAAATAACACCCAATTAATGTATGCGGCTAACAAAAAACGTCAGTATCTGCACCACAGAAATGTGTGTGGAAGGTTAAAATATTGTCTGTACACGTAGATGTACAGGTAATATAAATGTACAGGCAATGCGGTGATTTTTGGCATTGAATGTACAGGTAATGCGGTATATATACTTATATATGTATATATATATATATATATATACACACACACACACACACATATATATATATATATATATTTAATTTCAAAAAATATACCCTGTATATATATAATTTATATATAGGTATCATTTACATTATAATAGCCACATGTTTGTTTTGGATGGTATTGTCAATGCTTAAATAAATGATGCAATCTATCACGGGTTGTCATAATATTGATGCACTTAATATAGTATTTATCAAGCAGCGTATATATCTGAAAGCGGCAGCCAAACTGACTTAACCATTAACTTTTATGCAGATGTGATGGAACAACATAACGTAAATATGAAACATTAAATACATTTGGTAAAATATTTGTCCCATGGCCATGATAAGTAATAAATGATAAAATGAAATATGTTTGCCTTGGCTAGCAGTGTAGGCGCGGGGCCGCTTTCAAAGACGGTATTTATGTAATTACAACTGTTAATGAATATTGACAAACACACATCAGTGTAAATGAGTCACACTCAATTTAATAATGCGTTTTGGCGACATTGTAACAGCAAATAACGGAGACATCTCCTTTTGAACGCAGTACCACAAACATCTCCTTCTGAAGGCAGTACCACAAACATCTCCTTCTGAACGCAGTACCACAAACATCTCCTTCTGAACGCAGTACCATAAAAGGTACAAACAAGTTACGCGACCTCTGCGTTGGCGTAACTTTACGATGAAATATGCGCCACATTTGCGAATGTTCGTATCGTAAATCTTTCGAGAATAGCACTTACGAAAAATTCGTAACTTACGCTGTTTGGCGTAAGACATTCGTAAGTCGTTCGAGAATACGGACCCTGGCGTTGGCTGCTAGCACACAATCGATATGTTTTATTGTGCTAAAAACGATATTTGCATTATAACTATTTTGAATAACAATCTATGCATGTTTGGTTATTAGTTATTACGCATATTAAATCATAATGGCTTCCGCAAAGGTCGATCTACAACTGGCCACATATTAAATCCAAAACTTTCATTTTTTTATATCCCAAACGTATATTACCTCGTAAAGGCGTTCGTCGAACTGAGTTAGTCGACTTCATCAGTTAAGATGTCACTGAATGACGTCATCATCCACGTGAGGCAGTTCATAATTGCCGTCGTCTCTGTGGATGGGTATTCTGGTCTTCCTGGTCCAGATGGTTTCCTTGATGTGCCGGAGTTTTCGGTTGGGTTCCTTGTCTACAATGTTCGCTCTATACGGATTGATTTATTTATGGGAGACATCAATCATTTGTCCGCTCCTTATATATTTCTCATTTTCCGTGTTGTTTACGTCCTTTCTGCGCTCCTCCCGTCGTCTTTTAAGTACTCAGCACCACAGTTCTTGCACGGTATTTGGTACACCAGTCCGCCCTGTTCTTCTAGCTCTACATGTTTGTCCTTGGCATGTACCAACAGGCGCCTGAGGGATGTGTGAAGTCGCATGAATGTTGCTACTCCTTACTTCTTCAGTACCCGATGTACTCTTTCTGAGTCCCCCTCCACTTATCGGATGACTACTTGGCTCCTGTAGATTCTGTCCTTTGTCTTTTTAATGGTCTTTTTGTGTTGCTGCTATCCGTTACCTTTTTCATCCGTTACCTTAGCCACATACTCGTAGAGCTCCTCTCAAGTGTTCCTTCTTGTCTCCCTCCTCTGAAGTTATCATCTGCTCGTAAATGTTCTGACAACTCCTAACTTATGATGTTTGGGGTGGTGGGACGCAACGTTAGGTATTGGTCAGGGCGCGTCTTCTTCCTGTACACCGTGGACTTCACACTGCCATCTTCATTTCTGGTGAACTTCGCATCCAAGAAGGGCATGCTTTTGTTCTCTTCGTCTTCTCTCGTGAAAATTATGCTACCCGTGGGGTCTACCGTGTTCATGTGTTGTAATTTCGTTACCTTTCCTGTGTGTCCCAGGAAAATTGCACCGTCCACATCTTTCAATTACGAACTGCCTCACATGTACGATGACGTCATTCAGCATCATCGGTACTGATGTAGTTAACGAGATACGTTCGACGAAAGCCTTTAAGAGATAAAATACGTTATGGATATGCAAAATGAAAGTTTTTGATTTGAAAAACAACTATTCTGAAGAATGTTCAGTGGCGACATTATTAGTTTTGCGACGAATTGTCGAAGGTGCATACACACACAAACACACGCACATGAATATATATATATATATATATATATACATATATATATATATATATATATATATATATATATACATATATATAATATATATATATATATAATATATATATATATATATGACATAATATGGGAATATATTATGACACAACCAAAAAATCACCTGGTCTTGGCTTTGCCGTCTGAGAACGGAGAAGTAGGCTGTTTCCAAAGGAGAAAATCACAGATCGTGCATTTGCAGATGATGTAATCCTCATAAGTGATAAAATAAAGTCTGCACAGAGTTTACTGGAAAATGCTGAAAGCAACGGAGGTCCTGTTGGATTGGCTATAATGTGAATAAAACCAAGGTAATCACCATCAACATAAAATATTAATGTAAAGTAATAAAGACGGCAAAGTATTTGAAGAAGTAGACGACTTCCGGTATCTAGGTTTTGTGGATAAAATACAAGCAAAGCCAGTCACTAGAGCATTGCCAGCGTGTTGACAAACGTAAGAAGAACCCTTAAATGTTCAATCTTCAGTTCTACCGTTGAAAGCATATTGGTGTATGAAGCGGATACATGGACCCTTACAACAGAAGTACAATGAAAACTAGACGGGAGTTATAACAGAATATTAAGAAAGTGCCGAAATATTCCCTGGAGCAATAGGCTTACAAATTCCGAACTCAAAGAAAATGTAAACACACACAAACAAGCTCCTACAACAAGCTGGCTATTGCTACCGTAACTAAAACGAATCAGTGTCATTATTCATCCTGTGAATACCCACAAATGGCAAGAAAGCCAGAGGGAAACAGAAACAATAATATGCCAAGCTTATCTGCGAAAAACTTGATAATGAAGAGAGAGACATACATTACATCCCTGATGCATACGGAATCAGCTAATCTATGATCCGTCACCGGCCGACCGATGGTGATGACACGTATTATATCATTTAAATATTCTACTTATTCATACATTTCATATTATTGCAATTTATGAGGATATGCATATATATATATATATATATATATATATATTCTGAAAAGTACTTATGAAATTTAAGAATAGCAGTGCCGATTATTTATAATCTTAATTACCGTGATCGAATTGCCCTCCTTAATGATTTAATTACACACAAAACCATAATGATGCTTTAAAAAACGCAAACAACCTGTAGGCGTGTGAAGGCCTTCTTCAAACCACCCACAGCGATACACGTGCACAGTACCCGACAATGACTAGTTTATGTCAACAAAACAGACACCGCACTCAGATTATTAGTTCAGTGACCAATTCCATAAATGTTTACTTTCATAAGACATCCCTTTACAGCAAAGGTTTGGCTTGCCAGTTATGTTAACTAAGACTCAAGGTTTCTTCACTTCACGTTCAAATGGACGTTACTTATGAGAACGATTGTGTTGAATTGTTGGCCGTCCAGAAAAATGGCCACCAAATCCAATGCCTTTCTGGTAATAACTGCGTGACCTAGAACCATACTTCTGGTTCAAATTTACATGTTTTAGCGTTTAATTATTTTACATTATTTTAAACTTTTGTGAGAGTCATATCCGTAATTTTTAAAGATGGCTGTTGTCAATATAAATGTCATCATATCATAGCAACTACTGTACACAAAGCCAGTAATACCTGTTTGTGGATGTATGGACAGCCATTTCATAAACGTAAAAATTAGCATACACTGACCTTCACATACTCGCTATTGTTAACGATGGCGTCCGCCTAAGCCTATTATTCCGAATTTTGCTCTGTACTTAACAACGAAAACGCTTAATCCTTCAGTGCCACTGAGCACGGTTTTTCCGAGGATATTGTCGCTAAGGAAATAATTCCATTATTATTATTATTTTATTAGTGTTGTTGTTGTTGTTGTTGTTGTTGTTGTCGCTGTTGTTACAGGTGTCGCTTGTCTTGTTGTTGCTGACATTCACTTTCATTCCAATGTTCTTTCCATTCAGCTGGTACGAGTGTGTGCAGTGGAGTGTTCATAATGGCGTTCGACTGTTCCCCCGGTATGCATGATTATATAAAGCTGGCTGTTAATTTGGCCTTCGACTTAAAAAGTGATCTAGAATCGATACGGTACGGCGTCATTACCTTCATCAAGGATGTCCAAGTTAAGGTAAGTGCAACATTACCAAACAAATCCAAACCTCAAACTAAATGGAAACCAAATGAACAAATATTAACATACACACACACACCCACACACACACACACACACACACACACACACACACACACACACACACACACACACACACACACACACACACACACATACACACACATACATACACACACACACACACACATACACACACACACACACACACACACACACACACACACACACATATATACCGGTTCATATGCATATATATATTAATGATACGTGAAACTTGAAATGGTGCATAGAACAGATTATTGTTTCAACAAGCCAGGCGCAGGAAGCAGAAAGTTGAGAGCAGGTCGGAAATCCGATTTGTTATTTACCGTGATTGAATCTCGCTATATAATCCAGGTGGCGATTGATGGGTTCGATGATGAGTTTTCACTTGAACTCAAGAGGATTCGAGTTCAGCCGGGTTATGCTGATATCACCAAAGCTGTGGAAACGATGCGAACGATGTTTGAAGCTGACCACCGGTTCGATGACAAGTCGTTCAAACGATTCGTAGCTGTCCTCATAACGGAGGGGACGGCTGAGGACAAAGCCCGTCTGGAAGTTCAGATAAGAGCAGTGTACTCTCTCAACATTGTGATCATCACTGTTGGTAAGACGGATATTCCGGGTACGCCGGCGATAGTAATATATGTTGTTTACGATTGCGTGCGTCCAAATACATTAAAGGATGACGAGGAAAGAGTTGAGGAATTACGTCACTTCCGTTGGTGGTTCAACGGTCAGAGATCAAGCAGCGCCACCTGGCAGATAGGTGCTGAATTATTTGAGTAGGTCAACAAGAGCCCCTGGTGGAAATAAGATGAACTAGAAAACTAACAAAAGTCACTAATGTCATGGAATAGATAAATCCGCATGAGCAATCATGATTTTTTTCGGTAGCGTTTAAAATTGCTATCCTAATGTTTGAATTATAAAAAATACTCGATGAAATATGCCATTACGCATGTAATGCATATTTCCGACGGCGGTAAGACGGTGATCGATTTGGTAATGTGTGATCATGACGTCACATATGTCGGAGCGCCTCCTGTTGAGTAAATTATTAAGTATGACAACCGGTCAGTTAGTGACAACTTTTGGTTAAAATACAACTACGTCGATGAAATAGGGCAATGATGTCATGGCATAGTTAATTGCGCAATGATGTTTTTTTCTTACGGTAGCTCTTAAATTCGCTAGAAATAGTTCGACGACGTCGTGAAGTATACCGTTATTTCCATTTATGTTTCCTATTTTAGTCCATTGGCGTGGTAATTTCTTAACAAGAGTGTCAACGTGTTAGCGTGGTAAACCTACCTATTTGAGTAATTGAGCGTCATAACTTCGTGCCAATTTAAACAGCACGGGGCAACTACTTAGAATTTTTGCGTTTCTGCGCGGTAGACTTGTATCATATTTATATTTTATTGCATCAGCGTGGTAACATCACAATATTTTTGCGTTTCAGTGCGGTAGCATAGTAACATTTTCATATTTTAAAGGGTCAACGAGTTAACATCTTAACATTTTAGTGTTTCAGCGAATCAGCTGGATACACTTTTCACAATTTAGTGCATAAGCGTGATACCTTCATAACCTTTTATTGTTTCACTGCAATAGCCTTTCATATTTTAATGCGTCAACGTGGTTAATTCGTAACATGTTAGTGTTTTAGCTCGTTAGTGTTGAAGCATTTTAATACATGAGTGTAATAACTTCTTAAACATTTGTTTATCGTTTCGTCGCGTTAGAGTGGCATAGTTTCCATATTTTAATAAGTCATCGTTGTAACTTCTTATCTTAGCGTTTCAGCGAGGTAACCTTGTAACATTATCCGAATTGGGCATCTGATATATCAGTGGTGGCCCATGATTCGGTTAGGATTATTCCTTTATAAATTCATAAAGGAATAATCTGTTCAACTCTTGTCTTGTTTAACTTCCTCGCTAACTGTTTGTACTTATGTACTGTCCCAGTTGTTCTCTCGTCTCTCTGCATTATTTTTCCCTACGTGTAGTTGTAGACACTTGCCATGCCCCAATACATTCTCTACCCTTTCAGTGACATGTTCTATCCTAGTCCCCGGTAGATAAACTACTACGTCGTCCTCCTCGTTTAGTGTCATATATGTCTCCCGGAGATTAGAGTCGCCCATGAACTCCCTCTCTATTGTAACTGCCCCCTCAACCATTGCCTCAGAGTAGCACCTTCTCCGGTTTGCATCTTCCTGGTTGTTTTCTTTTCCTCCGTCGTCTTCTCTCCTTACATATTCTCTTCCGTTCCATTCTTTTCTGTCGCATTTTCTGTTGTCTCCTTTCCTCCTGTCATCGTCTCTTTTACCGACTTCTCTTCCGTCACATTTACTCTCACTTCCTTTCATCCCGTCAACTTTCCTCCCATCGCATTTTCTTCTATCGTCTCCCGTCTCATTTTCCCTTTTTTTCCTTCTCTACTGTGCCTTTCTCCCCTGTAACCTTCACGCCTGTCACGCTTCCTGCCGTCGCTTCTCCAATTTCTTCCCCTCCAATCACCTTCCCTCCTCTCAGTCTCCTTTTCTCAGTCTTCACACCACTAATGTATTCGTCAGTCTCACAGTATTCCCAACTATCTCCCTTTGATCTCTATCCATTCCACTTGTTTCCTTGCTAATTCTCATCTCCATCCCCTTCACAATATCTGTCAACCTAACTATCTCGTTTTGCAGACATTCTACCTTCAAACACCCCACGTACTGAAAGGTAAATCCCTCTCCTTTTGTATATGCCCTTGACTTCCCACAGCCGGACAAGGCGAAATCTATCCAGCTGTGGCAGTCATCGCATACCAAGTATCGCGTTGCCTTTACTTGCCGCTTGCAAGGCGGCATATCAGAATTTATTTAATAATAATAATCTAATATGCTATTCAAAGTAGTTTAGTCAACTATGTTTACACTATTCACTATGTAGTCTTTAAGAAGACTGTTTACCGTGCACTAGCGTAACACTTTTAAAACTAAGATAGTCTTTAGAAAGATTGTTTTCTGTGTACAACAGCACACTATACGTTGCATCATATTTTAATTACACCCAACTACTGTGCAGGGTTTTCTGAGTTGTTGCTACACTGTCAAAGCTGGGACTATACACTGACCCAAACAAAAGCGCCTTTGCGACCAGCCAGACGTGTCCGCCTCTGGTCCACACAGCAGCGCCCCGGGCGACCAACCAAACGTCCCCGCCTCTGGACCAGAAAGCAGCGCCTCGTGCGACGAGCCCAACGTCCCCGCCCAAAGCTGCGACTACCAACCCGCCAGCGTCACTGCCTCCAGCCTATAACCCAGAAAACCAAACCGCCAGTGTCACCACAATATGTCTGGAGCGACGAAATAAAAAAGCTATTTTGGCGTACCTAGAGGGTGAAACAGTTGTACAATCTGAATGTATTTGTTTTCTTCCGCAATTAAGCAGAACATTGCCCAACTATTATCTTCCGTAGACAACTCTCGTCTTAGAAGAAGTTAGTTCACACGTTCACTTGCATTGTTGCTACATGCGAAAAGATGAAAACACGAAACGACCAAAACACTATATAAATATGTTACTTTGTAACAGAAACATTTCGTAATATAAGATATCGTTGACACGTAAACATGACGACATAACTATGTTAGTAAGTCAGGAGGTAAAATGTTCGTGCTACCGTAAGAACAAAACATTTGGGTAGCGAATTTAAGCTTTACCGTAAAAAATATCATTGCACATGCACAGTGACCTATTCCATGACACCATTGATCTATTTCGCAACGTCATCGACCTAGTTATATAGTTCATCGTTTAATCAGAATATGGCGCTGATCGACTTGCTTTCATAGTTCACCATTTACTCAACAGGCGGAGCTACAACAGATGTCACGTCATGATCACTTGACCAAATACTTTACCACCTTGCCGCAGTAGGAAACAGGCATCAATACGTATGCGTAGTGGTATATTTCAAGACATCAACGACCTATTTTTATATTTCAAAACATTAGAGTAGCGAATTTATGCGATACCGACAGAAAATCATTATTGTGCATGCACAATGATCTATTCCATGACATCATCGACCTAGTTATATAGGTCATCGGTTAATCAAAATACGACGCTGACTGACCTAGTTTTCTAGTTCACCTTATTTCCACCAGGGGTACGTATTGACTTAAATAGTTCACCACGTATATGCCAGGTGGCGCTATTTGATCTTTAACCTTTGACCCTTCACCGGAAGTGACGTAGTACCTCAACGCTTTCCTCGTTCATCCCTTAACGCATTTTGACGCACACATCAACCGTTAACTATATATATTGCAACTGCCGGCCAATCATCATCAACTGACATACACCCACCCTTTGGCAAACATGACTAGGGCATCAGTTATCACCAGAATGTTTTTATTAAAACCCGTTTACTGTTGCGCAAGCTCGCTAACCATTTCACATGTTATATACTTTTCCGATAGGTAGCAAAGCAGATGTAACTATATAAATAAAAAAGTCGAAATAACTGTCTTCATGTTGTCTTGGAATACGTCAACAATTTGTTGATCAGAGTCCACATAAATAAAAGTGGTGCCATCATGTGTCACTTCGATGTAGCCTGGAAGTAAATGACTTTCTTCTGGTTACACAAAAATGCATATTTCCTGGGATAGTATGTGCATTGGACCAATATGATTGTCTTGCGATATTAAAAGTAATAAATTATAAATTTACCATTGTATTGGCTTTCGAACTAATTTACCTATATTCAAACAATGTTCTAACAATAATCGCACTGACGCCTTAATACACTTGTTCAATTGTTTCCTATTGTTAACTGCTAAAGCTGTCTTCCACTTTAGGGATAGGACAAACCAACGTAGATACAGTCATGGACATGGCAAGTCGGGATGAATACGCGCTGATAAAACCGTCAGAAAATGATCTTCGAACGTTGCATGGCAAAGTCATTGCCTTCGTATGTCTAGGTAATATCGTCCACGCATGTCAATAAAGAAAACGTACAGCACAAAGTGGCCGATTATAAGTTAAATATGCACTACTAGAAGTGTAACGCGGCCCATCTTCGCAAGCCAGGGTACATGATAATGTACGTTACCTATGGCCGTTACCCTGCGCAGTGTATGGAAGAGTTGGCTGAAGCAAACTAGAAACTGACTTCGACGGTCGCGACTGTACAACACAGACAGGTTACGTATGCAACTGTTCTAACAGTGAATACACTGCACATATGTCAGGAGTAGTGTCATCGGTAGGTGTGCTAACCCTGCCAGGCCGCGTACTATAATACACTCATAGCGTTTCGGTCGTGTGTGTGTGTTATATGCCGCGCGGAAGGATACAGAGTAAACTGCCCCAGATCCGCCCATATCACTCGGCTTCTCTTCCAGAGGGTCATCATTCCTCAATTTATGACTGATGATAGCTCCATAATATAACTATAACGTTACCACTTCCAACCAGCTAATGACTTTACGCTTCATACGAATGTAAACTAACCAAATGCGCTCGTTCACTGTCATTTTAAATGTATACGAATTTATAGTCGCCCATATCTGACATTATCATGAAACATTTGAATTACGACGCTCGTGGAAAGCTGGTGTTCTGGTTTTATGTTGTAAGTGAGCATAAATATTGCGGTTTGACACCAATTGGAAATTCAATATAACTTTATGATTGTGTTCAATATGTTCAGATGTCGTCGAAATGTTGTCGGACTTTAATAAAATACGCCTTTGGAATGTGCCATCAGAAAGTAGAAACGTGCAATAACTTGTTTAAATTACATTGCTCCGACAGTGTATATACACATATACATATCACATATAATGTTGTTGCTTGCTTGCTTGCTTGCTTGCTTGCATGTGGGGATATTGTTCTTTGTACCATTGTTACGTACACATTGTTTTGTCAGTTTATAATGTGAGGTGCATGCAGTTATCAGCGCTACATGTTGTGCAGGAGCGAGGCGCGGAAGATTCATACATGTGTCTGGTTTGTAGGGACCTGTCACAGTTCCCCGTGTATGCACGAGGGCAGATGTGCGATCACACCCACAGGCTACATATGCAATTGTTCCTACACTGGATATACCGGAACCCACTGCACATATGTCAGAAGTAGTGGCATCGGTAGGTGTGCTAACCCTGCCAGGCGGCGCACTAAAATACACTCATAACGTTTCGGTCGTGTGTGTCTTATACGCCGCGGGGGGATACAGAGTAAACTGCCCCGGATCCGCCGATATCACTCGGCTTCTCACGAATCTTCTCGTAAGCTGCACTGATCCCAATCTCTTCCAGAGGGGCATCGTTCGTCAATTTATTCACCACTATGTGCGATTAACGATTGATGATAGCTCCAACGTAAAGTGATTTCATGTAACGATACTATAACTATAACATTACCTCTTCCTACCAGCTAACGAATTTACGCTTCATGCGAATGTAAACTTACAAAGTGCGCTCTTTCACTGTCATTTTAAATGTATACGAATTTACAGTCGCCTTTATCTGTTATCATGAAACATTTGAATTACGACTCGTTGGGAACCTGGTGTTCTGGTTTTATTTTTTATGTGAACGTAAATATTGCGGTTTAGCACCAATTGGAATTTCGATATAACTTTATGATTGCGGTCAGTGTGTCCAGATGTCGTCGAAACGTTGAAGGACTTTAATAAAATACGCCTTTACGGAATGTGCCATCATAAAGTAGAAACTTGCAATAACTTGTTTAAATTACATTGCTCCGACAGTGTTATTACACGTATACATATCACATAAATTAAATGGTGTTGCTTGCATGTGGGTGTGGTATTGTTCTTTGTTTTCGTTTTCGATATGTATTGCACATATCTCAATGTAGAATGTGTATTACACTACCTCGTCCCATCAAACACATGTCCGAATTGTAATCACAATGACGTCACTATAGTTGCAGAAACATGCGAAGACGGTACTCGGATGGCCATTGAGTGAGTGGAACTGCTAATATATATATCATATAACGTATGCAGCCTCAAATGTATTATCATGTTAGGTTGTTTTATAAGACACGCATGAAAGAACACGTAGCAAAGGTCGAAATAGGCAAATTGCATTGCCAAATTCAGAAACGGTATTCTGAATGATGAAGTATTGAAAAGCAAATATTTGCTCCGCCTAGATCACGGATATATTAAAGACGTCATCCGAGGGAATGCACTAGGCATTAGGTATACATAGGTACAACAGGTAAATAACACGAATATTGAAGGACCACAGACACACCACCATTACTGCTTGCCACACACACACACACACGCACGCACGCACGCACGCACGCACGCACACACACACATACACACGCACATACGCACGTCCAAACAAACACACTAACGCACACACACAAACACGCACACGCACACATACACACGCACGTACGCACGTCCAAACAAACAAACACATTCACGCACACACACAAACACGCACACACACTAAAACAAACACACTAACATACACAAAAATTAATCATATATATATATATATTACGAACAGATGTACGAAAAACTGCAGGCGGCTGGCAAGTGTTGAGGAAGCTGTTGAATTGAGAGTTGTCGATGATTCTGCGTCATCCGTGTCCATTACGTGGACGATGAATCCCAGTATCAACTGGACACGAGACAGCGGCACAGGAAACAGAAGACGTTTCCTCAGCATCTACGAACATGTTCTTCAACCGGGAGTCGTGTACAACGTGACCGTATACGGTAAGTCATGATACTTATCCTCCACACACACACACATACACACACACACATACACAAACACACGCAGACATACACGTAAACACACGCACAAATACATACACATACGCATGCACGAACACACACACAAAAATATGCACGTACACACACGCAAACACACACACACACACGCACACATACACACACACACACACACACACACACATTCACAGGCGCCATTATTTAAAATGGCGGTGGTATCAATGTCGCCGAAGATCGGACGTAATATATTTGAATTCGCTGCCCATAAAATATACGCCTAAAATAGCTCGTGGTGACGTAGTTGCTAAGATACGATGACATTTGTATTGACAACAGTCATCTTCAAAATGTTCAAAGTTCAAATGTAAAGTATATGAAATCAGTGACACCTATAACTTATACTATGGCACCAATATATGATTCAAAGTGAAGCACTTGTTAAGATATGAGGAACTTAAATTGTATGGCCATTTAAAAAAATGCCCGGTGCCAAGAAACGCACCTCCATCAATTTCAGCAGACTCGACAGTTAACAATAGGTCATTGCGAAGATTTCAGGCATGTCAAACCGTTAGATGTAAGGAGTACTCATCCAACGCAAAAAAGTCTGAATTTCGTTACCACGCTACAGCGCCCTTGTCATATCTACATCAGTGTTTTTTGTTGAACTTGATCATGGATTTACGACGAGTGAGGGGCAATTATACTTGAATTACATTTGATTCTAGTTCACAATTGCACTACAGCAAGGAAGAACCTGTCTTATGTTTTGCATACGGCGACTCCACCCACACTCGGGAAGTGCCAAGTAACACCAACTGAAGGCGTATCTCTGGAGGTCTTGTTTACCGTCAACTGCTCCGGATTCTCGGCCCAGTTTCCTCCCCTTACATACTCTTTCCACTTGGATCCAGGGGAGTATACGACCAGCAAACACGGTGAGTTTATATACATTGGTCTTGTTATCGGTGCTGTTCGATTCGTGACACTTAAATCACACAACTAAACGTCTTATTGTTTTCGGTGTAGTAGACATAAAAAGTAATCATAAAAATACGTGTGACTTATTTACAAAGTTTCATTCATACAATTGATACAATTATTAAGCATTGCCATTATTTTGGATGAAATGAGTACATTAGTTGCAACGCGGTGATGAAAGGATACATTAGTTGCAATGTTCACCATCATATCATCATTGTGCACCCGTAGTGTCCCGTGGTTGGGCGACGGGACACTACTAGCATGCTCTTGTCCTATGCCTGGAAGGTGATTGCCAATGTCTCCGCGTCACGTGTCATCGCTGGAGTTGTAGACTTGCCCCTTCAAGCAGGTTCCAAAGTTACTCTGGCAAATGCAATACTACTCAAATCTAACTATATATAGTTGGCAAATATGCCAATACATAAGTGTAATTTATGTACGTAAATGTGCAACGATGTGCACATGATGTATCATAGTTTTTGTAGAATGGGATTTCACAAAACAATGATGAATGCTATTGTAATAATTGTACAAGGTGGTAAAATATAATAGTTGCCGTTTTGTAGGCATGCTGCTGTACGTCAGCACGGCCGAACCACGCATGCCTGGCATGATGCTGCCGGCCAAACATCAGTATATTTACACGGCCAACATACGGGTTATCGTTTCTGATGCACTGGGCGTTTCGGCCTTTGTTGATGTCCCGGTTAAGGTTCGTTATGTTTTGCAAGAATATACGGTCGTTTGCGAGCTTATATCAACAAGCATTCGCAGATTAGTTTGATCAACAAAATGTGTCGGGAAATAGTCGTTCTGCTATCAACACTTAAAACTATCACGTGTGAATTATCATCATTATACATGTTTGACGTTATTTATTTATTTTTAAAGCGCCCTTTTTTCGATTGGCAGTTGTCGCGTCCATCGTCAACTCCAGCAGATATCAGCAGGATGAAAGAACTGCTTCGAAGAAGAAATGACGTTTCTGGTAAACGCAATACCCCTCTACACACACATATGTATATATATATATATAATATAAAAACACCCACCCGGAGGTAAGGGGAATAATAGCGATGCTTATATTGGTAATGTGTTGTTGTTGTTGTTGTTATTGACAGTAGTGTTAGTACTACTACTACTACAAAACTAATATCACAACTACTACTACTACTGATGCTGTTGCTGCTACTACTACGACTACTACTACTATTACTACTACTGCTACTACTAGTATTACTACTACTACAACTATTACTACTACTACTGATACTACTACTACTACTAGTAGTAGTAGTAGTAGTAGTAGTAGTAGTAGTAGTAGTAGTAGTAATACTGCTAATAAGAAATAATATGATAATAATATAATAATAATAATAAATTATAGTTCTATTTCGCCGTAATCTAAAAACGTATATTCTCAATACTTTGCTTGTTTATTTTATTATTAATGACTATTATAACTTTTATGCAGTGTATGGTTTAAGGGTTTTCCAATGCGGCTCAATGTGTCCTAGCTACATTACGAAATGCACCATCTGGTAGCGAGAAATCGTCTGCGGAAGTAAGTTCAATTACTGTGTCAGAATTAACGTATGTTATATATATGTACTGTCACATTGAAGGTATATCTTATTTCGTCAAAATAACATTATCCAAAAAACTGAATTGCTTGCATAAAACATATTTTTGCCATTGTCTGTCCAAAAGAAGAATGTTTGAAGTATTAATTAGTAAGTACATCGGAGAGAGATAGTGGTGCGCACAAAATGTGGGCATAGCTAACAGTTATGTACAATCATGTTGTAGTTGCTGGATGTTCTAGTTAACCATGTGAATCGCATCAAGAACTACAATATCACAACAGTCCATCTCAAGGCTAACATTTTGAATGAATTTACTGCATTAAACCTAACGTGTGCCGCCGATGTGCAGGTAATACACACACACACACACACACACACACACACACACACACACACACACACACACACACACACACACACCAGGAATAAACTTTGTTAAAGCAAATGTAGAGCCAGAATGCAATCGAATTTATACAACAACGCAATAAATCCCCATCACTATATTATATATATATATATATATATATGTATATATATATATATATATCACTATATATATATATATAAATATGTATATATATATATATATATATATATATATATATATATATGTATATACACTGTTTATATATATATATATATATATGTATATATATATATATATATATATATATATTATAAACTTACTTTACAAGTTGTTATTTAAACTTGGAGAATAAAACACAAAGTTGACTTCTTCTCAAATCGAAGAAAATGGATATATTGCGTTTTGCCCTGAAAAACTTCATATATATATATATATATACATATTTACATATATATATATATATATGTATATATATATATATATATAAGTGGGTGAGCGTGTGCGCGTGTGCGCGTGTGCGCGTGTGCGCGTGCGTTTGTACAATGGTGGAACAATTTTAATCGCCATGTAATCCTGTTTCTTCTTTCATATAACTAACGCAACATTTCCTAGTTGGCTGCAGCATCGTCATACTCAGACATGTCGGCGTACTTGCAACAACTTTCATCGCGAATTGTGGAAAATGGCCGAAGTGATTCACGCGAAATAGTTTCGTCTCTAATAAGGGAAACTGGCAGGTATACATATTTAAATAATTATCTCATGACACTAAAGGATAATGTGAATAATAAAACAAGGTCAGGCCATGGAAAATGTTCCCATTTGAAATATTATCCACCTTCGTCTTGTCTCATGGTCATTACTTTAAGACACTGCCATATACTTCTCATTTCAGGCTAAGTGTATGGCATATATCATCAGAAACACAGTTACATGTTCAGCTGATTCCTGAGATATGATTGGTCAGAACTGGAGTGCCGACTCAAATGTCAGTTGTCGTTTCGTGTTTTTCAATGTTTGGTGTAATGTCACTAGAAGGCTTTTGAACTTAGAAATTCGCTGCCATTTCTCTCTTTGTTTCAAAGATAACAAGAATATTTGTCAAGAACAATATTTTTTTAATTTTGAAATATCTATAAACAAAATTACAACCTGATCAAAAATAGCACCGTTTGCATGATGTCCGTAACGCGGTTTCTAGATAAGCAGCAATATTAACATACTGTACCATTTGCAGTCACTTAATACACTCTTTTATACTTTCACAAAATCTAACACATACTGCTAACAAAATAATTAGCTATCTCTAAGTGGCTATATATGTGGATCCTTAAATATCCTTTCCCAGTTTTAACGCATATTTCGTGACGGATTTCATGTTCTGATTTCCCTCAGCTTAGCCATATTAAACTCAAAATAGACTGAACTACCACTACATACTGGTGTATCTCCATTGTCTCACATGAATGTGGCTTGGCATTGATTCCATGTGTGCGTGTTTAGCTGTACTGTACTTGTAAACATGGCATTATGTCCGTCGAAAGCTGCTATGATCACTTGCATGCGCATATTTACATACGTCATTATACGTAGTGAGTGTATAAAATTATTACCCTTGCAACAGTTTTCCAGCTTCATAGCGTCTCGACCAGGGCATTTCAGCTCAATGGTGCTCGTAGATATATGAATGATGTGTGAAACAACATATTTTACTATTCCTTATGGTGAATGTGATTATATTACTAATATGTTGTAGACGCATGTAGTTATAAAAAAATATGCATAGGATGCATATGGTCTACAATTTTCGTGTACAAAGATGAACATGTGCATCACAATTGTAGGTATTCTTAGTTGTTTTAGCGCCTGCTGACATTGTGACGGACATCACGTTGTTCACCTGATGTTAGACACAGTGTTTAATTACGAATTAACTGATGAAAATGTATCCCCTAGGCCATGGTGAATTCATATGCTTATGAGCTTTCATTATGATGACTAATAATTATATTGGCAATCACAACCTTTTTGTTGAATCTGCATGACGGGCATCATACCTATTATGCTTAAGATGATGTTTTCCAAATTGTTACTATTATAACATATAATCCCTAATGTGCAAATATATTGTATAGATAACCTTGTATTAACCAACTACCAACATTTCAAGAATATTACTTTATATTTGATGTATTTTATTAGTTCTAGCCTGCAAGTTGAACATACTGGGACATTAAGAAACGTACGAGCAAAGAAGAGATTCACGAACAGCGTTACTGGAGAGAAAACATGCTTGAAGATGCATATTTGTTAAAATCAAAGTAGTGGGAAACACGAATGTTGTCAGGAAGTATATAGATATTTAATTAGGTGATAAGCAGGTCAGAACGCGGATGAACCATGCTCACGTATGGGGAATAGGGAATGCGACAAACTGCTAACGTTGCTGATGCGGACATTCTGGAAGCTAGAGAGCAGGATCTAGTTTACTACAACGTTGTCATGTAACAGTACTGCCATGCACACGTACTGTTAGTAATTTTGCGTTTTCCATCGCACCAAACAACGTTTTGGTCACCGACAAGCACAGTCTTTGTTCGCCAAAATTCGTGTCGCGCACCTGTAATGACGTCATCATATATGTCAGAGCTTACGTAAATACACTATTTGAGCAATTCATATCCCCAGCCATGGGAAGAATAATTCCCTCAAACATATCCTACAGTCAACTGATGCAGAAACACAAGCAGGTGAATATGTGACAAGGGCTGAAACACAGTACGACATCAATGGGACATGCAATACACGCAATTACTTCAACAGTGCCAGGGAATCTGCAACTGTGCAAAGTTTTGCTGTCAGAGAGTATCTTTTTCTAGAGGTAGCATCTCAATTGGCTGTCCTACGTTGAAGAAGAACTCGCTTCAATCACAACACATCATTCAGCATCACATCACCAAAGGTAGATGACGAGGACATTTCTCTCCAAACTGCTATGGTACGACTTATACTGATGTCAATGATGCTATCGTCATAGCGATTCGTGATACCAGCAACATGAAGAATTGATACATTGTGGAATTGGAGGCGGAACGGTAGGAAGATTAACACTACTTAGGGAAACGTGTCGGTCCAGAAAAGATAGCGAGGATCGAGTAAATAGCATGGAGCATGCAAACATAAATAATGTCAAATGTTTCCGATATTCAGTTCGCTCAGATCAGTATCATACATTCACAGTTGACCTTTTATATTGATATTGTTGGTAGCACGGCCAGTGTAGTGGTTAGTACCTGGCAAGCCAGCTCTGCGAGGTCGAAACCAGGACCGGGCAGGCATGATATTTGATGTAAAACCCTGGCTCTCAACATTGGGGACTGTGTATCCCTCGTGAATCGGAGATCATGTTATTGTCGGTCCCGTCTCAATTTGGGACGTAAAAACACCACCAAGGACGACAAGCACCTTGGCAGTGCCTACCCTCAGTGCCAGAATACAAAGGTCGGTTTGGCGATAATGTTCTGAAAAAGGCTGATTAGTTGAATGAGACCTCATATGACCATTGTAACCATAATAATACAAACTAGTTAGTTAATAGAACGTCGTCGAGCGCTGGAAACAACTAGGCAACTAGGTAACACTGATCAAGGAAGATACATCAATTCGTCCGTGATACTGACTGCTGATTACGACAAAAATAGCCATAATGTAGAAATGGCTTAACCAATGATGTCCATCATGCGATTCGTTCATATTCGTTCACCCAGTGATGCTGCTGTGTACGTTTTGATTATGTATTCTGTCTTCTCGAATCTGTGCAGACACAATTCATCATTATCACCATTGTGCAGCCGTAATGTCCCGTGGTTGGGTGAAGGACTCAGCATGTCGTTAAAAAATCTGCCTGTCTTGCGCTATCCTCTGCCAGATGGTTTCCTTCCAGTAGTCGTCTACTTCGTCTCTCCACCGTCACGCCGATCTTCCTCTAGATCGTTTCCTATCGTAACGTCTCCAGGTTGTGATACACGATGTCCATCGGTTATCTCGTAGTCTGCTGATGTGCCCTGCACAGGTCCACTTCTGTCTTCTCATTTGTTCTACCACGTCTATGGCTTTTGTCTTTTCTCTTACTTTTAGCTCAATGTAGAATTCCTCTATTCGTTCCATGATCATACCTTGCTATAGTATTTATCTACCCCGATTGTCTAAAAGTGGAAAAAATCTGCCTCGCCCTAGAGCCTGTGTTCTTCTGGCTTTCTTCAGGCTCTTTGATGCCATAATCGTTTGTCGTATGATGTGTTGTTTGTACTTCCTGATGACCTCCCTTGCTTTCTTTTTGATGATCTTGCATATTTCTGCGTATTCTATTGTTTTGGTCGCCGTTATCTACACGGTCTCGTCGTTTCTTCATTAGTGCTCTTATCAATGACGAAATTCTCGTTATTTCATGTCTGCTGATTGCTTTGGCTACACTTGTCGCACTTAGTTGGATCGACTCAGTGATGTTTTTGCTCATGGTGTCGATGTTTTCTAATTCTTGTAGTGTCTCGAATCGATTTTCGCCGTTCGAGTTGGAATTCGATCTTTTTGTTCCTATTTGTGTGATATTTACACTTGACGGTCGCTGGTTTATCAACTTCTTCCTTTCAGCCTTGATGTCCAGTTTGATGTTGCTCATTACCTAACTGTGGTCACTTCCGGTGTTAATTTGGTTGATGACAGTTACGTCAGTCACCATGTCTGGCCTGTTTGTCAGGACGTAGTCAATTTCGTTCTTCGTTTCTCCATTTGGGCTTTTCCACGTCCATATCCTCCCTTCGTTCTTCTGGAACATGGTATTCATGGTTTTGTACTTTTTTGATGTTGTCCATTCTACAAAAAGTGTCGCCTGTTTTGTTTTTTACACCTAGGCCAAATGTGCCTGTTGCCGTTACCGAAATGCTTGTTCGTTTCCCTACTTGCGCATCAAAGTCTCCCATCTGACTATGATATTTGTGGTGCATATACTTGCATTATCTTGAGTTTGTAGCGCTTTGTTATCAGTAGAACAAGTTCTGCTACCCTGGGATTGATGCCTCATTCTATTGTCTTTCCATTTATTATTCATGAGAAAGCCAACTCCAGCTTGGCTGTTGTTCGTCGTGGAATGGTACAGTTGGTGGCCGGTTTAAAAGGTAGTGAAGCATTTGTTTCTTCTTCTGATTTCTCCGATCCCGATCACATCCCATGTCAGTTTGGTTTCCATGAGTTCTTCCTCCAGTTCTTGTATCTATGCATCTCTTAGTAGTGTTCTTACGTTGTATGTTGCTATTTTCAGTCTACTTTCCTTCTCTCTGTGGCTCTTCTTGACCCAGACATTCGTAACACCCCTTGCAAGTAGCCCTAGTTGACACGATCCGCCCCCTTGGTCTTAGACTCTTTCGATGCTGCTGGGGACTGGGGGCCTTGGCTTCATTGTACTTTGCATGTTGGTGTTATTGACCTACATTACCACGCTGACCGGTGCGGAAGGGGGACGACTTAGGGTGAACGAAATTGCTCAAGTTTCGACATGGCTACCGAACGAGTACCGAACGAGTACCGAACCACCGTCCGGCCGGCACTCTAAACATTCGGCCACTGCGCCCCATTATCCACAGCGCTAGACATGCCAGATAGACGATTAGCCAGATGCATACTCTAACATCTTTCTGAACATCCCAGTATCACAACATGTGGCGTCAATGTGTGTGTTCTACACAATGTCCGTCACGAAATATGTTACGATTAAATTAGCGTTTTTTGAGAACAAACTGGTTGCAATCGGTCAAATAGCAATATAAGTAAAATACCAACTTGTGATGTGGTAGATGTGAATAATTAGATTATCATATTAAATAATAGTTTTATGTTAATAGCAATATAATGCTAAATGCATTGACGCCATTGATGAAACTCAAACATATACGGAAGACAAATATATACACATTATTTAAGTTCAAAGTATACAATGCACTAGTCATACAATAATTATTGTATGGATTTGAAACGTGGAAGTTAAACAAAAGTCACTTCAGAAAATTAGATCCATTTCGCTTCAACAGTTTAAGCTTTAGTGTTAGAAACTCCCGCATCGTCCGACGCATGAGGCAGTCAACGCTCTCCAATTTGATTGGTCAGCAGTCAGTATTTTGACGTCACTTCAGCTCTTGTTCACTCGTTGAAGATCTCGCTGGATGGTATGGTGCCAGTTCATTTTGGGCCGGCCTCTCCTCCTTCTTCCTTCTGGGATCCATCATAAAACCTTGTTTATGAATCTTGTAGGGGGAAGCCTTGAAACATGACCCAGTCAGTTCATGCGCCGCTTGCAGATCGTACTGGACACTGGAGTTTGCTTCGACCGTTCTCTTACTTCCTCGTTAGTAATGAAGTCGCCCCATTTGATGCCCAAGATCTTCCTGATGCATCTTGAGTCGAATGCGTCAAGCTTCTTCTCCTGGCTTGATTTTAGATGCCAAGTTTCGCAGCCATAGAGTAAGGTGGACAAGACGTTGGAATTGTAAAAGCGCAGCTTGGTCTTGAGTGTGAACTTCTTGCTTGTCCAGATCTTGTTTAGCTGTTTGAAGGCTGCGGAGGCTTTATCTATTCTGCAGTTGATCTTATGGTCCATTGCACCCTGGATGTTGATATAACTTCCCAAATATGTAAAGTGGTCAACAATTTCAACTTTGTTCTAACCATTAAGGACGTCAAAAGGTGTACGATGTTCACCCGACAACATGGTCTTCTTGCTGCTGATTGACAGACCTAGTCCTCGTGAGGCTTCACCAATGACATATATTGTATACTGAAGACCCTGGGTACTGTTGGACAACGTTGCAATATCATCAGCGAAGTCAAGACGGTTACTCTACATTAGGTAGACAGTGGTAATATCAGACACAGACATTCAGATGGACATGGATCGGGCATGTGCTTAGGACGACTGACAATAACCACTGCTTGACAGCATTTAGTTGAAAAACCGAAGGAAAGAGAAAACTTGGTCGCCCAAAACAAAATGGCGAACCACTGTCGAAAGCCACATACTGGAAACTATAAAGCGAAGGAAAATGCGTAGCCGTGCTAGATGGGGACGTTACGAAGTTGAACGGAAGCGTTATGGACGTGGATAGACCAGCGGTATATGGACAGGTGCGCTACATTGGCGGTGTAATCAATGCTTTGCAAAAGTTTGTATATTTTGTGTTCAACTAAAGTTATTCTGAAACGCATCGTACGCAAGAAATTATATACAACCTCAGAAAACAGTGTTCTCAAAATAATAAAAAATATTTCTGTGTGCAATCAATTGCATATATCATTATACATTTGTGGATGTACTACGCGTACGTATACTAAAAGTTTTCTACCTGGTCTACCAGGACAAACGTCAAAAGAATGTTAATGTAATGTCACGGCCATCTTGATATATAGATTGGTGGCCGTGGAACAACGTTTTGTAATAATTAAATACAATATTCCTAAGTAGTTGTGTTCGGCCAACAAAATCAATATTGTATAATACTTATAAGCACGAATAAACGTTGTAGATTCCAAAATACTTGCCACAATAAAACATGCTTTGACACAATACGATTTTTTCTTACAGGAATACATTGTTTACACAGAAAACAGTGTTTATCTATTACGTAGTTACCCATGTAATGACGATATCAGCCGTTTATTATAAACAACTTTACTGCTAAGGATATGATCCCTATTCCTCCTTTTTAAATGATCACGGCTTTACATAAATTATGACGATGTAATCATAGATCACATTATACAATAATTATATAACTTTCGACCATAACTAATGTAATTTTTTAATATTGTAACAATACAACAGTTGTCGGGCAAGCGTTTCCTCTTTTGTAGATCCCTTTTTCAAGGATGCTCGAGGATGATGGGAATCAAATATCGAAATGTTCCCGAAAAATACTCGCAAATGGTATGATATAAGTGTATGAAAGGAACCACGTGCATCCAATACACACTCGTTCAAACGCTCACACACATACAAACACACGGCCTCAGTCACACATAAACAAATACAGGAACATATATATACAAGCAGACACAGACCCATGCAGACCCACACACATCCACGCACGCACGCACGCACGCACGCTCACACACACGCGCGCACACCCATGCACTTACAGACATACACACACGCAAACACAGGCACACGCACGCGCACATACATACACACACAAATTCGAATGTCGTCAACAGATGCCTCTCAGCCAAAACCACATGAAGCCAGAATTGCCTCCTCCCAACGCAAT
>OZ023213.1:91964-191280 GCA_963995525.1 Escarpia spicata
TATAACAGTGTATAATGCGTGTACAGTTATTGTTCCTGTCAGTAATACTTCAAATGTATGTAGTCGGTCGCTCAATAACGTGCACCCCCCCCCCCCCCCTCTCTCTCTTTGTCTTTCTCTTGCACTGTATCTTTCTGTATGTGCCTGTCTGGGTGTGTGTGTGTGTGTGTGTGTGTGTGTGTGTGTGTGTGTGTGTGTGTGTGTGTGTGTGTGTGTGTGTGTGTGTGTGTGTGTGTGTGTGTGTGTGTGTGTGTGTGTGTGTGTGTGTGTGTGCGTATGACTATGTGCGTGTGACTATGTGCGTGTGACTATGTGCGTGTTCGTTGACGTGTGTCGTATAGTACCTCAATCAGTACATAAGCATGTGTTACAACTCAACTGATGAACCATATTAATGGTACAATGTTCTAGATATTTCCAAATGTAGTGAAAGTAATTTCACGTATGCACATGTTACCTCACGTCAGCGTAGAGTCACGTATCTGGCTGACAACGCCGTGGGAGCTGAACAACTCTACCTCGTCACTGTTCTCACCGGCATGATGAACCGTGCCGGCACGAAGGCAAAAGTCTCCATCCGTTTGAACGGCGACAAAGGCCGAGGTGCCAAACATGTGCTAGCTGATTATCACATCGTGCTGTTCCAAGTCGGCTCCGAAGACTGGTTCATCGTCGCTGAGCGCCACAACCTTGGTAGCTTGAATGCTGTGAACGTGTGGGTCGATTACTCCAACACGTCGCCTGCCTGGTGGGTTCACGAACAACCAATATCTTTGTTAGGGCGTTCGTCATTTACCAGCCAGTTGATGGGTATGGTGTTGATGATGATGGTAGTTCACGTGACTTGCATGCTTCGGTACACCACCATACTAAAGAACACACATGCACACACGGAAATACAAATAAACACACAAGTACAAACGCACACTCTTGTACACGTGCACAGAGCGTACGAACGCATGCATCCCCCAATATATTCACACATGGTTGTATGTATGTATGTATGTATGTATGTATGTATCTTTGTAATTATGTATCTAAGTACGTATGCACGTATGTATGTATGTTTGTATGTTTGTATGTTTGTATGTATGTATGTATGCATGTATGTATTTATGTATATATATAGTTTGCCAATGCTACCTTGTTTTTATAAATTATCTGAACGCCTAATATACTACTGGGTTAATCGTATAATTACCCAATTCAACATTATTGCTGAGAATCAATATGGATTCATAAAGAAATATGGAACATGTAAAGCTTTTATTAATTTAGTAAATAAAATACCAACAAACACTGATTAAATGTATTACAATATAGGTGTATTAAATGATTTATGTAAAATATTTCACACCGATGATCAATATAGTTTACTAAATACGCTTCAATGTTGTGGAATAAGGTGTGTGTGTATGTGTGTGTGTGTGTGTGTGTGTGTGTGTGTGTGTGTGTGTGTGTGTGTGTGTGTGTGTGTGTGTGTGTGTGTGTGTGTGTGTGTGTGTGTGTGTGTGTGTGTGTGTGTGTGTGTACAATGGGTTAATAACTAAGTAGAACATTATATAAAAAACTATGTGTTTATTATAATCAATGACATTGACAATGGAAAGAACGATTGTGACATATTGTGTTCTTTAAGGGTCTTCCAGCAGCAGTCATATCATTTAAAACTTTTACATAAATGACATTGTTAAAACATATATTTAACTACATATATTTGTAGAGGACATGAACATGTTTCACTCCTACGCATATTTTACTAGGTTTATTATTAAAGGTCAATTCATCACTCAATAAAATAAAAAGATAGATTCATTGTAACAAAACATTAACAAACAAAATTAACTTAACTTTATATTATTTTCTCCTGAAATAAAATCTATACACACGATGGGGCAGATAACATAGGTGGTAGGGCTAACAGTCTAGTAACATCAACAGTAGTTTAGGAATTTACCTAGAGGAACGAGTCATCACAATTTAATTAATTAGTATCTAAAAGTACACCCCTTGCAGACATGCTTCATATGTTCAGGCCATTTTTCTAAACTATTTATTAAATACCATGTATTGCACATTAATTTTCCTAATCTGAAGTACTATGCCCTAATTTGGCCAAATACTTATCCATCAAGGATAAATTCACTGGTCATTTTACAAAAGAAACCAATCAGAATAATTATTAAATCTGATTTCCTAGCTCAAATGGAATGGATACTTTAAAAACAACTTATTGAAGCTAAATGACATATACAAATGTCATCTTTGTTTACTAGAAATACTGAATGAAAATATATGTTCGGCAGTGCGCAACATACAACGAAAATATTGTCTTCACATGTTGGTGTCTATAGCATATCATCACATCTCACTAGGTGCCCTGGCTTGGACACCATGTAATAAGTAATTTCAACAATAGATAAGCGAAAGGAAAATGTACAACTCAAAATACGTCCCAAAACGCTCAATCCAATGGTTGCTAGCACCTTTTTGGCTCGTCTGATCCGTGTTGTCGTGTGAAAGACTGTGCTTAGTGCTATTCCACCGTGAAATTGGTATCCTAGTAACAACTCCTAAAAATCATATACATGGATCTACAATCATGCCGTTTCAGGTGTCTTAGACACTGGCGAATGGTGTTGGTTAGTTGACACAGTTCACTCATCTACCGAGCAATGCGCCACTTTCTGATTTCATGCCATGCCGCGTTTAAACAGCGGCGAAACTGACATTCTCGAAGTCAGCGTTACGTCTCAATCACGTATATCAACCAACCAATGCGAAACATTCTGACCCTTAGTCTCCGTTGGTTGACATGCGTTACTGTGACGATACGCCGCCATCGCCGTTTAAAAGTTGGGGCTTATTACATGAAGTGAAGTGCGCATGTCTAAATCCTAGGCATATGATCCCGGCAGCGCCGCAGTCGGAGGTTTAGTGTGCTGAGTACTGGAAACCAACATTGTTCGGAATAGTACGGAACACCTAAAACGACATGATCATATATATATTAGGTATTCTGTAAATAGTTACAGGGGAATCTAGATAGATGCTAGAATAACAAAAAGAGCATCCTTTCAAATAATACCAAGATCGTCGGGAATGAACGAACCGCGAGGATGCTAGCGGCAGTTGAATTGAATGCTTTCTATGTGTTTTTTTGTGTAAACTTTTTGGCAATAATCATTACACATTAAACATGTGATTACATTAAAAAGTTATTGCAGGTTCCTCGACCAGATTACAATCCGTGACATAGAACATAACGACGAGACGTGGCATTTCGTGTGTGACAAGTGGCTGCGTCCGGAGGAGCAGCGAAACATAACGACCTGCAATCTAAAACTGTCGGATGCTCAGACATTCAAGTACATCTTCCGCGTGATGTCGCTGCAAAGTCTGCGAGACAAACATATGTGGGTCAGCATATTCACTTGTCCGCAACACAGCACGTTCACACGCGTGCAGCGGTTGTCGTGTGGTTTTGCTATCGTACTCTCGTCGATGCTCGCAAACATCATGTTCTATAAAGAGCGCAACCATACGCTCGACTGTCTCAGATACATCGAACTCACTCTGAACTTCGATACGGTCATGGTGGGATTGCAGAGCGCCCTCTTCGTTTTGCCAATCAACGGCTTGATCATGATGATATTCCGCAAAGTTGCACCACGCGACGGGGCTTTTTATATACGTTATGGCGGTAGCCTTGACATAACGAATGGAAACTTAAGTAACAGTTCTTCTTTGTCTTCTTCTTCCTCCTCTGCTTTGAGTAGCGCCTCTTCTAGCAGTTACTCTACAAACATTGCCAACAGAAAAACAAATCGGTCGTTTAGCCTACCTTGGTGGTGCGTTTATATCGGTTGGATGTTGAATGTAATAGTTTGTTTGACGTCTTCATATTTCGTCGTCTTCTATGGCTTGGCGAACGAATACTACAAAAATATAAACTGGGCTGTTTCTTTCTTCACATCAACCACGAGCAACGTAATGGTCATCCAGCCCATCAGAGTTGCCCTCATTGCTGTCACTATAACGTTCATATTCCATCGCCCTGTTAAGCCGGCCTTCGATGTCACCCACTTGTACGATGTTGGTAAGTGTAGTTTATTTCATTCGAGTTATCTTAGTTCTTGCGAGGTGCATCTGATGCATTACACATTTATACAGCGACAACAATTGTAGGGGTCAGCACTACATTTCTTATTGAAGACACACACACACACACACTCACGCATATACACACACACAAACAAACACACACACACGCACGCACAAACACGCACACGCACACACACGCACACACACACACACACATATATATATATATACATATATATATACATGTATATATATATATATATATATGCATACATACACATGTGCGTGTGCATGTGCGTGTGTACGAGTGTGTTTGGAAGATACAGATTGTACGTATTATGTAACGTAGTGTTCTACTTGTTTCCAAGGAAGACGACCATTTATATTTCAGTTTTCTGTGTTATTGTAGACCATGCTGTAGCTATGTACTCAACAATGAAGGCACGTGGTCGAAATTATAATGCGAGAAGTGGAAACATTGTCTAAACAAACGTATGTAGTCTCTTCCTCCCACATATTTCTGACCTGAGTTTCAATAACTAGTTCTTCAACGTTGTTAAACTCACGCACTCACTTTCCCATAACCCAAAAGGATCGTTGGGGCTCCACTGACGGCTTTTTAACCAGCTCTCTCCGCGTTTTTCCGTTCTCCACAGCCCTCTGGGAATCGGCGAACTCCAGTACTGTTTACTCTTCGATGTTGTCTTCCCATCTCTTTTTCTGTCTGCCTCTTTTTCTCCCCCATGTCGCGATACTTTGTAACATGGTATTTGCAAGAGACGCGAAACGTGAGACGTGAGACGTGAGACGTGAGACGTGAGACGTGAGACGTGAGACGTGAGACGTGGCCGTACCACTTCAGTTTGCACTTCTTGACCGTTGTAAGGAGGTATTCGTATGGTTCTATGGCTTGTTTGATCTTGTTGCGAACATCTTCCTTAGTAACATGGTATCTGTACGATATGCGCAAGATTTTCCGAAAGCCCCTCAGAGAGTCCATGTTTCACAAACATATGGAAAGATGGACACGACAAGGGAGCGCATCAGCCTTTTTTTCGAACTGACATTGCTATTGATGTCGTTCCAAATGGGTTTCAACGTTGTAAGTGCTGCAGTAGTCTGTGCAATCCTGGCAAATATGTCAGGTTTGGAACACTGTTTCAAGTCTCTGTCCGTTAACGTTGACCTCTGTGCTGATGCTTGGTCTTTTCGGCACTGATCTCCATGGCTATGTTGTAGAGGTTTTGTCTAGGCACTCCACCAAGTTGACTATTTCTTCTTCTTCACCTGCTAAGCCGTCGACGTCATCAGCGAATCGAAGTTTGATGATTGTCCTAACTCCAATGCTGATAGTGCCTTGATGGTTTTTCAAAGCAGGAGTCCTTCGTAAAGTCTATGAAAACGTTGTACAGGCTTTGCTGGTGTTCAATGTGTTTCTCGCAAAGGATTCAAAGGATGAATATATGTTCGCTTGTGCTCCGTCCTGCTCGAATACCCGCCTGTTCTTCAGCGATGATTGTTTCCGCCTGGAGTTTGAGTGTGTTGAATATGATCTTCAGCATGACTTTGCTCGGGTGACTGGTGAGGCTGATTGTTCTATAATTTTGGCGCAGCTGTAGGTTGCCTTTCTTGGGAAGCGTGATGATCAGTGACTGGGTCCATGGGGTGGGCCATTCTCCTGTCTGCCAGATGTTGTTGCAGGTTGTTGTGAGGGTGGTGATCAAGGCTTCTCCCCCAGCTTGAAACAGTTCTACCGGTATGTTGTCAATTCCAGCTGACTTTCTTTTTTTCAGAGTTTTCACTGCAGCCTCCACTTTCTCACGACGGATGGTGTAGTCGTCCTCTCCGGTGGTCTGTGGACAAATTAGTATCACTGGGTCTCCGTTGGTCTTGTAGTTGTACAGTTCTGAGCAGCATTCTGTCCATCGGTTGAGAATATGTTGTTCTTCTTTAAGGCATTTCCATTATTTGTCTTGGATGGTGGTGGTTATCCCTTTCGTCACTGATGCCAGGTCTTTCACAACTTTGTAGGCCTTCTTGCTGTTGTTCTTGCTCAGACTGTCTTCAATTTAACAACATTGTTCTGCTATCCAGTTTTATTTTGTTCTTCTCATATCTTGTTTGATCTTCCTGTTAACTTTTGTGTATTCTGCTTCTCCTTCAGGATCAAGTTTTCTCTTTTTTTTCATTTCCCTTCTTTTGTGACACAGGTCGATAATGTATGCTGTGAACGACGGTTTCTTTGTCCGATGATGTTTGCCAATTATCTCGCCGGCTGCATCGATCACTACTTTGTTGAAGATGTTGGTCAGCAAGTTCCGGTCAATGCCTTTGTCATCCATGATTGTAAGGGTTGCAAAATTTCACACCTACCAATGCTTTGAATATTTCTGCTACATCGGGATCCTTAAGTTTGTCGATATCAAATTTGATTCTTGTGTGATTTGGCTTACTGGTCCTCTTCTGGCGAATGTGGAAAGTTGTCATCAACAAGTCATGACCGCTTCCGATATCTGCACTTAAAACGCTTCATGTCCTGGCAATGTTCATGCCTTTGCAAAAGGGCCGTTTCACCAAGATGTAGTCGATCTGGTTGCTGATATCTTGCAATTGCCAATTGGAATATTTCACCTCATTGTCGTTATAGTCAGACGTTGGGGCGTAAACGTGTATGACTGTGATGTTGAAGGGAGTTGCCCTCAGGCGGATGGTGATGAGCCTGCTGGAGACAGGGGGCGACAACCCATGACAGTGATCATGATGACTTTGTGGTCAAGAAACCCACGCCATGTTCGTTTCTGCCTTACTGACACTAAAGAAGTCCTTGTGTCCTTCTTCGGTTGATCTTTCGCCAATGTTTCTCCAACGCCTCTCGGAGAGTCCAAACAGTTTCCATCGGTATCTCTCCATCTGATATGTGAGTTCTTTTGGTTTCCCTGCAGCTCTCAGTGTCCTGATATTCTATGTGCAGGTGGTGGTATTGTCTCTTCCACGGATCGTCTTGGTAGGTGCACCAGTAGCATAATTATCACCTCCGTCCTGGCATACGACGGAAGGCGTGGTCATTATTGACCCGAGCTGCGACCGATCCGGTATGTGATTTGAACTGGTCTTCATGATCGTGGTATTTATTTGGCAGGTTTACAACATAGTGGAGCCGAGCCCTCTACAGGCTGGTTGACCACATCCGATATCCACCAGAAGATGTGGCACGCCTTGATCCTGAAAACGTGAACGTTGAACTCTTCCTGGAGCCCTTCCGCCTTGGCCGTTGACTTCGTTGAAGAAGACATCCACCCTGTGATGTCGCGCTAGCAACAACATATTTTACCCATAGGTGGTAGACTCGTGGGGCGGGAGTGTCGAATTCCATCCCGTACAGATCCATTGGACCTGTCCACTGCTCAGCATCTATGGTTTTGAAATCAGAGTGTCCCTTCTCCTAGACCCACTGCCTGCCCAGGCTAATGAGCTCGGTCTACCCAGGTTTAGAATCATAGTTGACCTTCTCTTCGATCCCTAGCATATTAGCCTTGGTCCGAAAGGTGCACAATTACCGTGATATACCATAGAGTCTTGTCTATGGAGAGGCTATGTATCAGCATGGGAGAGTTGCGCACCTGTGTCCCTTTTCATCCCCGTGAGGGGCTAGCTAGCGGTCGCAGCTGAAAGCGAGAGTGTGGAACGCATGCACTACAAACAACTCACTACACTACGACTCTAGACACATCACACAGATCTGTGTTAACACCACAACTGTTAATCATAAAGAGTGATTTATAATTATGATATTGCTGTAAAACTTTACTGTTTTTATACAACATACGTATGCTACTACAACTTCAAGTGAATGCTAAAATAACGCACAAATTAGACGGGTCCATAATGATGACTTTTGTTATACGTTTTGCCATGACTGTCGATTACTCGAAAACTCACGTAAACACATTTATCATTCAATTGTGTTTTTTATTTTAATAACAAGTGCCATTGTGTTTCAATTCCAGATAGATGAGCATTTGACGGCCGAGGAATGACCTGTTTTTGAACCAGCCCTTACTAATATCCATTCTCACTCGGTTCAAAACAAGATTATATTTGCAGCACGTCTGGCAATGTTGGCGAATCATTAAGATTAACTAACCTAGTATATTAATTGCGGATGCAACATCTAGATGGTATATGGCGTACACATAGCACATTACAAAACCATGCAACACCAGTTTTAGCACTTAGACGGAATGAGAAGAAAACAACACAATTCGGTCACAATTGCCATTATGAGACCGCCGTAGTGGCACAGGTTAATTAATGTACTTGTTAGCAAGTCATGAGCTCAAATTACGTAAATGCATGAATAATAAAAGATATTTTCTAAGGCAGTGTCACTCTCTTCATGGTTATTATTTTATGTTATTTAGACACATACAAGCAGACAGGCAAAACACACTCACACACGCACGCAAGCGCGCACGCACACACTCACACACGCGCGCGCAAACATGGACGTACTCCCTCTACACACATACACACACACACACACAATGTGTGTGTGTGTATATATATATATATATATATATATATATATATATATATATATATATATATATGTATATAATTTTCCTTTGGGCATAACTCATTGATCTGAATCAAACACAAATACACCCTGATATGTCTTCATCTGCTTAGCATCTTCCGAGACTCATCTTGCCTTGCATTCTATGTGTATCTTCCGACCGTAGAACGTGTTCGTAGATATTAACTAAGCAGTTTGATTTATATAAAAACGACAACCATTAGTTTGATTTTACAAAGTAATACCTGTGTTAGTTGTGAATGGTAAGGTTAAATGTGTGTGTGTGTGTGTGTGTGTGTGTGTGTGTGTGTGTGTGTGTGTGTGTGTGTGTGTGTGTGTGTGTGTGTGTGTGTGTGTGTGTGTGTGTGTGTGTGTGTGTGTGTGTGTGTGTGTGTGTGTGTATATATACGTATATTAGATATATGTATATATATATATATAAATATACATATATGTATGTGATGTAACTAGAACATCATACAACATATTACAATATTTACCTTTAATGATATCACAATGCTTTTAGTTGCGCTTAGTTTGCGTGATATACGGAATTATATTCCTGACTGAGAACTTGCGGTACAATTAATGACTGGACGTACACATGAAGTCTGCTTTGTTTCGTGAATATGAATATAAGGGGTAAATGTAATTTGATAAATATGCAGGGCACGCACTTGTAGTCCAGTTTTCCAAATATATTGTTTTAATAATGGAACAATATAAATTGTTTTGAATAATGAGTATTCTTGTGGTATGTGTCGTGTGTATGACATGTGAGATCGACAAAATGATTTTGTATGTAAAGTTTTTGGAATGTTAAATATAGTTCAATGTTTTAAAAGCGGAATCAAAAATTATCGGCTTATTTTCAGGATTGTGTATACACCTCTGCTTAGTTTTTGTTCGGTATGTGAGTAGCATTGCCGGTGTTGTGCATGCTATTATTGGGTTGATTAGATCAAATAGAAAGTTGAAACAGCCGCGACCAATGTGACTTCGGAAACAGCCCTACGGTCAAACGAGTGAACATAGAAATCGAAATATGATGGCCTTTTATTGGTCGGCATGTGTATCTAGGAATTTTTCCCGCCTTTATGAGCCGTCACCAGTGTTATGAATTATCCGTTAACTGTTCAAACATGTTTCAATGTGATTGTTGTAAAAACTGTAATGGTCATGAACACGAATGTCAGGTATATGGTCCAACGTCGACATCAATCGATGCAACGCAAAACGTCTGCCTCGTACGTGGCTGAGGGATATGGAACACTACGTTCATCCAGGAGGGAGGCACAGTGTGTGTTTTGCAGTGACATTTAAATTCAAGTTGCGCATAGAAGATCAGACTATGTGTTATTTGTAGTGTATATTTTGGTCCGGTTGTGATACTACGACGACTGAACTGCCGCCATCGCTGTCAATGATTTCGCTGCTGCCCCTAGGGACCGTTTTACTAATAGAAAGAGCCCAAAAGGATTATAATTAGTTTAAGGAGATTTATTAAAATGCAAAACAACAGTAGCCGAACCACGGATGACACAATTTCCGAGACACCAGCAAATGTGTTTTGTGGAACCTCAACAAAAACATCACCAGATACTTATTACCTTATCTGCGTTGTCAATGCTAAACGTCATTTGGAAAAGCAAACATATAATATCCCAGTCAAGCTTACGATCATTACAGTCCGTGCGTTTCTAACTTATGCTACTGATGTTAAAGATGAGATATATGACAAAATACGGATACACGATCCCAGTCTTTCCGAATAAAGTGTGTCAGAAGATTTACTTTTTGATATCCTATATAGAGCGAATGACTGAAAAAGGAGCTAATTTTGTCAACTGTAAAATAATTGTCCTGGTGTAGACGTCTCAAAAACACCGGGGATAACACCAAAGAAAGCAGCGAGAGACGCGATTTTCCAGAAGAAAACTTGTGAGATACCATCATCGAACGAAACTGTCTGCCACTAAAGACGTGTGACATACCATCATCGAATGAAACTGTCTGCCACTCAAGATTTGTGATATACCATCATCGAACGAAACTGTCTGTCACTAAAGATTTGTGATATACCATCATCGAACTAAACTGTCTGCCAGTAAAGACTTGTGAGATACCATCATCGAACAAAACTGTCGGCCACTAAAGAGTTGTGATATACCATCATCGAACTAAACTGTCTGCCAGTAAAGACTTGTGAGATAACATCATCGATCAAAACTGTCGGCCACTAAAGACTTGTGATATACCATCATCGAAATAAACTGTCTGCCACTAAAGACTTGTGATATACCATCATCGAACTAAACTGTCTGCCACTAAAAATCCTGCAGAGGATAGCACAGGAAGAACAATATAGCTTTAGAAAGACGAAAACATGGCATCCCCGTGAACGTCCTGGTCATGGGATTTGTGAGAGTGGGTGAGTTTATATTAACGTGCTGGTCATGGAATTAATGAGAGTGAGTGAGTTTGCATTAAAGTGCTGGTCATGAGATTAGCGAGAGTGAGTGAGTTTGTATGTACGTGCTGGTCATGGGATTAGCGAGAGTGAGTGAGTTTGTATTAACGTGCTGGTCATGGGATTAGCGAGAGTGAATGGGTTTGTATTAAAGTGCTGGTCATGGAATTAGCGAGAGTGAATGAGTTTGTATTAAAGTGCTGGTCATTGGGATTAGTGAGTGTGAGTCAGTTTGTATTAACATGCTGGTCATGGGATTAGCGAGAGTGAATGACTTTGTATTAAAATGCTGGTCATGGGATTAGTGAGAGTGAGTGAGTTTATATTCCCAAAGCATTTGACTAACGAAACAGAGTAACACGGACAGCGCTATCTATTGCGCAATATAGGATCATTACGCGGTGTTCTTGAGAATATAGTTGGCTATTGTTATTATTCAAATGCACAATGATGTCACTTCGCTTCATCTCGCCCATTCACTCTGACAGCAATATATACTCCTGGCTGTTCTTTCAGTGGTTACAATTGCCTTCAAAACGGAATTCTCATCCAAAACACAGCATAGCAATACCATTCCAAAGCAACAAATGGAGCTACCCGTTATATTTCAATGTGTCATATTGCAGAGTGACACAAAAGGCAACATTTTAGTGTTAAGCATCTAAAAGAGTTAATACAAACTAACAATGTCCAACTATAATCAAATTTTTAACGTCAGCGGTTTACCAGGAAAACATTTTTGAACACACAACTACCGAATTTATATGGACTACGCCATTGTTAGAAGAAAGTGACGTCACACTGTCGTAATTTTTCTGCGTACAATTTGTTCCCAACTTCGTTAGGTGGCGCTATGGTAAGTTTACCAATTAAACTATGTGCGCATGCGCTGTGACTGTGTAAATAAGATGGCTTTCCAATTCTTCGGAAGACAACGAAAACCAAATCGATTTCGAAGCAGCTGGTTACCGATTTGAACCACAAAAACAAGGACCTGTGTTGGAAGATAGGGCAGAGGTGGGTGCCGGTGGGCACGAACAGGAAGGCCTACGGGCAGTGGAAATGTCGAGGCGCATACCATGCCGAGATTAAATTGACTGGTGTCGGTGTGGAAAATGCCGCAGCGATCTCCTTATTCAGGAACAAGAACTGAATATGTCTGCTGCCAGGAGGCGGTTGCTACTCGACAGCAACGCTGTTGGTGAAGGTAATTATTAATCTGTTTAGTTTATTGTTTAAATAAACGATGAGCCTAAGTTCCGGGCTGCGTATGAACAGCGAGAGTTGATCGCTCGGGCCGGGACACGTCACTGTCTTACATTTGGGATTGGTTGACGTTTAACGTTAGATCTCGCTCTCAGTCTCAGTGCCACTGCACTCAGTGTTTGAACTTTGATATGTCCATTTTCGAATACCACCCATGGCTGTACCTTCACTTTTTAAAAGAAATGTAGTTGAATGGTTCCATGATTCATGTGAACCAAAATTGTACAGGTCAGAGCTATGATAGAGTATGAACAATATGTGGCAGTACTACTTTTTAAAGTAGCAAGGCAGGTAGATAGATTATTTTTTACTTTATGCATGCTGCAATTTTTCTGCCCAAAGTTTACATTGGCTCTTATGAATAAATATACTTTGAAAATGTTTCAGCCAGAGCCCCCATTTGTTTTGGTGACAAAGAAATTGACCACCGTTTTATGCAAATATTGACACATTTAAAAACGGCCTTCCTTAATCTGCATGATATTTCTATGGACCCAGGTATAATACCGGGATGAATACAGTTAGAGGATCGTGATGCATTCTTTGTGAAATTTGTTCAGAATAATAATCCATGTTTGCTTAACATTCGTGTAAAACTATTATTTAAAAGCTTAATTCTTTGTTACAGGTGGACTGATGTGCATTACAAACAGCAGGGAATTTATAATTCTTTGTTTGGAGCAGGTGATGCTGCAGAATGGGAATTACGCCGTTCAACAAACAAGTACGTATATATGTGCATGCATTGTTACAAGACCAGTGAAATGTGTTGTTAAATATTTATTGAAATGTATTAATAATGAACACAATACAACATCATAGTAGCACTAGCAATTCAACTATATATAGATAATTTTATCAGCAATCTCATGCCTGATGCCCAAATTATTAACAATCTTCCATGGAAATTACTTACTGGACTTACCATACGTCATCTACCATCCACATGCTAAGCAAATTCACATAATTGAACTGACTACCATTTGAACCTAACATCAAGAAAGATGTATTCAAAACTAACAAGTATGTTGCACTAATCTATGATGTAAACAATAACGGAATAAAATCAGAATTAACATGCATTGAAATAGGTTGCAGAGGCTATGTTTCTGAACCCAACAAATCTAAGACTGACAACCTCCTTAAAATCTCTTGGAATAAAACCATCAACAAAACAACTAATTCAATCGTATGCTTGTCTAAACTAGCCCTGCTAACGCCATTCACCCTTTCTAAATGTAAAGACGAACCACACTGGTTTGACTCAAGACTAATTTAAATATGATGACCATCACCCTAATGTGACAATAATTACATCATTTCAGCGACGCGTCAGGGGCTGTCAGTTACGTGCGCACCGTTGACATTGAAGGAAGTGTGTCATGCAACTTGCTTGTGGCAAAGTCGAGATTGGCCCCCATCAGAACGATGACAATTCCAATGCTCGAACTGTCGGCTGCAGCCTTGTCGGTCAAGCTGGACAAGATGCTACGCCGAGAGTTCGACGTAGAACTAGTGGAAACAATCTTCTGGACTGACAGTATGATCGTGATAGATTACATAAGGAACGAAAACACGAGGTTCCATACCTCCGTTGCTAACCGTCTGTCTATCATCCACAACGGATCCGAGGCCACACAATGGCGACACGTGAGTTCAGCACTGAACCGGGCAGACGACCTATCACGCGGCCTGACTGCCGAAAGGTTGTTACAGAGTAGAAGATGGATATGCGGACCAAGCTTCTTAGCCGAAGAAGAAAGTAAATGGCCCGTGCACAAGCAAGTTAGAACCCTAACGGATGGAGACCCTGAAGTGAAAGGGCCGAGTGAAGCAAGAGTTTATACCGCCCAGACCAACGAGGCTACAGCCTTCATAGACCGCCTCGTGTTCAAGCATTCGTCGTGGTACCGGGCGAAAAGAAGCATTGCATGGTTGGCGAGAGTAAAATCGATACTACTAGCAAAAATCAAGGGAGAACAATTCCGAGGTGCAAGTGAAGGAATATCCTTTGAAGAAATGCAACGGGCAGAAACAGTAATTGTGCAGCACGTTCAAAGGCAACATTTCAAAAAGGAAATCGAAACATTGCAGATGAAGGGGGGTGGTGCAGAACCTAAACGACAAGTCAGCAGAACCAGTGCGATACGTCGTCTCGATCCCGTGATGTCAGAAGACGGAGTACTCCGTGTAGATGGTCGCTTGAGAAACGCAGGAGGATCAGAGGAGGCTAAACACCCTATCATCCTACCGAAAAAGCACCCTGTAGTCGACGCCATCATACGTGACTGTCACGAAGCATGTGGTCATTCAGGACGGGAACATGTGATGTCCCTGGTGCGTGAAAGATTTTGGATCTTAGGTGTCAGATCTACGATTCGAAAAATACTACGAGACTGTTTTATGTGCAAGAAGAGACACGCAAAGCCATGTGAGCAAAAGATGGCGGACCTCCCGAGTTGTTGGGTGACAGAAGGTGAACCACCCTTCACTTACACAGGCGTTGATTATTTTGGCCCATTTCTCGTCAAGCGGGGACGCAGCACCGTTAAGCGTTACGGCTGCGTGTTCACGTGTTTGGCCGTTCGAGCAATACACATTGAGATTGCACACTCACTCGACACCGACTCATTCGTATATGCCTTCCAAAGGTTCATTAGCAGAAGGGGACAAGTTAAAGAAATGTGGTCGGACAATGGCACAAACCTCGTTGGCGGAGAACGTGAGCTTCGCGAGGCTCTCAAAGAGTGGAACAAGGACCAGTTCCATAAGTTGATGGTGCAGAGGGAAATCTGCTGGCTTTTTAACCCGCCGACAGCGTCGCACATGGGAGGCGTGTGGGAGCGCATGATGTTGCAACTGTTTCCTTGGGATATACAGTCATATCCATTTAATTTAATTAGTGATACGTCATATCACAGAGCCAGCTCTCTTGGAGACATATTATGGTAAGTTTTTTATTTAAGGAAGATAGGTCATTTACAAATGCTTCGATTTCACTAAGCTTTGCGTTAATGGACTGTATACTTGATCTTAGGATACTTAAATGTTTAGTATTGTTTTGGACTAATAAGTAAACAAATTCAAAACCCTAATATGACGATCGGCGTATTATGGGCAGTTCATTATTTTCATCAATAGTATTACTGAAGCTTAACATATTATTTAGAAATGTTTTTGTAATACCACCTGTAAATTGGAGAACAGTTTCATCAGTTATCATATACCTGTATTTTAAATGTTAATGAGATTAGCATATTTTCAATGTGCAGTAACGTTTCAATAAGACTGTGTGCCTTTAGTGTTTGAGTTACAAGATTTGTTTTAGCAATATTTGTCTTTTGTTCATGTAAAGTTAAAGCGGCGCGTGATAAGTAGCTACTTAAAGTGTCAGTAGAGAGAGAGAGAAAAACAAGATTATGTTTAGAAAAAAATACAAGAAACCAAAAAGCGATATAATTGAAAAAAAATATCAGGACCATTTGATAAGATGGCCCGAGAAAGAAACTTAATAATAAAACTGTATTTCTAGTGATAGGAGCTAATACATTCTAATGCATTTAACAAACATTCCAATGCATTTTAAACCAACACATGGTAGCTGTTTTAACCACTATAACCACACATTGAGATGAGAGCAGATCAATATAATTAATTAAATGCTTGATATAATGTTGACTTAAGACAGGAGTAAATATAATTGGTCAGACAATTTAACCATTTTATAAAAAAGAAAAAGTGGGCAATACATAGTACATGTAAATAATAACATAAAAATTCATGAAAAAAATATTAACACAATTTATGTGAACTAAAGTCATATTGGCATTGCACAAAATAATGTACTTTTACAACTTAGTGTAAAATAACTTACTATTTTAAATGCCCAATAACATAAGCAGCGTTCGAAATAGCACCTGTCAAGTAAAATGACTCTGCACTGTACATGGTTATCCGGTGGACAAGTGAAAATTTACATTAAGTAGTGACGCGTGCAACACTGCAAACTTTTTATTTGAGGAAATTCAAACGTAAATGAAGTCGTTCCAATTTTGTTAGTGTGTCGGCGTCTTGTCGTTCCACCGCCAGTGTGTTGTACGTCAGTGTTCGACCGAGTTTAGTGCCCGCGTTAACGGGGTCATCCGCTGAGCGCACCGACCTAGCTCTATTATACGCGTAGGACAGACTTCTCATCAGCTATCGTTGATCGAGGCTGTATTTCACACAATCGTAAATCGTCCAGTTTCACCGACGTACAACTTGCTTCCACTCACGGATCATATTTGATTAACTTTGGAAATAGTAGACTTTGTATCGCTACCTGTTATTTGAATAATTATATAGTTTTAACCATTATTACGCCTAACCCACGCGGACTCGGCAGTCTTCCAAGACCAAGACATCGAACGTTAGCCGATCCTGATCGCTGATCGGTGACAATTTTCAAAACTTGTAACTGGCTCTCCGGTAAATCTATGGTGCTGGTTGATAAACGGAATATTAATTAAATTTCAGAAGTGTTGTTGCATCTATGTAACATTTATTTTAATCATAAATTGCGAGTTTTCAAAACCGAATTATGCAAGACACGCGGCCGAGGACGGGGCGCCAATCGCCGTTGACATGTCGGCTTCCGCCAACTACGACGGTCTGCGCGCGGCAGCAACGTTACGACGTAACTAAATCTATAAATTACTTTCCGCCTGGTAAATGTAATTAAGGCACCGTTAAAACTGTTTTATCATCATTGAAATGGTAATATAACATTTAGGAAAAAATATGTGTTTGTTTGCTGATGATCAATTGAATATTATCTTCGTTTGTAAAATACAGAACTTTGTTAATATTGAAGTTCATAGAGATTGAACAAAATAATATCAGATTATATAGTTTATTAGTGATTTTTGTGACAACATTTCCTGGCTTCGCATTGGTCGTGTTCCTGGTTGAGTGGCATCTTCAATGACAAAATGATGCCAACATTTTACAGCATTGTTATATGTTATATATATATATATATATATATATATACCATATTAAACATAAACAGTTTTTGCAACATTATAAAAACAAATAGCAAGGAAAACAATTGTCTCATTCCTATCATCGTAATAATTATTTGTTTTTAATAAAAGCGTTCATCAGCATCACTAAAATATTGGTATACATCATGTAACGTGTCTACTTTTAATATTCGTGATGAATAATAATGAACCGGAAAATAGTTGCAAATATATTTTTGCAAATTCAAAATTTGAAGATTAAATCAAATTGTCTTTGATCACAAGTCACTCAGATGTACGTGCAACGAAACAGCAGGAACATTGGGTTGTCATAAAAATAAGACAGATTTTTTTTTCTTTTTCCGAAGCTTCGATTCCCCTTCACAACCAGCTTCTATATTGCGATGTCAGTTGAATGTATGTAAATTCTCTTGTGCCTCACCGCGGAGGGACATGGGCATTGTTCAATTGGCAATTACACACGGGTGACTCCGCGGACAAAGCGCATTGTCCGCTCGCAGTGTAAGCCAACATTAAATTAATTGTCTCGATACAACATTCGTTAAACTGGTTATCTAGTTGATATAACGCTGCTGGTTAACGATAACTCGCTGACATTTGTCAATGAGTCGAGGATAACGGCATGGATGGGAACCTTGTTAACAATGACCAACCAATGGAACGCAGGTATAACGGGGGAGAGGATGCACGGCGTGGGAGAAATAGGCCTCCTAAGCATAGCGGTAGGCATGGTGGGAAGGATGATGATATTCGTGGGCAATATAAGACCCATAATCCGTCACGAGAGGATAATCGGGATGATATTCGTGGACGGTATTAGACTCATAATCCCCCTCATGATGTTAACTGAGGAAGATATTACCAGCCTCCAGAGAACAATTACTGCCGAAGTCCCAGTCCTCGTCGTGATCTCCCCGCCCCTTCCGTCTAACTAAATGAGGTGAACCCAGTTGGCCATTGGTCCACCACCACCCTTTGGGGCATTGACCAACCAACGTACAATAATAACAGGCCAACTCCATGCATGTCCACCAGTCAGGACAGTTGTAATGGAGGAGGTATCACCAATGAGGCGATCGTTAGGGTAGCTACAACACCACGATGGGAGATTGAACAGGCAAGGCACCGAGGTGCTAATACAACCAGCATGTACACTAGTCAGAACAATGGTGATTGAGTAGGTGTTAAAGTAGACACTCTGTGTAGTATTGGGATGTAAATACAATAGATACAGAAGCACTTTGGACTACTGACCAACAAACACACCCACATAACAATGAACCCCTGGACATGTCCAATAAACAGGACAAGGATAATGGAGAACATGTGACAGTCAGACGTATTCACATGAGCCCAACAATAGGCCACACGCTGTTAATACCAGCCTCAATTTATGGGAGGGATACGCTCATGGAAATAGACACTGCCGCCCAAATGTCAATGGTCAGTGAATCCTTTATTGACTCATTAGGACATATGTCTACTATGACCATGGCATTCATAACCAATAAGAATGCAGAACACGGCTCGTATATGCCGTGCTATCTAACCAAGAAACTCCCAATAACCATAAAACAAAAACAATACAACATCGTTGTGGCTTGATTTTCTATTAAAGAATCATTTATTGTGGATATTGATAACAGCACTGTAATAATGGATGGCATCACTGTATTGTGGATATTGATAACAGCACTGTAATAATGGACGGCACCACTGTATTGTGGATATTGATAACAGCACGGTAATAATGGATGGCATCACTGTATTGTGGATATTGATAACAGCACTGTAAAGATGGACGACATCACTGTATTGTGTATATTGATAACAGCACTGTAAAGATGGACGGCATCACTGTATTGTGGATATTGATAACAGCACTGTAGTAATGGACGGCGCCACTGTATCGTGGATATTGATAACAGCACTGTAATAATGGACGGCACCACTGTATTGTGGATATTGATAACAGCACTGTAATAATGGACGGCATCACTGTATTGTGGAAATTGATAACAGCACTGTAATAATGGACGGCATCACTGTACGGTGGATATTGATAACAGCACTGTAGTAATGGACGGCGCCACTGTATTGTGGATATTGATAACAGCACTGTAATAATGGATGGCATCACTGTATTGTGGATATTGATAACAGCACTGTAAAGATGGACGGCATCACTGTATTGTGGATATTGATAACAGCACTGTAAAGATGGACGGCATCACTGTATTGTGGATATTGATAACAGCACTGTAGTAATGGACGGCGCCACTGTATCGTGGATATTGATAACAGCACTGTAATAATGGACGGCACCACTGTATTGTGGATATTGATAACAGCACTGTAATAATGGACGGCATCACTGTACGGTGGATATTGATAACAGCACTGTAGTAATGGACGGCGCCACTGTATTGTGGATATTGATAACAGCACTATAATAATGGATGGCATCACTGTATTGTGGATATTGATAACAGCACTGTAAAGATGGACGGCATCACTGTATTGTGGATATTGATAACAGCACTGTAAAGATGGACGGCATCACTGTATTGTGGATATTGATAACAGCACTGTAGTAATGGACGGCGCCACTGTATCGTGGATATTGATAACAGCACTGTAATAATGGACGGCATCACTGTACGGTGGATATTGATAACAGCACTGTAATAATGGACGGCATCACTGTACGGTGGATATTGATAACAGCACTGTAATAATGGACGGCGTCACTGTATTGTGGATATTGATAACAGCACTGTAACAATGGACGGCACCACTGTGCATGCTCTGATGAAAAGGGGCCAACAGTGAAATACAATATGAGTAGAATTCAAGTACCGCAACGCACTGTAATTCTGCCAAAACATAAAGGTAATGTGATGGTAGAGTGCACTAACCCTTCTTGCAATGTCAACGCGCTGTAATTCTGCCAAAACATAGAGGTAATGTGATGATAAAATGCACTAACCCGTCTTGCAATGTCTACGTTACTTCATCGGAGACGACGGAAGAATTAGTAATCCCATATCATATAATCAATGGGGGAATTTGACCGGTTATTATGGAGACAATAAACCAGTCACATAAACCAGTCATTTCACACAAAATACTAGTTGAGGCAGTGGAAATGGATGCCATGTTATATACTAGCTCAGATCCCTGTCGAAAAGACTAGGACAACACCCTACCGACCCTGTTCAAATGGTCAAGTGGAGCGACAATGCCAAATGGTTCTCTCCTTTATCAGGTGTTATCTTACTGGTAAGATGTCCCGATGGGACCAACACCTGGCTACATTGGGGATGACCCTACGAGCCACGGTGAATCGAAATACCGGATTCACACCAAATATGTTACTATTAGGACGAGAAGTGTGCATGCCTGAGGAGATCGTACTCGGGCTTACAAAAGTAAATTCCATGCGACAATCATCAACTAATTATCTCAAGGATTTGGTTGATAAAATCCGGACAGCTTCCGTTGCAGCACGGAATAACCTACGTATGGTACAACACCGTCAGAAGATAGATTATGACACCCGAGCCCCAATTCGAGAAAGAACATTTGATGTAGGTGACCTAGTGTATATCCGTAACTCTGGGACAATCTTGGGGCAAAGTAAGAAATTACTCCCAATATGGAAAAGAGTGTGGAATTTGCCACCACACAAGGGGAAATCCCGCGAACTACCCGCGGGGGTCGACCCATCAATCAGTCCTGTAGGTTTGACGACTAACCATAATTACAACGATTATGTTACAAATAGATGCCACTGACATTGATGGCACCACTAGCCCTGTCAGGAACTGGAGGCCCAGAAACCAGCCAACATCCCAGTCAGTCTCCATTCGGACTGACGCACTGGGCGACCTTCAGCACCCAGTCAACGCAGCACAAGGCACCTTGGTGCCGTATGTGACACTGCGTGGCGTGTAGGTGTCATCAGACGACATTGTCCACACACATCCGCCCCACTCATACGCACAAGTAGTGCAAGGTGCCAGGGTGCCAATTCTACTACAGAATACCAGCGCGACCATCCCTACCACGTCATCCCTATAATAATAATAATAATAATACATGTATTCGTATTAAAAATGTACAATTCGACTAAATCAATGTATATAAGTTACTGTGTACATAAAACAGTAAGCAATGAGCGCAGCTCGTCAATGACTAAAAAAGAAGAGCTACCCGCATCATCTATATTATGTAATACATCGTTTGCAAATGAGACTCTACATACTAGTTCATCATCCAGCTCCTCCTGGTAGTGGTCTTGAATCATACCATAAAACTGATTAGACTTCATTCTAAAGAATGTCATGGCATCAAGTTTGAATTTGCACATGATATAGTTAACACTTTTAGATATGTATGACCCACTACCGTGAAGGGCTAGATGAGAGAGCATTTTCAAACTGGAGTTACTGCATTTCAAGCAACTCTGCATAAATCGTACCATTCGATTCATAATTTGAATTTGAATCGATAAACAGTCTGCTAAAAGTGGCATCATATTACAATGCGTGCAAACTGGTAGATTAAACAGTTTTCTGATACCTTTGCGCTACGTAGTATAAAACATATCAAGATGTTTGTTTTGTAAGTTCCACAGACATACACCATAGAAAGATGTACAGTACGACATATAGAATTGACGTTTTATGTTTATATTACAAAACCAAAAATTTGCAGATAATGCATTTACACGCCATATAAAATCATGCCACATATCTTTTACCATAGCCTGGTGAGTGTCAGGACCAATATTGTGGCCTAAATGCAACCCTTTTTTATTATGTTTCACTTTTAAACCATCAAAGTAAAATGGGCAGTCGGTACCACTGCCATATTTAATAAGTTGACATTTTGCCGGGTTGAATTGTAAATCATATTCATATGCAAATTTTAGACATATATCATACATTTTGTTCAATGCATATATCGATGGAGCTACCAAAGATATATAATCAGCCTAGCCAACAGTACCACAGTACTTATGACCAATCATACAGCCGAAACCAGACATGCAGAGTCTTGTTAACATTTCATCAATGTAGACAGAAAATAAAATGGGGGACAACATCCCACCCTGCTTCACACCATTGGTAGTGGAGAAATACAATGACATGGAATTGTTCCATGATACATTTAAATGTTGATTAGTGTACATATAAAGTAAACATCTGATTAAAAGGGGATTCATTCCTCTTTCCATCAGTAAGTTAAACAGTTTAACATAATTTACTTTATCGAAAGCTTTAGTAGCATCTAGTAATAACACGTAAACATCCGATTTATTCTGAAGGAAATAGTTCACAGTCTCCATTAACGCAAATGTACATTTAGCTGTAGAGTTTTGATGTTTGAAACCAAACTGTAAATCACTTGTTTTAAGAGCATCACAACTTTTTATCATTATAACCCAATCAAATATTTTCGACAGGGGGCTACTAAGAGCAATAGCTCGATAGTTAGCAGAATTATTTGCTGATTTCCTCTTGTTTTTTACCATAGGTTGAATTGTTCATATATTAAAACCATCCGGGGTATACCCGTGATATACCATTGCTGTGAATTGCAAAGAAAGAAAGACTTGTAATTTGTTAGGTGCATGAATAAAGTGGTCGGTATATATAACGTCATATCCATCACATTTGTTACTCTTAAAATGATTAATGCCATTCACCGTAATAATATTTTCACCGTCGTTACAATGTGCATCTACTTTACTATGTATGCTTTGTAACAATGACGTCATATCCTCTTCATTATAGGCTATTGAATTATATAAGTCCTCATACTTAGTAGCAAAGTGTTTAGAAATATTTTAGTCTCCTGTCACTTCTTCAACCATGTTGGGTAGCATATTATTGTTCTTTGTAACTTTACCTGCTTCTTTCCAGAAGTCCCTATTTTATTTCCAAGTAAAGCTGTCGCCATACTTTCTTTTTTAACATGTACACGGAGATACCAGCGAACAGCAGTCTCCGTGCACTACCCCTCGAACGAACCCATGCTTGGGGGAATCCCTGCTACCACGGCATCCTTACACACAGGGACACCACTCAAACGCACCATACGCAAACTTCATGCACCACCGCCACTAGTACGCAACACATGCACAAGAGTAGCCACAGCGGCGACGGACAATAGTCCTGTCACACTAACCGCTTTGGAAGAGGCCAGAGACCTCGAGGCCAGGCCTCCCCCTATCGCATTCGGCAAGCGATGGCGGCGACGAAACAGATACCAGAAATCACAGGCCCCCCCTTCCCCCACCTTCCGTCTCCTCTGACGATTAATGTGAAACGGTGGCGGACAACAGTCCACAATTACCACCAGCACCCTCACAACAGACGGCCTTATCACGGCGGAATGGGAGGGGAGGGTTTCTGGTGAGGCGGCGCAACATGCGTCGTCTACTAACGAAATGACCGCCCCCCCCCGCCCCCCAGAAATAGGAGAAAGGTGCAAGCTGGGCTCGGACAGTGCACCGTGTGTAATGCAACCACCAATTGCATGCGACTCCATGTCGAGGTAACACACTTACCTTATAGTACACTTACGGGGTTAGGACACTGTTAGACTTCCTGCCTGGTTACGAAAAAAAGTGCAGTATATTTTGGAGAAATGACTTTTTACAATATTCACTTGCTCTGACATAAGTGCATTTGAGTAGTCAGATTTCTAGATCTGATTGTAGAAGCTGTTGACAGTACAATGGTATCTTTTAGTTGATTTTACTAAGCGGAAGGGTATTTGGCAGCAATTTGGCTAGTTGACACTTTAGCCGGATTACTGCCTCTGTCATCACAAACAAGTGTTGTTAGCACCATCTAATGTAGAACCCGTGTGGGATGTGTTAGATTCAGAATGAGAGCCGACGACACGTTTTATCCGACTACATCCACAATCCCGGGCAGATATTCTATGCAGTGTGCGGAAGTCAGCTAAATCAAACTAGTAATTGGCTTCGTCTGTCTCGACTGTACTACCTGTGAGAGCCCGATTCTAAGTGGAGGCCAGCGACGTCAGTGAATTCTAACATTCTCACGAGCGGCTGAGCGGTATTGTATATCCAAATACGTATTAAATATTTCCTGAAAAGTACACATAATATGAGCACACTTATTGTCTGAAACGAAAACGAGCCGAACACAAACGATATATTTGGCTGAGCTTAACTTGCAAGGCGATCTGCCAGTGGATACTGAGACTGATATAATCAGCAGCGCGAAGACGATACCAGGTAGAATGAGCCAATGGGTTTAATGCATATTACTCGAGGCGTGCATGTCTTTACAAAGTGGTGTTGAATAAATGAACCAAGTTACGGTGGACGCGAGAATAAAAATCCAGATTGCCGCGTCCCACATATTGAGCTCTCTTAAAACAGTACGAAGCAAAAGTCACTAATCATTATTCTGTTCCGTATTCCTCGTAATGTTTCGCTCGCATCCAGTGAACTTGTTCAGACAACCACCGCTAGATGGCGACAGTATAGTCCCCGTGCTGTGTTCGCATCCCCGGCCGTGGACACCTAGCCTCGTTCTACGTTCACGTGCGTGCTTAGACCATTGGCCTCTGATCCACCAATTGGCGATGCATTAAAAACAAAGGCCGTTTTAGAGTCACTCTGGCAGTGGACAATGTAAATTGGCAGGCATTACGCAGGTGGCGCCACGAGTTACACCTACTATAATGGTAATAAATGTTGTCATTGGTTTTTCGTGTACCATTCTACTCGGTACCCCCCCCCCCCTTATTCCCGGTGTATCCGTGTTATGTTCATGCAGCCCTTTCTCTGTTTGTACTGAATTTACGCCAACTATTGGGTAGGTTGGTATTGGGCAATCAAATTTATTAACACAGGGATTGCCACGGTGCACATATAATATATACAATAGTCATATCTTGTGCGCAGCCAGGTACATCCAGATTACAGAGTGATGGACCACACATGTTATGTACGACACATTTTGTACATTTAGAATAATCATACTAGACATTTACCAAAAAACCCTTGATTGCTGTTATATTAAATTACAGCATACCGACTGTAATATGCTTACAGTATATAAAACACAAGGGAAAAAGACACCTGGTGTGCAGACTGCACACCTTTCTATAGTACTAGCTACAGTAATTCAGCTTGATATATACAAAAGTGGGGGATAAAAAACCCTGGCCTCCCATGTTCACATGTGGTGGCCCTCACCCCCACTAAAGAGCTGCATATAGGCCGGACCTGATAAGTCGGCTTGTCAACTAGCACTGACAGGTGTAATCGGACACGAACGCTGACAAATGTAACAGTTCCTCCCAAAACGTCTGACACTAGAAGAAACTGGGGTATGGGCTAGTGGAAGGCTGACCTGTCATGCCTGTCCCTCTCCCAACAAAAAGGAATGGGCCGCCTCACGGCCCCCCCCCCCCCCTCTGCCAAGAGACGAACAAACATTTCAATACCGCCCCACCACATATAGCATTGTGCCCTTCCGTCCTAGCGTTTGTGCTTGCCACGAGTTACAATGTCCGGGTAGCCAAACTTGGTCTGCAGCTCCATCGAAAGAGCGGATTCATCCCGGTCTGTATTGTAGGTCAATCGCCTCCGGTACCGCTTGCTCATTGCTGCCAGGACCGCGGACAAGCAACCTTTGCTTGACCGTTGTAGACTCGCCATGAAACACAATTGTTATATATGGTTAGTTGTGAATTATTAGAGGCTGATGCTTTACGTGGACGGTTTGCTAGAGATTGATTCCACTCTAATGTATTTCTGATATGAGTTTGAATGCCAGCGACCCATAGCTTTGATTTGTTCCGATGAGAAGCCCGCCTTTGCTGCCCATGTCGCTGCCCCTATCCTGAATGAGTGTGATGAAATGTTCTTGCCTGCTAACTCTGTGTTATTTAGCACTTCCTTAAGGTATTTGGCAAAAGCAGTCTTCTGCACAGGCAATTTATTGGCACTGCGAAAAAGGGGACCTTGATCATTTCCCCTGAGCTTGATATATTCCACCATCCTCCGGTACGGACAAGCTGTCTTTCCCGTGGGGAAGACATCCAGGCTGAAAGGACGGCCTGCACTGTGTTTGTACGTATTGAAGACCAGGCGTAATTTGGCAGGTTTTATGCGACACTGTGTCACAGACAGATTATGCGGGCTAGCCGTCACCTCACTTATCCTAAGAAAACCGAAGAACACGAGGCTGAACATAGGGTGTAGCAAGACCACTGAGTAAGATGAACACTTAGACAATGGAACTGACTTAATGATGAGGGACAGGTCACGTGAGCTGACAGGCTGGCGTTGGTCAACATGAGGGCAGGCATGTGCTACGCCTTTTACAATTTTCACAACTAAATAGTCGTTTGTTGGGTCGGGGTAGCGACAGGCTTTGTGGCGTTCCGAGATAGCCGATATGAAAGTCCTAATAGTACTGGGTGCCTTGCCCTCATCTTTGAGATACTGAACAAAGGCATTTACTGTGTTTGGGGAGGCAGGCAGGTACCTCCTTTTCCTATCTAATGTTTGTACAAAGGTTACAAACCTTTTCCAGTTACTCTCGTAACGTCTGGCACTGCTTGGTGCGAAGGCCGCGTCCGTGGTGCTCACTGCGTTGTGTACCAGGGAAACCAGTGAATGGGAACTAGTTTTGGGTGGTTGTGTAGGCTGGGTTGAACGCTGCGTGCACGTTCTACCTGTAACCGTGAGATAAGATCGGCAACAACATTGATCTCTCCTGGGATGTGCTTAGCACGAAAACATATGTTATACGACAGACATGCAACAATCAATTTTCGGAGCAAACACATCAGCTGTGTGTCCTTGGCAGTTTGTCTGTTAATCACTTCCACCACTGCTGTGTTGTCTGAAAGGAACATGACCCGTTGATTAGCCCATTTTGGCCCCCAGCTCCTGACGGCCAGTAAGATTGGCAGGAGTTCTTTCACAGCAATGTACATGGAGCCCCAGGATGGAGGAAACTGTCCCTGTAACCACTGATCCCCCACTACAGCTCCATATGCAAAGCCGCTTGCATCTGTTGTGAGCTGCAATACATCTGATGATGTCCATCTGTTTGGTAGAAAGGATAAAGTGCCATTAAAGGTGTGCAGAAATTCCAGCCAAGCCGATATGTCCTTTCGAGCCTCAACTGTTAGGCGGATGCGATGGTTGGCTCTTGTCTTTCCCCTGGTTAGGTCGACTATTCTTCGTAGAAAACATCGGCCGGGTGCGATGGCCCTGCAGGCGAACGAGAGAGAGCCGGATAAAGATTGTACCTCTCTAAGGGTGGCTTTCTTTCTCATGGCTATACTTTGCAACTTTTGGCGTAGTGATTCCACCTTATCTACAGGCAAAGCAAGGGTTTGATTCATAGTGTTAACCTCAATACCATGAAGTGTGACTATCGTGGAAGATAACACCGTTTTAGCCTGCTTTATTGGTAAGTTAACCATATCACTAAGCTCAAAAAACCGAGAAAGACTAGTACATCAGACAGCAGCTCGAACATTTGACATGAATTACTGCACCCCATGGGAAGACACATGTCAAAATACCTTTGTCCCAGAAATTTGAAGCCAAGCAACCTATAATCAAGGGGGGAAACAGGTATTATCCGAAATGCATATTGCAGGTCAGCCTTAGCCATATAGGCTCCTTTACCCAACAACAGAAGCTGTTCAATACAATGATCTAACATTTGTTAAGTGACCGCTGTGAATTCGGGAGATATGTGAGAGTTAACGGAGTTGGACTTTGGGAAACTAAGGTCATGTATAAGCCGAAATTCACCCTGCGCTTTCTTAAGAATTAAACCTTAAGGAGAATATACCATGTTCGGTAAAGGGTCACATGCAAAGGGTTCCGCAATTCTATGTTTATCTTTCTCTTTCTTCAGTTTCTGCTGCATTATATCAAGGTTCTCCCTGACCGACCTGTGATTCTCGTAATCATGCTTGGGTGGATCTGTTGGGATACTGGAAGGAATGTGGAAACCCTCTGTAAAACCTGAAACTAAAATGTCAGTTAATTTCTTGTCATAACCCTGCAACAGTAGAGACAAAACCTTAGGTTTTACCGGCGTTGGTAACATATGCTTTGTTGTTGTTGTCGATGGTGCCTGGATTTCTGCATTGCTGTCTGTTCCTGTGAATGATTCAAGCTGTTTTAGAGGTGTTAGTGTACTGGGTCTTGTTGCTAGCAGTCCGTGCCCTGCAGACCACCCGGCGGTGTCCTTCATTTCTACAGAAAGAGCATGCATGCGAGTACTGACACTCACGCTTTTTGCACTGTCCCCTGTTGAAGTAGTGGCAGAAACGGATGGGTCGGGCACGGTCGTTTCTGGTAGCATAGTCACGAAAGGGCTGGGATGTTACTGTTGAGTTTTCTTTAGCTTTACAGCTAGCCTTAACACTGGAGTAGATGGGATAGCTGAAAACATTCCAGGGGGCCCCCGTCCTCTCCCTCCTGACACGGAAACGGTAGTCATACTCAAGCCACACCCTGGGACCCTTCCAAGCATGCATAGTCAGGATGTGATCCATATATGTCATCAACTGGCTACCCTCCTCTGGGAACTGCTCTGACCTAATGGCTGCATATGTCATAAACAAATGCAGCCATTCCCCTATTTGATCTACGGGAATGACCGTTCGTTTCCTGTCTACGGTGGAAGCAGAGGGGTCCTCCTGGGGGTCAATATCGTAGTCCGTACGCAGAATGCGCAGCGGAAAGTATTCGTTGGTGAGGATACGTTGTCTGAGCCTATCTGTCACCTCATCCCCTAGCTTTGCCCAACCCATATCGAAAGCGGTTGTACCTGATTGATGTGCTGACCGCTTCGCTTTGGAGTGGATCCTTGCCTCTATGTGTTCGGTTGGGTTTTCGTGGTCCGTGTAGTCGGAATCAGAATCAGATGAGTTGATGGCTGGTTCGGGGGATGGTGTGCGTTTTCGTTTTCGGTGATGACGGTTGTGATGGGTAGTTGCAGTTGATGTTTCTGCTATCGCTTGCCGATGCTCATTTGGCGATCTGGCACCTTCAGCCGGGGCTGGGATCAGTGCCGCCTGCTCCCGGCTGAGTTTTTCAAATTTTTCGTAAATTTTCGCCATCAATGCGGCCATTTTGACTTCAATTCTTTGGTCGTCGCAGGGTGGAGGTTCCTGGCATTCATCAGGAACCTCTGTCACATTTTCCCCCCTTTTTTGGGTTTCCCTGCTGTCGACTGTTTTGACATGACCTGGAAGTATTTCAAAAGCCACAGCTATCTGGTAGCATGTATAATATACACCTGTACATCTGTACAGAAACCTTGTTCATTCAAACGCTCAATTTCGTTTGTGTTTTCAGTATTTCCTTTTTTATTATTATTTTTTATTTATTTTATTTTATTCACAACATACATACATGCCTGTATAAACTCCGTGAACAATCTTATTATTTTGTCGGTATGTAATGCCCCGCCGTTATTGCTTACCGCTTCGTACACGTGATACGCTGTATTTAAATTCGTAAACAAAAGACCGAAGTACACCAACATGGCCGACCGCGTGTGAGCGTAGCTGTCTGACCGTTAGAGACTCAAGTTATTGGCTCCAATTGATTGGGAAACAAACACATACATTATGAACATTGGTAGTTCTATCTTATTGAAACATGACGTCAAATGACACATACCACAGCACCTCCTGTACCATCAAATGACACATACCACAGCACCTCCTGTACCATCAAGTGACACATACCACAGCACCTCCTGTACCATCAAATGACACATACCACAGCACCTCCTGTACCATAAAATGACACATACCACAGCACCTCCTGTACCATAAAATGGCACATACCACAGCACCTCCTGTACCATCAAATGACACATACCACAGCACCTCCTGTACCATCAAATGACACATACCACAGCACCTCCTGTACCATCAAATGACACATACCACAGCACCTCCAGTACCATAAAATGACACATACCACAGCGAGACGCTGAAGGCGTCGACGTTGTTGCTTGCGGACCAAGTTCTTATGAATGGCACCTAAACTTTAAAAAATTGCCTATCTTACTGCTGGTATGTCTGAAGTCTCTCCGACATAGCTTATTAAGACAACATTTTAGATGTGTGTTATAATTGTCGTGGTTGGTGACTTAATGGCGTCGTCTTCTCTGACTCTACAATGGCATTTCGTAAACATGCTAAAGTAATTCAATATTGCGTCTTACATTGTTTGGTTTTAGACTAATTTCTATAAACCTCTGATGATCTATTACAATGAGGAATATGGCTGAGGACCGAAACAACTACAGTCACCATCTCCTCAGTCTGCCGTATATTCGGAAGGGCATACGTACGCTCTGCTGCCAAAGGTTTCAAGTGCACAGGCATTTGGCCTTGTGATCGAAACATATGGACTGATGCAGATTTCGACGCGGATGGAAGGTTCGAGATGTCCTACTCGGAAACTGGTATAGATGTTCCGTCGAATTCTGCCAGAAATGCCACTATGCAGAATGACAACTCGTCAAATACAACAAACACGTCCTCGATCGAGCAACAGTCCAACAACCGAAGCCTGTCCACGAGCGACCGACAGTCCAATGATCCATCTCCACCCACAAACAAGCAATAGCTCAATGAGCTGAGCTCATCCACAAGCACCAGGGAGACTAGTTTCAGGCATGTCACAACCAACCCATGCCCATCCAGGAGCGATCAACAGTCTAACAAGCCTAGCCTGCCCGCATGTGAGCAACAACATGCAGTCAAGTGACCCAAGTCCGTCTACATGCGAGCAACAGTCCAACAACCAAAGCCAGTCCACGAGCAAGCAACAGTCCAATGATCAATGCCCTTCCACAAGCAGCAGACAGAGAGGATTCGGGTGCGTCGCAACCAACGAGATGGACGTTGTTTCTTCCAGGCCGTTGTTATTTGTCTAGATCTCGATATGCAGCATGCAGAAAGAGACAACGATGGCAATTTAAAGGACCTGCGAATGAGAATGCAAGAAATGACCAACAGAACACAGATCAACCTCAGAAACTGTGTTATGCATCTATCGAGGATAGAATCGCATCGATGGTGAATCCCAATGAAATGATTGGGGAGATAGAGATCGTTGCGACGGCACGCTGTCTACAACGACCAGTGCATGTCTGCGTTGGAGAGAGTGTACTTGAATTTGGGATGGTATTTCAGGAGTCTGGTGCAATTATGGTCAAATACCTAAATCTGAGTGAAGATGCTGGTCATTATGAAGCATTCCCAATCACGGGGCAGCTGACTGATCAACCAGAGCTGGGTAGAAAGGTCATCATTCCTGCAATGCTGTCTCCCATCCCAAAACCAGCGATTTCTAGGGCCAAGAGAAGAACCACCAAGCCGGAAATCATAACCTCATCAAAACGCACAAAAGTAGGCATAACTCAACAGTTGGCAAAAGAAACAGAAAGACAACATATCCAATTAAGATAGGAACATACAAAAACGGCAGCTTTCTCCTGCCAGCCAAAACGAAAAACGCGATCAATGTGACAACGAGTCTTGGTTACTGTGTACTGTATAACGAAGAGCGAAAAGAAACCATGGTGAAATGTGTACCCTGTGGGACATGGATACACATGAGTTGTGCTGGCCTGCCCTATAACTATCGATGTGACATGTGTCGATAAAAGATCGTATTCCTAATTTGGTAAACAGGGACCATCAATTACTGACAGTAAAAGATACTAATCAAAAAATTAGTATCTTTTTGCCATTATTATACACTCTACTGGCCATTATTATACACTCTACTGGCCATTATTTCGTTGGTCTGTTCGTTTATCCTTGACAGATTCTATTGTGTCCTGTATTCGTAACAAAAAAATAATTGTTTGTTCTCAGTTCAGAATTAAATTATGTCGAATCTATTTGGCGTCTAGTCGTCACATGTCATTTGTATGTTCACTGGAATGCTGTAGTTTTTGTGATTTTTGCATTAAGCCACTACCTTTTTTATAAGTCTGAAGTGTGTGATGAACCTTGGTTTCTTTCAAAGCATCAAGACAGATGACGTATATCGAACCAGAAGCACCACCTGGTCCAATATCAGGACCACTGTAGTCCAATATATGTCACCCATTACTCAAATTAGACCAATTAAGAAAAACATTTTTTTGCATTTTTTGGATAAAACAAGACAAATGCATTGACTCTATTTCCTGCTTGCACACAGAGCTTGTAGTAACTCGTGGCCTGTTCCTTAATAGTCCTCGGTATCACGAATGGAGAAAGAGGGCTCGGAAGTTAGGAGGTTCAATATCGGTGCACTTTCCCTACCCTTTCGACCATTCTCACGAGCCGCTGAACGGTATTGTGTATTCAACTAATTACGTCTACTTCCCAAACATTCCATGAGCAGTGTGCGGCTGAATTGAAGACCACCCATATGACCACCGAAACTTGCCAGCAAGCGATAATATTGGCTGAGCTTATATTCCGACTTTCGGCAAGCGATCTGCCAGGGGGTACAGATACTGATTTAATCAGCAGCGCCATCTGGCATTTCGCTGACGTTTTTTTCAGCATCGTCGTTGAAGGCTATGACGCCAATTCGTGCATGAGTTTCGGAGAGTTGGAAACCCAAAATAAGTTAGAAAATGTTTGTGTAATAATCACGCATACCGTTGGAGTGATCGATTACCAACACAATGTCTACCTGGCAGTTGTGTGCACCTGAAATCAAAGTTATACATATGAAACATGTTGTGGCATAAAACGATATAGTGCTGTTATTTCATAATATTTAAAGGGAACTGCATTGCAGCTGTTTTATGTCATATATCTAAGTACATACAATTTAAATACACATTGATAATGACAGAAACCTGCTCATTTATAAGACACACTGAAAAACTGATTTTGTTCGATGCCTAAATCGGCAAAATAAAGCACGGCGTATCGCCATCTTTGTTTTACGCAAGTTCCACTCCAGTAGTTTTAGTCGCGCCTATCTAATCAATGTACTTTTAGGATTTTATTCAATTTTTTGCACGAAAACCAAAATAAAATATGATGCCCTGTTATACATGACAGCCGTTGTACAGGTCTACAAATAAGTTGTTTATGGGTTTGGAATTTAAAAAATGAAAACAATTTACGTTGATTAGCCAATCGAAAATCCGCACTTCTCGAACACACAAGATGTCTAGATGCAGTCGTACCCAAAACTGAAGTCGCCTTATTAACAATAAGTCGTACACAATGCAATACCCTACCATTATTTTGCAGCCCTCTTCCTTCGGAGACCGACACCGCAACTGGAAGTAATTGCAGTTCGTTCACTACCCGTCTGAGAACGTTCATTCAAAAAGGTGCAAAATAAATAATCAAAACAGTCGAAAGAGCGTCATTAGTCACGCAAGAAGAAAAAACTAAATATTCAGACATTGCAGTTTCTACTACAAGAAACCATAATGGTGCAGGGCTTTCTACAGAAGTATATTTGTCCATCTTTAAAGAGGAGCTAACTAAAATGGCATACATCCATTGCGGTTTATGAAAGTGTCTCCATAAACACTTGAAAAAGTATGCTAAAACGCTTGCACTTTATTTTTAGATTTAATACTGTATTGAATCGAAGGTTTCAAAACCAAATATCATAATAGTACGATCAAATTATTTATGTTTAGTTTTAACTAAATCCAGGATGCAAGTAAAATGTCGTCTCCTACCACACATTAAAACTCCAGGGTCGGCTCCCACTCCCAGCGCCATGTTGCTATCTGACAAACTGACAAATAAAATTAATAACAATAAGTTTACAACAACGTAAAATCTAATGATATATGTATGTATATATATATATATATATATATATATATAATTATAATCGAAAATGACATCAGTGACGAGGAGTTTCAATACATGTTTCTTTGACTAACAGTTTGTGGATATATACATACTTCACTCGTCTCGTAGGTTACTTCGGGCACTGATTTCCTCATTTTAGTTTTCTCAAGACACCTTAACCTGACAACGTTGACCGTCGATATAAATTTTTTTTTCGGAATAGTTTTTGAATCATAACGCAATAGTGTGAGTGTGTGCGTGCGTGCGTGCGTGCGTGCGTGCGTGCGTGCGTGCGTGTGTCTGTGTAATACTGGAAATGATGAAGACTACAACAATTATAAAGAAGCACTTAACCATGCTACAGCTGAAATTAGAAATTCAAAGAGAAGCTATGAACAACAATTAGCTAGTAATATAAAACATGACAGCAAGAGTTTCTATGCGTATGTTCGAAGCAAACAGAAAGTTCAAGATAAGGTCGGTCCTCTAGAAGATAGTGCTGGAAATATAATATCAGAGGGATTCATAATGGCAGAAGACCTGAATGAGTACTTTAGTTCAGTGTTTACCAGGGAAGATATTAGTTTACTGCCAATACCAGAGGCTAAGTTCAAGGGGGCAGATTCAGACTATTTAGGACAATTAATTGTAACCCCGGAAATGGTAGCTAAGAAAATAAGGGCTATGAAGGATAATAAATCACCTGGAGTCGATGGTATTCCACCCAAACTACTATTGGAAATTGTAGAACAAATCAGCATACCACTTGCAACAGTTTTCAACTTGTCATTAGAAGAGGGAGTGGTTCCTTTAGAATGGAAAGAAGCAAACATTATACCGTTATTCAAAAAAGGTTCGAGAAACAAGTCAGAGAACTATAGACCAGTGAGTTTAACATCAGTGATTTGTAAATTATTAGAAAGACTAATTAAAGATCACATGGTGGATTTTCTTGTTAAACAAAACTTGATAAACCCATCTCAACATGGGTTTTTTAAAGCGAGGTCATGCTTAACAAATATGTTATGTTTTTTGGAAGACATCACTAAGTGGGTAGATGAGGGATCACCAGTAGATATCGTCTACTTAGATTTTCAAAAAGCTTTTGACAAAGTACCACATCAAAGATTACTGCTTAAACTAAAGGCCCATGGCATAGGAAATGGTATAATAAACTGGATAGAACAATGGCTGATTGACAGAAGACAACGTGTAGTAGTTGATGGGGAGGCTTCAAACTGGAAATCGGTATTGAGTGGGGTACCACAGGGATCAGTATTAGGTCCTATATTATTCTTAATATACATCAACGATTAGGATGATGAAATAACAAGCAAGGTGTTGAAATTTGCGGATGATACAAAAGTGTTTAGAAGGATTAAAAGTGATGGAGATAGACAGCATTTACAAGATGATCTTGACAGGTTGATCAAATGGTCTGAAAAGTGGCAAATGATGTTCAATTTTGGGAAATGTAAATGCCTCCACATAGGACAAGGGAACGAAGAGGTAGAATATACAATGGGGGGTACTGTACTAAGTACTACTGTAAAAGAAAAGGACTTAGGGTTAACCGTTAGTGCTGATATGAAGATTTCAGAGCAGTGCGGAATTGCAGCTTCAAAGGGAAATCAAATCCTTGGATTAATTAGGCGAAACATAACGTATAAGGAAAAAGAGCTAATAATACCGCTGTACAAAACAATAGTTAGGCCTCATTTAGAATATTGTATTAAAGCGTGGAGGCCATATCGCAGGAAGGACATAGATATGCTAGAAAGAGTGCAGAGGAGAGCAACTAAAATGATACAAAATCTGAGGGATCTTAGATATGAAATACGCCTAAAAAATGCGGTTTAACAACACTAGAGACCCGGAGATTGAGAGGAGATCAGATAGAAGTGTTAAAAATATTGAAGGGTTATGAAAATATTGATAGAAATATGTTTTTCTCAGTTAAGAAAGATAGAAGGACTAGAGGACATGAATTTTCATTAGCAAAGGAGCAGTGTATAAGAAAGTTTTCATTTTCACAAAGGACTGCAAATGAATAGAATAGATTATCTGCTGATTGTGTGGGTGCTAGTAGCTTGAATATGTTTAAAAATAAAATCGACACATACCTCAGACGGGCGGGATACACATAGATAAAAAGGTCGGACTCTCGATAAGCCAAGGGCTTCCTTGTCCACCTGCTACCTAGAGTTAATTCTCTGGGTGGCAATCTTGTTAAATCTTGTTAAATCTTGTTAAAATACAATGATCGGCAAACCGAAGCAAAGGGGGAAAGAAATCCAACAAATCAGTACAGTCTCAATTAAATATCACTCATCATAAGTGAGATACCTGGGAGAGGTGTCTTACAGAAACTTTCACTCTGACAGCAATGCTCTGTGGAACTCTCAACAATGGGCACTGAATATCGCGATCATCAGTGCGCACACACACTCTCAAGCACACACGCACGTACGCATGCACCCACGTGCACACACATACAAACACACTTATACTCACACACACACACATACACACACACACACACACACACACACACAAACACAGACAAACACACACACACACACACACACACACACACACACACACACACACACACACACACACACGTGTACGCACGCACTCAAACACATACACACACGCACGCACGCACACAAACATATACACACAAACACACGCATGCACGCAACACACACACACGAGCGCGTACACACAAACATACACACACGCACACGCACACGCACACGCACACGCACACGCACACGCACACGCGCACCCGCACGCGCATGCGCACACAAGAATCGGTTGTTTTGGCGCTTTTCATGACATTGTTGCCGTAGACTTGGCCTTGTTGAAAGAGACAGTAGTTTGTAACAGACCAAGCTGTTGTTCCAGCGCCTGCCACTCTCATTTCCAGCACTTCGCATAATAGACGGTTCACAATGTTGCAATACAGCAAGCGCGTGTCAAACCGTTAGGATGTGCGCTGGCCTTACACAGTTTTAGTGTTTTGGTGAAGTGCGAAAGTTCTCGACAGGTCGGTCGGTATCAACGGGGCAAACTTTCCATAGATCACTGAACACGTCTACCTCATGTCCCAAAGGAGACGCACAACAGACAAAACAAAACGCACTGTGATCGTGCAACCTGAATGTTGTACCAACAAATGTCATAACACTACCAATAAATGTCACAACATCTACCATCGTCAGATACCACACATTTTCCTGCATGCAACTACAAATGCCACACAAATCATGTCCATGCCCACCACTGGATGTATCCAGTACGTCGCGATTTGCTTACATCATAATCGAATGTTTGCGCTTGACCTCCGTCAAGCTTGGCATTTGCCAAAAATGTTGATGACGGTTATATACGTGAATTGCATTACTATTGCTGCATGACATCTTATAACTGAAACATTTCCGCAAATAGTTGTCACTTTAAAAACTTTGCATATGTTTTTGTAATAAAGAAACATTTTTTGTGGCCAGAGTTTCAACAAAAATATACGACGGAATGTTCGAACCCACATACGTGTTTTTCTGATGGCTTGAAGGAGGTTTTGCTTGGCAAGGGGTCATGTGATGGATAGGTGAATTATAATACTGCTGGCTGCGAGATGTGTGATTACTCTTGGCTTGAAGCATCTTTCAAATGCCTCCACGGGATCGCACCGTCATAAGTACCGGCACTTTGGTCTCCTTACTGTCCGATTCGATTTCTACGCTCTTTCGATAAGTTACTCGTTTGACAATGCATTTCCGGCACTAAAATCGGCGAAAGAGCCTTGTCTTGCAGCTCCGGAAGTATGTGGTCATCTGTCTCTCAGCCAATGCTATGCCGGAATTTCCGGGATCCTCCCGAAATTTAGGTGTATCTCCAACAGCACACACCCCCTCTCGGACAAGATCAAGATCTGACACAGCATGAGACAGCGCGACACAGAAAGCGTACTGAACCGCTGATGAATCTCCCGAATTTCAGCAAAAAAGTTGGCAGGTATACTATACCTGTCATATCTCCCGAAAAATCCGGGTGTCTCCCGGATTTTGGGTGTATCTCCCGGCCTCCCGAATTACAAGCCCCAATCTGTCTTCCTTACCGCGCGACCCCACGGGAGACGTGCTGAAACGCTGAATTTCCGGCGAAAAATATCCAACAGCACCCTGTATTGCACGCAACCGATACATTAGCAAACCACTACGCTATCATTTTGAACTGCCCAATACATTTTATACACAACAACTTTTTTGTAGAAATTCGAGAGATTCATCAGCGGTTCAACACGTTTCCCGTGTCGCGCTGTCTCGGATCTTAAGAAGAAGACGGGGTGTGCTGTTGAAGATTTTTCGCCGGAAATTCAGAGTCTTCAGCAGATCTCACCGTCTTCTTCTTAAGATCGGTGTCGCTCTGTCCTGCTATTTTTTTTAACAAAAACTAAATTACGCAAACATGTTTTTGAGACGTTTTAGTATCTTGCACACAACGCGGCAGCACTAACGCATTGCAAATCATGACAATCCATGATTGTAATATAACACATCATATTTCACCTTTTAGCCGAAAGACATACTTATGATATTAATCACATGAAAGTTATTGAACGCCCTCGTGGGGTAGATTCAATAGATAGGTTATAATTATCTATAAGATTTGTGAGGAAACTTGTCTATAATATGTCCTAATTTTTTTCTATCCAATTTGATTAGGTGGCCATAAACACATGTATGAATTCAGAAGAATGTGGAATGTACTGTAGAATAAAATTATATAGAACATTTTTTTATAACAAACTGTACTAGTTAGTTTTTGCAAATGAATGTTTTATCGTGTTTCTTATATTTTATTCACGACTGCAACGAAGTACATTGATATTTTTATTATTATTATATTGTTCTATTATTATCTATCTATTTAGATTTTCAGAAAGCTTTCGACAAGGTGCCACACCAAAGGTTACTGCGTAAACTAAAGGCCCATGGCATAGGAAATGGTTTAATTAACTGGATAGAAAATGGCTTATTGACAGAAGACAACGGGTAGTAGTTGATGGGGAGGCTTCAAACTAGAAATCAGTTTTGAGTGGGGTACCACAGGGATTAGTACTAGGACCTATATTATTCTTATTATTCTTAATATATATAAACGATTTGGACGATGATATAGCAAGCAAGGTGTTGAAATTTACGGATGATACAACTATTTTTAGAAGGATTAAACGTGATGGAGATAGACAGCATTTACAAGATAATCTTGACAGGTTGATAAAATGGTCTGAAAAATTGCAAATGTTGTTCAATTTTGAGAAATGTAAATGCTTCCACACAGGACATGGGAACGAAGATGTACAGTATACAATGGGAGGTTCTGAACTAAGTACTACTGTAAAAGAAAATTACTTAGGGTTAACCATTAGTGCTGATATGTAGGTTTCAGAGTAGTGCGGTATTGCCGCTTCAAAGAGAAATCAAATCATTGGACAAATTAGGCGAAACATAACGTATAAGGAAAAAGAGCTAATAATACCGCTGTACAAAACAATAGTTAGGCCTCATTTAGAATATTGTATTCAAGCATGGAAGCCATATCGCAGGAAAGACATAGATATGCTAGAAAGAGTGCAGAGGAGAGCAACTAAAATTATATCAAAACTGAGGGATTTTAGTTACGAAATACGCATAAAATAATGTGGTTTAACAACACTTGAGACCAGGAGATTGGGAGGAGATCAGATAGAAGTGTTTAAAATATTGAATGGTTATGAAAATATTAATATAAATATTTTTTTCTCAGTTAAGAAAGACGAAGGACCAGAGGACATGAAGTTACATTAGTAACGGAGCAGTTTAGATTTGATATAAGAAAGTTCTCATTCTCACAAAGGACTATAAACGAATGGAATAGATTATCTCCTGATTGTGTTGGTGCTACTAGCGTGAATATGTTTAAAAATAAAATCGACACATACCTTAAAAGGGCGGGACACATAATAGATAACAAGTATTGGACTCTCGATAAGCCAAAGGCTTCCTTGTCCACCTGCCATCTAGAGTTAATGTTCTGGATGGCAATCTTGTTAAATCTTGTTAAGTATATAATACATGCACATCAGTTTTTTTATTTTATTAATGTTCTATAGATTTATGTATAATTTAATATTTTGCTAAGGGCGCTATAACCGATTTATGAAATTTGGAAAACCTAGACAATGTGAATAAATTTACGCATGCGATCAGACAATGCAAAAAGATAAGGAAACTAGTATTGCTGATTCCATTGCTGAAAATGTATGTCAAAAAGATCATCGATAGTTCTGAACGGAAATTAAGAATCATACGAACAATAAAGTTAAACTACCAATGAACATTGATGATGATGTCAAAATTGGGTCAATGTGGAAGCACCAGTACGAAAATATATTTAACGATGTGAAGGATTGTCGTTGTGATAACGTTCACTTTGATTCTATCAATGACAATAATGGAATTATTGTTGATGCAATTGAAATGATGAGTATTATTAATGAATTATCATGCCATATGTCACCATGTCTGGATGGTATTGCCGCAGAACACATCAAGTTCGCCGATGCTCAAATTGTGGTGCTATTATCTACCCTTGTGACCTCTATTATGATGCATGGTTATGTTCCGAAATCAATCTCAAACCTGTTATTGTATCGGTTATTAAAACTAGAAATAGACGGATAAATGACAAAGGTAATTACAGCCCAATATGTCTTTCTAATGTTCCAAGATAATAGATACTGTGTTATTTAACAGAATGGAAACGTACTTGCAAACTACGCCTCATCAGTTTGGATTGAAGCCAAAACATGGAACCTCTGTTCAGGCTGCAGGTTGAAGTCAGGCAACTCCCGAGGTAAGTAAAGCTGTTGACACTGTTCAACATGGTGCCCTCAATTTCAGTGGATGGCTCTGGGGGTGCAGGTTGAAGCATCACTTCCGTTTTCCGAAGGGTGATGGTCAGGCAGAATGCTCTTACAGTTTCTGCGAGACTGTTGGCAATGTTTTGCAAGTCTGGTTCGCTGAAAGCAGCTAGGACAGAGACGTCTGCAAAGAGGGCGTCTCTCACGAATGTCTCGAGGAATTTGAATCTGGCCTTCACGCTTCAGATCAAAGCAACGACCATCGTATCGGCATCGGATGATGACACCAGCATCAGTCTTGGATAGTGCAGCTAACAGCATTGTAGCAAACAGTAGGCTGAACAGAGTGGGTGCGAGGACGCAACCTTGTTTTACGCCATTTGAAACTGCGAGTGGGTCTGACACGGAGCCATTCTCCATCACCCGAGCCATCATGCCGTCGTGAAAGGGCTTGATGACGCTGATAATCTGTTGGTGAACACCCTAGCTTGGACATACTAATCGGTGGGCCCTCGCGGCTGGTGGTGTCAAATGCCTTGGTCCGGTCCACAACTAGTAGGTAGAGGCTCTGATTCTGCTCACGACACTCCTCTTGGATCTTCCTAAAGCGAAGACCATGTCCACCGTCCCCCGGTTTCTTCTGGATCCGCACTGGCTCTCCGAGACGACATCATCCAGCAAGTTGCGTGTGATGCAGTTTAGAATGACGCGGGGAATGATCTTCCCTGCTATGTTTTTTAGTTAGACGTCCATGCGATTATCGCAGCAAGCCTTGTCGCCTTTGTTCTTGTATAGGTGGATGATGTTGGCGTCATTGAAGTATTCTGGAATAGAGTATTCCTCTCAAAACATCTGCATCAGGTTAGTGAGTTTAATGACGATGGCTTCACCTCCTTCTTTGAAAACTTCGGGGGGATTCCATCTGGCCCTGGTACTTTCGCTGGCTGTAGCTATTTGGTGGCTTTCTAGTTGTCTTCCAGCGTTGGAGGGTCATCTAGAGATGTCATGTCTGGGCGGTGGGACAGATCCTGAATTGCCTGGTGATGAATCTGATAAGGTATGTTCAGCAACTGACTGAAATGATTGGTCTATCGCTGCACAATATGTTCTTCTCAGTTAGGAGTGTGCCATTGGAGGAGCGAGCGGTTGTAATGGCGTTGGAGGAGGGGCCATACACTGTCTTCAGTCCGACAAAGAACATCTTGGTTTTGTGTTCGTCAGCGTATTGTTGCAGCTCTGCAGCCTTCGCTTCCCACCACTGGTTCTTCATTTTCCGGAGCTCAGTCTGAACTTTGTTACGGAGGTGCTTCAGGCGATCGTGCTTGGAGGACGACTGCTCGTCAATGAGCTCGTGAAAGCTTCCTGCTGACTTAGGAGGCTGGCAATCTATGCATTGTCCTCGCCATTCCAATCTTGATGCTTCTTTTTCGGGTGTCCAAGGGTGATTTTTGCCGAGTTGTATAAACAAATTTTCAGCAGTTTATTGTTGCCTATGACAATTCTTACAGGATATTGAACAATATGCTTATGAAATGTAGCGCCAGCCACGTTTGCTAAAGCAAAAATTATAAAATCATGTAACTGTTAATTACGAGGATTTACAGGTATGTTAATACAATTATTCAGAGTATTGTTACTAGCGACATATACAGTACCACACACACAGCACACACCCTCCCCACCCCCACCCCCCCGTCTTCGGATGTCATCAATTCAGCCGAGACAGCGGATCGAGAGAAGCCGGAGAAGGTAAATTGACAGCGGCGGCGAGACATAAAAAAATAATTTTCCAACAGCACCCCCTCCTTCCACCCCGTCTTCCGATGTCACAGTCGAGCCAACTGAAACAGCCACAAGGTGAAAGAAGATATGATTTAAAATATTCGGCGGCGCGGCGGCGAAAATTTTACAATGATGCTGAAGCTCCGGTAGCCCCCTAATTTGAATTTCGTTCCTGCGCCACTGAAACACCATATATATATATATATATATATATATATAACACTACCTACCGCATTGCCTGTACAGTGCCTCATAATACCGCATTACCTGTACATTTGTAATGACGACTATTACACACATTTTCACGATCGAATATGCATAAATTATGCACAGTATGAATTCAGTTAACTATTTATTTAAATCTAGGTGCTTGTTTTTGGTTTCAATTGCATATTTATAATTACACTAATTTTGATGTACAGGTAATGTTGTTTTAACTAAAACCATATTACCTGTACATCTGTATAGGTACAGGCAATGCGGTGATTTCATGTATATAAACTTACAGCCAATGAGCGGCCACTGGCTGACCTTTTATGACCTACGACACAGTTGTTTTCATGACAATAAAAGGCGCCGGTGTTTTGTGTAGAGTTGCGCGAAACTGTATTTGTTTATATTTGATTCCTTGTCATAGCTAGTCGACTGCATTTTACTCCGGCATCAAACTGCTATGCTAGTTACACAACTTTAATGCTTACTGAGTGTAATATGTGTGAGGTAAGCGACTGCGTTACCGACACAGACAGTTCTAACGAAGCCCATCGCCGGCGTCGAACTCGACGAAGTCGAAGGTCGACAATATTAATATAATTCACGATCAACAAATCCCATGGCCCTTCTGGAATAACAATATTCTAGAACGAGCTCGTAATGATTCTTGTTCGACATTTTTATTCATATATCAATATTATTCTTAGAAAATTGTCAATGGCATATTTTAGAAAATTGTCAATGGCATATTTATATATATATATTAATTAGGTCCGTCGGACGCACGATTTTTGACGCAGGCGTCTTTTTCCGCGATTTGTTGGTCTATTTTTGTAAGTACTCCACTCAGAACAACAGTTTGCAAACTTTGACGGATTAGTTATTCAATATTTAGCACATAGATAATCTTACGGACAAAATGGTGCAGGTTTTTGTTAAAACTGCATAACACAAATTAGGACGCACGATTCAAAACCATACATTGCTCATGGGAGGGGGGATACACTGCTTTATATGACAAATTGGAACATCCAAACAAGCACTACTTGACTCTAATCCTAAGTTTGTACGTTCTACTGATCTTTTCGTGTTGAATAAAATGAAAATTATAATCAAAGATATACACAATTGACTAATTGTTATAGGATATATTAATAAACTGTCACCAACATTTAAATGTTTGCTTCGATTTGCTTAAAATCAGGCCACAAAAATTTGATTAACAAATAATTTGATTAATATTATGTCAGATTTCATTGCCATATTGTATTACTCGTGGACTTTAAAAGGCCTATATGTGTGTTATATAAAAACAGTCAACATAAACACTTTTTGTAAGTAAATAAATTTATTAAGATACAAAATAATATGCATGCATACATCTCATTTATTCAGAACACAACTCCACACAAAAATTAAAGTATTTGTCCCAGTAAAACATGTGTATACATGGCTATATTTAACACACCGGTATGTTTGGCCATGCATAATGTAATGGCTACTGCAGTATGCATATGAAACAATCTATTGCAGCAACTAACACCATTTTGATAAAATAACAAAGACACCTTTACAAAGACATCAAAGACATACGGAACAGACTTCATTTGGGGGAGGGCCTGTCTGTTTCTTGAATGGCGGGGGGGGGGGGGGTGATGCATGCATCAATTTGTGTCTGTAATATATTTATGTATGTTTCACTGTTATCTATCAATTTCCGGTCAATGATACAGTTGTTTTGCTATATATTAAACAAATGTTTTTGTTGTTGAAATCCTTTCATTGCCCAATCTTTTAGGGGGTGTCCGTCTCGTACACCTATGATCATTATCTTTGAACTGTTGAACTTTATTTATAGAGCAGGACCCCAACGGGTAATGTGACTGCCATGAGTTCCAAAATGCAAACAATCAACACAAAACATGTAACTTACATAACATACAACTACCACCCTAAATAGTGAAATTATTAATTGCATACGTTACCACAGAGATGGTAACAACATAGATCTACCACACAATTGCACTTGTTTGCATTAGCGTGGAAACGATGACAGTAGTATGCTACATTCAGTCACAGTAACATTCTTATTACAGATCACTTGCTGAACCAATTGACATTCACAGTTGTATGCCTGTTGCTTTTTAAATAGTATTCTGGTATGAATCTATGCCTATTTTCTGCAAAGAAGGTATGGTCAAACATGTATTGAAGTTCGCGTCAGGTGCAATACTAATTACATGTTGTACACTTAACATTCTATCACTCATCTAGTTTGCCAGGCATTTGCATTTGAGAACTACATTAGTCAGTCTGTATAACCAAACATTTTATATAATTCAAGTACTTTTATAACAATAATACCTAATCAGTGTATAAGCTCTAGAATGTATATTTAATTATTTTCCTACAGCACATTCTTAATGCAAAACGAAAGGCAATATTGCATTTATTTTTGCTTTCGATAAGATCTTATAAAAAATGGCTTGCATGCCATCAATGTCATCATTATCTTTGAACTGTTGAACTTTATTTATAGAGCAGGACCCCAACGGGTAATGTGACTGACATGAGATCCAAAATGCAAACAATCAACACAAAACATGTAACTTACATAACATACAACTACCACCCTAAATAATGAAATTATTAATTGCATACGTTACCACATAGAGATGGTAACAACATAGATCTACTACACAATTGCATTTGTTTGCATCAGCGTGGAAACGATGACAGTAGTATGCTACATTCAGTCACAGTAACATGCTTATTGCAGATCACTTGCTGAACCAATTAACATTCACAGTTGTATGCCTGTTACTTTTTAAATAGTATTCTGGTATGAATCTGCCTATTTTCTGCAAAGAAGGTATGGTCAAACATGTATTGAAGTTCGCATCAGGTGCAATACTAATTACATGTTGTACACTTAACGTTCTATCGCTCATCTAGTTTGCCAGGCATTTGCATTTGAGAACTACATTAGTCAGTCTGTATAACCAAACATTTTATGTAATTCAAGTACTTTTATAACAATAATACCTAATCAGTGTATAAGCTCTAGAATGTACATTTAATTATTTTCCTACAGCACATTCTTAATGCAAAACGAAAGGCAATATTGCATTTATTTTTGCTTTCGATAAGATCTTATCAAAAATGGCTTGCATGCCATCAATGTCATCATGGTTTGTATACCATAAATATCAGCATGGCTAGCATGCCACCAATACCAACATGGCATGACTACCCTCAATACCACCATGGTTTGCATACCATTAATACCATCATGGCTTGCACACCACCAATACAATCATGGCTTGCATACCATCAATACCACCATGGCATGCATACCATCAGTACCACCATGGCCTGCACAGCATCAATAAAATCATGGTTTGCATCAATACAATCATGGCTTGCATATCATCAATACTACCATGGCAAAAATACCATGTGCATAACAATGGGTTGCATACTGTCAATACCATCAAGGGATGCATGCCATCCATACCACAATGGCATGCATACCATCAAGAGCACCATGGCCTGCAAGCCACCCGTGCCATCATTGCTTACATTCCATCAATACCATCATGTGTTGAATTGTATCTCTACAATCATGCATTTTGATACCACCATGGCATGCATACCATCAATATCATTATGGGTTGCACACTGTCAATACCACCATGGCATGCATGCCATCCATAGTATCATGGCTTGCATACCGTCAATATCGCCATGGATTGCATACCATCAATACCACCATGGTTTGACTACAAATATGTTGTCTTTATTATGGTCCAACTCTGCTTTGTTTGAAGGCTTCTATCTCTGTATTCCTGTTGAAAGAAATGTAGGTGCAACAATTGAGCAAAAACAAGTTGTTAGAGAAAATCAACAGCACACAGCGTCATCTTGTATGGTTTACTTAAAATGCATCACTGCAAACATTTAAATACATAGTATTGTTTAATTAGTCAAACCATCATTCAGTGTAATCATCAAATATATATTTTAAGAGTAACACAATACAATTGTGAAGCAGATGTATATAATAAGATCCATTCAAGCATCATCAAACTTTACGGTGCAGTATCCTTATCACCCTGATCAATGCAAACTGTTGGTAGAATGTTTTTCCTGTCTGATATCCATGAAATAAATGTGTGTTAAATATTAAAGTGAACATTTTCTTCACTTTACTATAATAAACGTGTCTAGATAAAAGAAAAACGTCTGGGGCCACAGCACTGTTAGCCTTCCTGTTGTGTTACAATAACACTGTACCTTGTAATTTGAACTTGAAACTGGTGATGTCTGAAATGTGTGGTAAATGAATGCTAGATATCTAGCAGGTTGAGTGCTAGCATGTATTGGCAGTGAAACAATGTATATTTGGAAGAGTGTAGTTGGCGTAGTGATTTTTCGCCATTTTTATTTATACGTCACGTGCGTGCAGGGAATCGTATATTTTTGTAAATATTGATGGGCACCAAGCATGGATGTTGTAAAAGAGTTGGAGGTATCTGACATTGACGAAATTTGGTCAGCATATCATTTCTGAAATTTCAGATTTTTGAATAGTAGTTTCCCTATAATCTAACAAAATATTAACAAGGCTGTCAGTGGAAAAGCTAACAGTGGTCTGTGCCCTTCTTTGTTGTATACAAGTACAATAACTAACCAGGTAATCGTCCTTCATCAGTCATACTATTTTCAACGTATGATGTGGATAGCATGCTCTCCTCCTAACTCCACCATGTGTATGGCCGAAGCTGGAAGGGAAAACAACATTTTAAAATATGACCTGTAGGAAGCATCTTACAATTAAAATTAATTAAAATATATTTTGGCATTGCAGATCCACAAAACATATGCATGTTCAATCGGTGGTATTTTAGGCATTTTTGCATGTCTATGCTGCCATTTTAGTTTATAAATGTCCTTAAATCCATATTACTTATGTTACATAATATTCCATATACGTCCTAATAGTTATTATCAGATTAAAGTGTAAAATATAAAAAGCAATGCCTAAAGTGAACAAAGATCACATGGCTTACACTCTTAGCCAGGGGCATAGCTAGGATTTGTATAAGGGATGCTGTGGGATAAAATTGGTCCAAATATGGACTTTCAGCTTTTTTCACAATGCAACATGTTTATGAGGTTTTAGGTTATCAATATTTGACATTTCAGATGAGTACACGGTTAAAGATGCTCTGTAATGTCACACGTTAGTTAATTTAAATGATGTGCAATTTGGGCATTTCATATACAGATTAACTGTCAACTGAAGACATTATAATCACCTCTCTACTGCTCCGGTTGCAGTTCATTTGTGGCAATCGAAGACATCCCAAAGCCTACAAATGTTATGTGCACACTTTCAAACACATGATTGACATTTATACAATACAAAGTTACCTTATTATATAGATTCTACTGCACAGAAAAATGTACATAGATTAAAGGTGCCCGGGAAAAGACACTTGAAATGTAAATTTACAAAATATTATCAACACCTTGTTACACAAAATCTGTGCCTTCACATTGAATTGTTCAAGTAAAATATAAAAGTATGCATTGACATTTGTTCAATCTATTGTTGCTGCTATCTTTTCGTGTTCATACTTTAGTGGCCATGGGGAATCCGGAAAATCCAATAAACAAAACAGACAAAATCCCACAATGTTAAAACTGGACAAATCCTGTGACAAAATGAAATGTGTGCAGGTCTAGGGTCAATTACATTACAATGTAATATATTGCAATTACATAGCTTCCTTCCTATTATTATTACATCCTGAAGAAAATGCATTGTTTATAGAAGACTTCCCTTCCAGCTTCAGCCATACACATAATGGAGTTAGGAGGAGACCATGCTAACCACATCATACATTGAACATAGTTATGATTGATTTTAATGCAACATTCTACAATGAACTATTAATTTTAGTGCAAGCCAACTTACTCTAAAATAAGGCAGAACACAAGAAATGCAGCCTATAACACTGCATAAGTAAAGTAAATACGATTATAACATGTAATGTTACAACAGTTCCCTGAGTAAACCACTGGTGCAATTCTCTTGATTGTAGTTGTAAATCACTGTGTTGTATTCGCGTTAAAAGGTGTATGCCTACCAATGTTGTTTAAGACTTCAATAAACACTTAATTTCAGTATGGTTGTATGAATAAGCAGCTGGAATAGATAGTGAATGATGTACAATAAATACCAACCATGTTTTGTAGACATGGTCTTAAAGTTGTCGTTATCAGCCCCCAACTGTCACCACCAAAGCGTATCTTCAAGTTCAATGGGAGATTTCTTCTGAAATGTCAGGAGCATCAATCATAATGTTGTTTATACGGTATTATATCAAGCAGAAAACACCAGTCATAATGGTGTTTATAAGATATTATATTAAGCAGACAAAATAGTTTTTATAAAATGCATATACTTATAGACAATAGACAGATAATAGCTGCTGAATAGCAGGTGTTACAAATAGTTTGATATTAATAAATTTGATAAAATTGTACCTTATTTTTTAGGCTATGTGGCCATGGGGAATCTGGGACAAAATCCAATTTAGGATAAATTCTTATGGACGAAACACCACAATTATTGCACAAATCCTGCAACAAAATTTAATTAGTGAACAACATTTTCTTGAATTCATATAAGTAGATATTTTGAGGTGGGAACTATTTACAAAACATAATAAATTTGTCTTGCCATTGTCTATATTAATGTACAGTTAATGTATCATTTGTCTAGATACTGGCCATGGGCACTGAATCTGTAGAGTAAATTGTAATTTACCTGAGCATTTTGTTTTCTTTTAGCAGGACTTTCCTTCAGCTGCAATAAAACAAGATTATCGATTGCAAAATATAATGAGAATTGAAAAAGATACAGTTTGCTTTTAAGTCAAGTTTCATGTAATGTACAGATTCATATGTAGGGTCGTTCCTACATTAGTATAATGACCCCCTGTATCTCAATACATTTGTTTTTTCATGTGTGTACACAAATAATAATTCTATAACTCAATGATACTTCTGAAAAAGTACATTAGTTATGCTACAAGAGCTTATTTACCAATATATAAACACATTCATACTAATTATACATTCCTGCAGCTGATATTAATTATAGTGCAAGCCATACAAATAGGACACAGGCCTAGGCTTCGCAAGAGAGGTAACTTCGGTATGATATAGCCTGTCATGGCAATTTCCTTTGCTACCTTTAGAGGAAAGGGCAAAGTTAAAAACAATACAGTATAATTTATACGGATAGCTGCCTACGGATATGAGCCACATAGCCATAAGGGGATGGGACATGTCCATGGCATGAACCTTGGCCATACCTGGTCAGTCATGGATCAGGGCATGAGCATGGATGATATTATTAGGATTATGTTAGTATGTATATGAGGACTAAACGTAAAGACTAGGCCTAGCTGAGATTTTGTGTTTTCACGCCGTCTTTACCTTTGCCCTCTATGCCCACGGCCCCACGCTATGGCTTTACCTATGGCTTATGGATATGAATCTACCCAACAACACTCTACTAGAGTAGACTACAGTCTATGCTTTGACTACTGACAACAGTCATCACTGCCAGTAACAATGACAACTGACAGTGTCATTCACTGATTCAGATGAGCATGCCTTGAGTGAGACAACACAACTTATACAGAGAAGGTTAGACCCTCATAAGAGTCGCCAAAACCCAACTGCTAAACTCACAACGACAGTTAGTTGTTGTGGACTGTGGCCTTTGAACTAGTATAGCTATAGTTTGTCCGTCAATTTCGGTCTAAATGCTGAGCAGTGAAGTCTAGTGAATGGTGAAGGGAAAGCTCTGCAGATGTTGCGAACAAAAAGTTGTTTTGGCAAACTCAGCTATGGATAATCATGTTAAAATAAATGTGATTCAAAATATAACATGGAACATTTTCATGATAAATTATTTAAATAAAAGCTAATATTAGTAATAATTAAAGTGATAAATTAAACACTACAAGTACAACAGGAATAAATCATATCAGCTTGCACAAGCGACCGGACCTTTGTCTTCGACCTAAGTTTAACGTTTCCCGATAAATGTCTGTTAGATTTTATGAAGTAGCATATATATATATAATCACTGAAATGCAGTCCATCACCATTTCAAAAAAATTGATAAATTAAACGGTTAACTTACATGGCCTCAATAAACAGTTACACAGACAGGTTGGCTGTTGTTGTCTTACCCGGCTTACTGGCTTTCTGTAAAATCTGAACTCTAAATTGCTCTAAAATTAGAGAACATTTAACTAATTATGAAGATGATCCCTCATGTGGGTAAGATGATAATAGCCAACCTGTCTGGGTAAATGTTTATTGAGGCTATGTAAGTTAGCCATTAAATGTTTCAGAAATAAAAATGTTATCTACTCAAAGAAGCATAAATTGTATTGTTTACAATAATCAAACACTTTAAATATAGCATGAATAGTGACCAATATTTGACACGTCAGCTATTAAGCTAACACGTAGTCGCTATCAAAGGAGCCACCTTCCTTTTATATGCTATTTATTAGTTCGACCAGCAGTAATCTTGAACACTGATATTGACATAAAAAAAAATTAAAAAAAATGTACATTAAAAAAATATTCCATACTATAAGCAGGTCTCAATAAGTTCAGATAGCACAGTAATGCTACTCACTAGATACCTTCTTTGCCTTTTGCTCGGAGGGATGTTACAATCATCGGCCTTATCTAAAACACGAAAGAGGCATAAATAGAGGAAGCAATCTACATGTACAGTTAATGTACTAAGCAATGCCGTTTGTTTTCCAGAATCCAACTTAATGCTTTGAACATTCAGAAGTCCAAGAAATAAATTTACCAGACACACCATTGTTTTGGACTTGGAGACAACTGGAGACATCACACAGTTCAGTTAATTACAAATAACACAATGTTTTAATTTATGTTATCACCTTGAACTAGACTTGATAAAAAAAGTTCGATGACGATACAGGATTCATATATCTTAAAGTTAATAGACAATACTCAATAGTACTATAAGTGATATAAGCAGCTATAAGCAGCTATTATTCCTAACAGGGATTACTTATTTAAATTGTTCTAATTTACATGATATTCAGAACAAGTGAAATATTTCAGTTCATACAATATCCAACACTGTACAAGTCAAGGTACAGCGAAAATGCTTCCAAAAAGATGCCACTGCATCGTCAACATTTCACACATCCTTTCCTAAAGCTAACTAAGTTAAACACAATATATATGCCGAATGTCAGTGTTGCGAGTGTTGTATTTTAAACAACGTATATTACTATTAGTGCTACTAGTTCGTGCATCGGAAAATTTCGTAAAACTGCCACAATACCGCATTGTTACGGAATTTCGCTATGCACGAACTTGACACTCGAGTCTAGTATGTAAATTACAAGCTGTACCTGTGCCACTGTCTCAGTGTCTGTGACGTCTGTCACTGTGTCTGTGCCTGCTGTGCCCGAGTCAGTGAGTGTGGGTGGTTTTCTCGGCACGCGCCACTTCTTTGATAAAATCCGCAACTTTCTCAACTCTACTTCTTCGCTCGGATGCATATTCTGTCGCGCTACCATTTTTGCTCTCTGTCTATAGTAGTTTGGTCAAATTCTACAGAGAATTATCCACGACAAAGCTAAGTCAATATTTGAAGTGAGAGCTTTAATTGACGGCTCAGGCTATTTCTCGAGCTGCTCGATAAATAACGCCGAATCTTATCGTTATTTGTCGAGCAGCTCGATAAATAACGCCGACTTCGTTCGTTATTTATCGAGCAGATCTGGACGTGCATGCATGAGCACTTAGCAATATTTACGTGGACATACTAATTGTCTGAAGTATATCCGACGCTGTTGAATCATTTCGTGGGTGTATTTGTCCGATCTGGTATGAAATTATGACTTTTCTTATTCGTCGAGCTGCTCGAGAAATAACGCCGACTTCGTTCGTTATTTATCGAGCAGATCTGCACGTGCATGCATGAGCGCTTATCAATATTTACGTGGACATACTAATTGTCTGAAGTAAATCCGACGCTGTTGAATCATTTCGTGGGTGTATTTGTCCGATCTGATAGGAAACGATGACTTTTCTTATTCGTCGAGCTGCTCGAGAAATAACGCCGACTTCGTTCGTTATTTATCGAGCAGAACTGCACGTGCATGCATGAGCGCTTAGCAATATTTACGTGGACATACTAATTGTCTGAAGTAAATCCGACGCTGTTGAATCATTTCGTGGGTGTATTTGTCCGATCTGATAGGAAACGATGACTTTTCTTATTCGTCGAGCTGCTCGAGAAATAACGCCGACTTCGTTCGTTATTTATCGAGCAGATCTGGACGTGCATGCATGAGCACTTAGCAATATTTACGTGGACATACTAATTGTCTGAAGTATATCCGACGCTGTTGAATCATTTCGTGGGTGTATTTGTCCGATCTGGTATGAAATTATGACTTTTCTTACTCGTCGAGCTGCTCGAGAAATAACGCCGACTTCGTTCGTTATTTATCGAGCAGATCTGGACGTGCATGCATGAGCACTTAGCAATATTTACGTGGACATACTAATTGTCTGAAGTATATCCGACGCTGTTGAATCATTTCGTGGGTGTATTTGTCCGATCTGGTATGAAATTATGACTTTTTTTATTCGTCGAGCTGCTCGAGAAATAACGCCGACTTCGTTCGTTATTTATCGAGCAGATCTGCACGTGCATGCATGAGCGCTTAGCAATATTTACGTGGACCTACTAATTGTCTGAAGTAAATCCGACGCTGTTGAATCATTTCGTGGGTGTATTTGTCCGATCTGATAGGAAACGATGACTTTTCTTATTCGTCGAGCTGCTCGAGAAATAACGCCGACTTCGTTCGTTATTTATCGAGCAGATCTGCACGTGCATGCATGAGCGCTTAGCAATATTTACGTGGACATACTAATTGTCTGAAGTAAATCCGACGCTGTTGAATCATTTCGTGGGTGTATTTGTCCGATCTGATAGGAAACGATGACTTTTCTTATTCGTCGAGCTGCTCGAGAAATAACGCCGACTTCGTTCGTTATTTATCGAGCAGATTTGGACGTGCATGCATGAGCACTTAGCAATATTTACGTGGACATACTAATTGTCTGAAGTATATCCGACGCTGTTGAATCATTTCGTGGGTGTATTTGTCCGATCTGGTATGAAATTATGACTTTTCTTATTCGTCGAGCTGCTCGAGAAATAACGCCGACTTCGTTCGTTATTTATCGAGCAGATCTGGACGTGCATGCATGAGCACTTAGCAATATTTACGTGGACATACTAATTGTCTGAAATATATCCGACGCTGTTGAATCATTTCGTGGGTGTATTTGTCCGATCTGGTATGAAATTATGACTTTTCTTATTCGTCGAGCTGCTCGAGAAATAACGCCGACTTCGTTCGTTATTTATCGAGCAGATCTGCACGTGCATGCATGAGCGCTTAGCAATATTTACGTGGACATACTAATTGTCTGAAGTAAATCCGACGCTGTTGAATCATTTCGTGGGTGTATTTGTCCGATCTGATAGGAAACGATTACTTTTCTTATTCGTCGAGCTGCTCGAGAAATAACGCCGACTTCGTTCGTTATTTATCGAGCAGATCTGCACGTGCATGCATGAGCACTTAGCAATATTTACGTGGACATACTAATTGTCTGAAGTAAATCCGACGCTGTTGAATCATTTCGTGGGTGTATTTGTCCGATCTGGTATGAAATTATGACTTTTTTATTCGTCGAGCTGCTCGAGAAATAACGCCGACTTCGTTCGTTATTTATCGAGCAGATCTGCACGTGCATGCATGAGCGCTTAGCAATATTTACGTGGACATACTAATTGTCTGAAGTAAATCCGACGCTGTTGAATCATTTCGTGGGTGTATTTGTCCGATCTGGTATGAAATTATGACTTTTCTTATTCGTCGAGCTGCTCGAGAAATAACGCCGACTTCGTTCGTTATTTATCGAGCAGATCTGGACGTGCATGCATGAGCACTTAGCAATATTTACGTGGACATACTAATTGTCTGAAATCATGAATAATAATATTATGAATACTAAAATTAGACCAAACCTCAAATGCCCTACATTTTAATCTCACCCAAACCAAACCGACCAAGCCAATCCCAAATGTTTCTAGCCTACACACATTGATAAATGGTACCTGGTTACTGGACTAGTTGTAGGACAAACCTGGCCTATATGCTGGAATGTTACTTTGTTTTGTGTTGTTTTTTAAGAAATAGACACGCGCTCCGCGCTCATGCTGACTTGGCCAGCAACAGGCAGAGTTGTGGCAGTGTTACGCGTTCACGATTTTGAAATGTTAATAACTTATAACTTAATTATCTTTACGATGATATACAAAAACATGAAATTCCACGGCTGCAACTCCACGTACACCCTTTTGAAATATTGAGCCCCTATTGGTTCTCCACCCCCGGACGAGTTTCGAAAATGTCAAAATCTACAAACACCCCAATGGGCCCGCTAGATCACACGCAACATTTCAGCCCGAAACATGCAAAACTAACGGAGATGTGGTGGTGCAAACAAACAAACATGCATGCATGCATACATACGTACGTACGTACGTACGTATGTACGCACATACACACATACATACAAAGAAAGACTGTTTAATAATATAGACGTTCCTTTAACGTTACGTTACGTCTTCGTTTTGGTTAGACCTCTACCGTTCTCGGAATGTTAGTTATTGGATTGAATTGAAATGGTTCAGCCCCCTCCTCAAAAGACCCCCTGCCAAAAGACCCCCCCCCCCCCGGTTCCGGCGCCTTACTACATGAAAGTATCATTATTATAATTATATTGTTGGTGTAACAGAGAAGTGGTATATCGATCGTTTCACTATAAATTAAATATAGCATCACTGCATCACAGGATGGCAAACTCTCACTTTCCATTTTACTACAGATACGACAACTAGTCAAAATCAATAATATACAGCTGGTTTAATTAGTTAATGGCTTTATTATTGAGTAACATAAGACGTAAACTCAACTCAACGTCACGCAGATCACATCGGAAAACTGCATTGTCCCGAGACATCCAGTCAGTGGCATTGCAGACACGCCTGCCCGTCATATATAATTAAATAATTTTGTTTATTCAAGTAATAAGTGAAACAGTAACTTTCATGAATCCATTTTTTTATATTATACACCATCTTGTGGGGATAAAGAACGTTCCTCACATAATGTATTGTCAAATCATTAATAATTTTGAGAGAGCAAAACTATTATGCCGATATTCATGCAAATGCACTTGTTGGTTAAACTGCTGACAGTAATGGTTTTTCTACATTGAAACGGCCAGTGACAGTACTGGTCTTCTGGTTATCCGGTTTCCAAGAGCGAAGCGTTACGGAGATGATGCGTTACGGAGATGAAAAACAACCCGCTATCCGCAATTGCGCATTATTGCGTTGCAACAGGAAATCGACTAATATGCCAAATAGTATAGTTTCCTAGGATGAATAACATATCAAATAGCCAAGTAAAACAAATACAACTGTAGATTGTTCCTTGGAAAAATATCCTGAAAAGAAAGCGTCATCTCCGTAACGGGTTTTGCCACAATTTTCAAAGTCAACTTTGACGAAGTCTGCAGAAGTAACGGTTGTAATTAGGATACTATTTTTCTTTTAATTAAAATGTTAATAAATCTCAATTGCCATGGTAATGTATCTTGTTTATTCACATAAAGGTTTCCCCCTGTCATGTGCGGTTCAAATCCATTACGGAGATTACACCAATTTGTACCACTATTTGAACCAACACAATAACAAAATGTAGCATACACTAAAGTCTTTCATATTTGCCGGACAGTTGCGTCAAAATGATTATTTTAAATAAACACTTTTATTGTTACATTATATGTCGTATCTTTTCTTAGGCAATAGTTACAAGGACAAAATATGGATGGAACAACTTTTTCAAAACTACCGACAATACAGAAGACGCTATATCACGGAGACCAAACCTTTGTAATTATATACACTTTACTGTACAGTGAAACTCTACAAGCGTCATGTTACACGTTTGTGTGGTATTTATGTAGGGCCAACGTTATACCAATGTGTGCATATTCATTGTGTGTGTGTGTGTGTGTGCGTGTGTGTGCGTGTGTGTGCGTGTGTGCGCGCACGTGCGTGCGAGAGTGCGTGTGTGCGGGTGGTATTTGTGTTGGAAATGCTGGTACAATTGCAATCACCTGTAGAAGTTGAAAACCGTTAATCCAATTATCCATTAATCCTTGCACCAGGCAGGAGCTATCTCACACCATCTTAGACTGAGTTTGATCTGAGGACTTCATCAAATTCTAACCCTATAAGTGCTGCTGGACAGAGGCCTGAAATAATATACTGCCCTATTTGTTAGGGTAATTATCACATCCACTACTCCGCTCAAGGGGTGAACAGTGCGCTGATGAGACAAGCCACTGGGACAGAGCTCCAACACTCATTTGATGTCAGCAGGGGAGCGTCATTAAGTGCAATAAACAAGCTTCTGCACTCAACCAGAGCTGGGTACAACAAACAAAGAAGAAGCTCTTCTAGTGATATCGATGTCCACCGACATGGATAATGTCTGAGGGGAGGACAGTCATGGAATACCCATTTGTCTAACTAGATAACATCTCTGGATTTCAGTTATGTTGGAAGTAAATTATTATTTTAACAAACACTGATTTCGACATTCACATATGCCGAAACGGTGTGCACGGTTTCAATGATCAGGAGTTATAATAATAAAAAAATATTATAGAATAAAAACGAATTAGTATCTATATCCATACGGGCTGTGTGCATATACGGATAAAAGTTTATTTGGCAAACTGCAAAAAACTGTGTCTTTGGATTTCAACAAATAACCGTGTAGCTATGTCTTCAAATGCTGGACAAATTCAGTGAAATTATCTGTAAATAGCGTACTCATTCTACTTCAGCGAACCAAAGGCGTGAATTTAACTATATATACCTGTATATACTGCCACAAGTGCGGAAGACAGCCATGACATAGCGGGACTTCTAATTTAAGTCACTCCAGGCGATGTAATTAGTAAAATATACTTATTAATGTTTAGTAGTATGCATTGATGAGGTATATACGCCCTAGTCTAAATATAGTATACGTATACGTATGGAATACTGTCACGTCGTCCCGTATAGTAGTTGGCAGGTGGTCTAGTTTTAAAAATCATCACACATGGCAGCACCCAAGGTAACTTAACAAATCTTGGAGAATATATTTCATTAATAATTTATTATTCTACTTGTTTCACTTGTAGCTAGTTATACTTACTTTACAGGTTGCTGGTCTTATTAGTAAGTATTGAGTTGTTTAAATCTAAATTTTACTCAAGGCACAGTGGTCACGTGTGGTCAGTGGGCGGGAATAACTGCCACCAACTGCCACAGTCAGTGTGCCAACGTTTAATGTTACAGTAACACCACATGCTGTTGGGTAAGTTCCAACCTATATTGTATACATTGTAAAGCAATACTTTCAATTTATAATTGTACCATGATATGGGAAAGAGAATTGTGCATCCTTCGATGTAAACTGATTTAAATGTTTGGGTATAGTTATTTAGTAATGACTTTGATTACTGATAACTAGGAAAATGGGAAGACGGAGACTTAATTGTATGTCGACCTCAGGAGCAGTGTACGGCTGACCAGATGGTGGTAGAGAAGGATTAATGAGGTTTCTGAGGCTGATCACAGCCAATAGACAGTAGTTGTTTGAATGGCATAGCCATAGAAAGTCTGTTTTAATCGTGTTTAGATTCGTTAAATCTAGTATATGTATTACGGAAACTGCCGCCGTATTACGGGAATACAAATATCTGACTACAGAAAATGATACACATTAAACAATTGCTTAATCTATAAATAATACTGCTATAGATGCCCTGAAGAAACTGTCATATTTTTACTTGTTACAATTTATCAACAAACATTTAGTCTACTACAAGTTCTACAAAGTCTACGGTGACGTCATCCATTGCAGTGCCTGTGTACAAAGTTACAACTTTGACTGCCAGCAGCCTGCTGATGACTGCAGTGGCACATGGCACGTGGGCATATTATTATGTCTGCATCTGTCAGTCAACAGCAATGACAGCGGCAAAAAATATCAGTGTCATTAATGCGCGTCTAGACATTAATACAATTTACAGGTGTATAGTTATATAATGAAATAAATCAATTAAGATAGAACCATTAAATTACATTAAATAGTTATGGTTTTCTGAAAGTTATGAATATCATTATAAAATGTATTAGAAGAATATAAAATGAGTATTATAATTGTTGCAATTGCAATATAAAACTATATCATTATTTTTATTCAAAGGTTTTTATTTGAATACAACAATTTAACTTTGTCAATGACTGTTTGTAATAATTATAAAGTTTCCTGCTGTGTTATAAATTTAGAAGCGGGGCATGTCTGGCCATGCATGCACTTTGACAGCTGTAATTAACACAATCGATGTTGCTAAACAAGCATCCCTTTGAAGTGCTAACCTACGACCTTAACTGCCGACAGGAGTTACAGTGTAGAAACATAATAATTATGTTGAAACAACGTATATCTACTTTTGATGATTAAATTAGTAACTTCCTGGATTCCCACACACTGTGAACAGGCTGGGCTTGTCGCTATATCTACTCCAGAGAAAGCTTTGATTGGCAACCTTGTAGACCGGGGCGGGATTCGACGGGGGAGGAGGGGAGAGGGTGCGACGGGAGGTGGGGGTCATTATGGAAATTGTATTTGTCAGGTAGGCAACCCTGGCATTATGACATTGAATGTATGCATAAGGCATGGGTTGTGCATGTTGATATATCAGGTTACATCCTGAACTGTTAAGCCAGCATATCAGACTCCCACTCCCCCTCAAAATTAGGGGGAGTGGGGAGTCTGATATGCTGAGTGATTAATCACACCAGGAGGTGACTGGAAGATGACAGCCAGACTATTCCCCAGATTTGTGTAGTGGGCTAGACAGTGTCCCAGAGTAAGGCTGCCTACCAATACGGATTTTTCGTAATCATGCATTAACCCATGCAACCATACAACCACACAATTACACGATTTTTCATCAGCACGCGCATTTTAAAATATGTGAAGCTAAACTTTATTTTGTATTAGTTAAATACAATTATTCATCGAAATTCGCATTCCAGCTCAATAGTTGAAAAGTATGATTCGTGTTAAGCCAGATGAGTTTGTCTACCTGGTTTGCAGATTGTAAGAAATACACTCGCTACACATCTTAAGTTATTGATTGTTGAGAATAGCCTCTTTGACAGTCGGTACTTACCTCAATCAGCATACTAAAAATAAAAAGCCGCACCTTTCGTTTACCTTTAACAGAGTTCTGATGAAAAATAATGAATTATTTTATATGGCCTAATTTATGTGTTCATAATTGTTACATCATCGTCACCCCGTTCATTCACCAGTATTTTGTCTGCATCTGTCACCTCTGAGTGACTACAATTAGCACTAATAATTTTACGTTTTCATAACAGGAGACCCTGGGGTAGTGAGAGGTCCTTCTGCATGGCTAATTGGATGCAATTGCCTTTTGATACACATTCCTCTAGTGACTGCCCTTTTCACACATGGCATTGAGGACTGACCCCTCAGCCAGGCTCCCATACATTCAGTGATGATCACTTAATAGATAACGGTTCTCCCTTTATCCTCTGCACAAATCAGGCATTCTTGGCATTCCTTGTAATGCTTGAACATTGTCCAGCAGCTTTTAGGAGGAGGGGGTAACGCTTTTTGAGAAACATGGAATACAATTAGAGGTTCACATTTTAAAGATGCAATTTTGAGGGGGTTCACATTTTGGAGAAAGGGGGTTCACAAAAAGGGGGATTCAATATGCGTACCGATACACGCGCATGCATGCACATGCGCACAATAAATATACATTAACCTTTTTTTATTTTTACACATTCATGTAGATAAGATTAATTTTATCAAATAAGTTTGGTTATTTGCAATATAAAGTAATTTCGATGGCATCATGATACTTTTGATTACATAACTATTGCGTTTATGGGGTAAGTTGATCGAAAACTTCCATTGTTTTGATTATGATGCACCATAACTATACGCGAGTGCCATAAACTGCAATCTAGATCACTACAGCATCACTTGTAATCTGGATCGTTTACTTGATAATTGTTTAAACACACAGGAGCTGGGCGCAAACACGTCTTGACTGCCATCGCAACAGACAAAGAGGTGGAACAGGAGGTGAAGATGTGGTTAAAGTTTGCTACGGAGAGGGACGTCGGCCGGAAGGAGAAAGAAGAGAGGAAGCGAACCGAAGTACTCGCGGTGCCATGAAGGCCATTCACGGAAACTATATATAGGACTGGTTTCTTTATCCAATACTGCAATTTTTATTATTTCTATTTGGTGGGTCTCCCACCCATGTGTGGTTGGTCCCCTCATAATAAATTGAGCTTAATATAAAGCTTTTACACAAAAATACACTTGTCTTGTGTTACTATGCAAACTAGCCACGATTCATAGTCAGTCCGTTCAGTTGGTACATCATAAAACGTCACACTTAAAATACTCTTTCCTTGTGTATATAAAGTGAAAACAGTTGCACGTACGTATACCAAGAATGGCCATGTGTTACAATATATCAAATGCGCAGGTGCTATAGGAAATGGGTTGAATTGCGCTAAATTATGGTTAGAACGTAGGTTATACATTAATGTCAGTTCAACGTTACATTTTCGTTAGAAATTAAACGTTAGGTAAACGTTAAGCAAACAACTGAAATAACGTTAAACTAACGTTTCTGCTAATGTTACAAAAACGTTAGTTTACTGTTACATTCTGGTTAGAAATGAAACGTAGATGAACGTTAAACTAACGTTTCTGTAACAGTTACATTAACGTCAGTTTAACATTACATTTTCGTTAGAAATTAAACGTTAGGTAAACGTTAAGCAAACGACTGAACTAACGTTAAACTAACGTTTCTGCTAATGCTACAAAAACGTTAGTTTACTGTTACATTCTGGTTAGAAATGAAACGTTAAATGAACGTTAAGCTAACGTTTCTGTAACATTTACATTAACGTCAGTTTAACGTTACAATTTCGTTAGAAATTAAACGTTAGTTAAACGTTAAACAAACGACTAAAATAACGTTAAACTAACTTTTCTGCTAACGTTACAAAAACGTTAGTTTACTGTTACATTCTGGTTAGAAATGAAACGTTAAATGAAACGTTAGATTAACGTTAAAGAAACGAGCAAAATAACGGTAAACGAACGTTCCCATTCATCGTTAAACTAACGTTTCTGCAACGGTTACATTAACGTTAGTTTAACGTTACATATTTGTTAGATTAACGTTAAAGAAACGAACAAAATAACGTTAAACTAACGTTTGCATTAAACGTTAAATTAACGTTTCTGCAACGGTTACATTAACGTTAGTTTAACGTTTCGTTTTGGTTAGAAATTAAACGTTAGATTAACATTAAAAAAACGAGCAAAATAACGCAATATTAACGTTTGCATTAAACGTTAAACAAACGTTTCTGCACACGTTACATTAACGTTATATTAACGTTTGCATGCTATCTGGGTATAATTTGTTACCATTTCTGATACAAAAATGAAATATATTACAAAATAAATTACATCATAGTCAAAATATAAGCAACATACCGAATTACGCACGCATGCTCACATATATTAAAAATGTACAAATCACAAACATTATAAAACAGACAACTAGGCTGAAACATATGTCAGTTTACAATAAGAAAGTCAACTGAGAAAGTACTTGTAAATATTTCGGCATGTTTACATCCAATGTTATGTTTGTGTGCATAATTATAAGTTTAATGACTAATCAAAATATTTATTTTCATGAGAAAGTTCAACCTGCAACTGCACCATTTGCCGTGTTCCTTTGATCAACAAATTACCGTCATATGGATGTATACATTACTTCCACTCACGTTTTATTGACGTTTGTAATCCCGGCTGAAGTAAACTGTAATTTACGCAGAGGACGTCAAGGCATAGTGTTTGGCTGTGTACACGTGTTAACATATATGTCATGCAGATCGATTGTATAAAAAAAACACTGCTAACTTATCTCCAATCATATATAGTTGTACATATGTCGAAATGACAAATAATTAAATTAATAATATTATCATAAAGGTGTAACCTTGTTTTTAAGTGTACTGTACACTTAACAGAATGAATCGTGCGTTGTCACATACGATAACAAACAACAAGGCAATACCATTCGTTTATAAATTTATAAACATCCACAATCAAAGTGATAAAATAAAATGCATTTGTTTATATACGCTATTATTTTTGTAATTATTTCCATTGTCATCAGTACAAAAAGCAATAACATACCATTACAGTACATATCACACTGGACAAAAATAATATATCTGTTCATGTCAAAATTGCATGTGATATTGGTCTTGAATTCCTTGCAGGGTGCTGAAGCGTTAACAGAAGGCATACCTTCTGCCATTATGGGTCAAGTCCAATTAAGCCACAAAATACAGAAACTATATATATATATACGTTTGGAGCCGGTTCGTGGTTGAAAGTGGAAATTAAGGTGACTTGTGCAAGTCCGACCTGTCATCCAAAAAGAAAAGTGTACAGAATTGGATTAACTGCGAGAACTGTAGGGCCTGGTGGCACTGCAGCTGTGCAAGCGTTACACAAAACCCACGTAAGTTTTACTGCAATGAATAGACAAGGCGCCTGCGAAATAAATAATGTGTACAGGTGTAGGCTTGAGGTGATGCCAAGCGATGAAAGGTGTACAGGTGTAGGATTTATGTGATAGCAAGCGATGAAAAGTATAGGAATTGGAATTTACTGCAATTAAAGATATCATCTGTCGTTCAGAATCGTCTTGAATTTCTTTTTAAAATAACCTTGAACAGTCTTGACATCCACATTTCTAGTAGTTTACGCGGACACTGGAAAAAGAAACATCTTTATTTCCCACCAGAACGGACTAATACACGCACAAAACGATTAAACAGCGTTGGATTTACTTCAGACAATTAGTACGTCCACGTAGATGCCTTGAAAATAGTTCAAAGTGTATATGCATGCATGTCCAGATCTGCTCGATAAATAAATAACGAACGAAGTCGGCGTTATTTCTCGAGCAGCTCGACGAATAAGAAAAGTCTTCATTTCCCATCGGAGCGGACAAATACAGGCACGAAACGATCAGAGTGCATCGGATTTACTTCAAACAATTAGTATGTCCACGTAGATGCCTTGAAATTATTTCTAAGTGCACATGCATGCACGTCCAGATCTGCTCGATAAATAACGAACGAAGTCGGCGTTATTTCTCGAGCTGCTCGAGAAATAACGATCAGATTCGGCGTTATTTATCGAGCAGCTCGAGAAATAGCCAGGGCGTTAATTGACAGCAAGACGCTTCCGCCATTTTCCTGACGCGTGACCTAGATTCTGACGCATGCGCACAATTCGCGTATGAAATATACACGAACGACACTCTGGACGCGATTTTTAACCAAAACACACAAAAAACGTAATATTCTCTGTTTTATTCGCGCAACGTTTCATTGATAGTAGTAGTTTGCAAACCATGCGATCTAATCTCAAATATACACTCGATTAAAGCTAGCATAACACCATATATGATAAACGTATATGTACAGGCAATGTTCGACACAAAAAGTATACGCTCACAAATTTCCACTTCGTGTAAATATAAAATTGCACGCTACAACACACAATAAACTGCAGAATTCCCCAAAATAACACGCACTTAATGTATGTGACTAACAAAAACGTCAGTATCTGCACCACAGAAATGTGTGTGGAAGGTTAAAATATTGCCAGTACACGTATATGTACAGGTAATATAAATGTACAGGCAATGCGGTGATCTTTGGCACCGAATGTACAGGTAATGCGGTATATAGACTTATATATATATATATATATATATCTAAATTTATTTATGACCAAACGGTAAACCATGCAAGCCAAGGCTGGTATAAACTATTACAAATGCCCACCAATGTCAACACGACATTCTTGCAAAATTGACCTTTTATTTTCAGTATTCGTCGTCCTTTTACATGTGTGAAAAGCTAATTCAAAACATACAAAATCAAGATGTAATGTAGGTCATTTTTCTGTCACTAATTCAGAATTAATAGATAATATTACGAAAGAGGACGCCACCATCGGTATGTAATCAGCGCCACCATGCGGATTATTTTGCATTATCAAATTCATGAACGTTTCACCAGGTGACGCTGATCACTGATAAACATTGTCTAAAAATCTCGGTACACCGTTAGAGCGACCCGGTAAACCATCAAAGAAACGGATTACGGTTTAATCATCTCGTGTACGATACTGGTAAGTAGCATGCCTTGGTCGTAGTGTATTGTGTCAGCGCAGGTTGAACAAATACGTGGACCGCAGTATCCGTGACATTGACAGTCCTCCCAGTTTTGGGATCGAAGTCGTGAAGTCTGAAAGACTGTAATTATTGTCGTTGACGTTCAGCTTATCTTGCAACCGTATCCAACCCGGATCCGAACTAGTTATACGCCTGTTGCACGAGCGATGTATATTGTGCCGTGATGTGTGCATAGTAAATGTCGAGTGTGCCTATTTACTAATTTAGCAAGGAAAAATTCAGGATGTAAACAACAATTGAGGTACGAGTACGAACCAGTTGCAGCCTTCTGTCTCCGAGTTCTCTCACTCCCACACTGGCCACAGGCTGAATGACTGATTGCACTGACGCCTGTCAGGTCTTGATGTGGGATTACATCGAATGTCTCCCATGCATTTAGTACAGCGTTGCCACATCATTCTTCTGAAAAATGTGGTAACCTCGACTACCGGGTATTGTCCCACAGCCCAGGTTTGTTAATTTTTGGTGCACACGGGTGACGCGATGCCGTCTTTTCGAAATATAATTAAAAACATGTATAAAATGGTGAATAAAAATGTGGTTAAAACACTTCACTGTCCTTAAATAGTATGTGGTTTGGACTGTGGGATTAGTTTGCTGCCCACCTACTGCCAGAAAGAGACATACAGCTGAGGAGAAAATGAGTGGAGGTATGTGCCAGTCTTGGAGTATGGAATCGTGAGTTTGTAATGATGTCCTCTGGTTGTATGCAACTGTGGATGAAGTATTTAAGTGGGGAGTGTGATGCCGTCAAGGCCATCATATAGACCTTGTTGACTTTTCTTCTGGCTTCAAAGTTTGGAAGCACAAGTCTGGCAATGAGATCAGATCGAGGCACTTGTCGTTGTTCTAAAATCGTGGAAGCTCCGCCTGGCGGCTGTCCTCTGCATGTCAGACTTGAGCTTCATCTGGTGGGGGTCCCAGACTACCAAGACATATTCCAGTACTGGTCAGGCGAGGCTTTTGAAACAATGTGATTGAATGGTGACTGGGCATCCTTCGAGGTTTCTATAGATGATTGAATGGTGACTGGGCATCCTTCGAGGTTTCTATAGATGAAGACACTTAATTTGTCTTATTTGCCTTAGCTATGGTGACTTTATGTGTTTCCACCAGTGGAGGTGTTCACCGAGGTACGTTATGCTGGTTTCTTGTTCGAGTGTCTTACCATGTAGGGAGTAGAACTTTGGACTGAATCGGTTTTCTTTTTTGTGACTGTCATCACCTGGCATTTGTCTGGATTCTCTTGCTGTTATTATTGTTTTTATGGGAGAGTACAGGATGTTATCATCTGCATAGAGTCTGATTTTGTTTTGAATATTGTCACCAATGTCATTTGTGTATATCAGGAAGAGTGTAGGGCCCAGGACAAGTCCCTGGGGTACTCCACTCATTGTAAAATATATATTATATATAGATAGTAAACATTTGTATAATTGTTATGTTGGCCATACAGTTATGTTAAATATGTCACCCTCAGCTTATCACTATCTCAGGCTCACACTGGAAATGGTAATCGTCAAATAAGTAAGGGCATTTCCATGAAAACAGGGAAAAAGGTCTTTAAATATTTTTATTGAATTTCCAAAGAATAGTATTTTTATGGCGGGACATAACTTAAAGTTGTTGGAGAAAACAATTTCACTGATTGCACACTGCATTATGTGAAAATGCACCATTCAAACATTAAGTACAGAATTACCAAAATTCACATCAATAATTAGGCGCCCTTTGCAGCCCTATTGTCTAATTCAATCTGTGTTTGACTAATTGTTACTATTTCTCTAGGCCTCATCCTCATTCATTTTGAAAATATAAATTGCAAGTCTATTCTGTTTTTTCGGGAAAGGCTTCTAGACTTGAGTGGTGAAACTGGTGTAACATGAATCACAAAATTGTGGATTTTTCATTTTACACAGAAACCCCTGGTAGCTTGAGATTTCCAACTATAAATCTCTTCTTATAGGATGTACCTAACTAAATACTATTAACAACGTCCATATCTAGTCTACACGGATTATGATATTAGGCACTGAATACGTGTAACGCGAGTCACACAAAATTGGATAGCGTAACGCGAGTCACAAAGCTTTTATGGCAGTGACTTGTCATTTCTTTTCTATTAAAATTGTGGATAAGTTAGTTGCAAAGACTTCACATAGAGGCATTATTAGTTTTATTATATCTCATAATCATTGTTTTTTTCTGTTGGTTGATAAAAAAACATGCTCACTCAAAAACATTTTTGATCCGACATCATCCATCAGCAATTCATGTATATATATTTCGTGTACTACTCTACTCGGTACCCCCCCCCTATTCCCGGTGTATCCGTGTTATGTTCATGCAGCCCTTTCTCTGTTTGTACTGAATTTACGCCAACTATAGGGTAGGTTGGTATTGGGCAATCAAATTTATTAACACAGGGATTGCCACTGTGCACATATAATATATACAATAGTCACATCTTGTGCACAGCCAGGTACATCGAGATTACAGAGTGATGGACCACACATGTTATGTACGACACATTTTGTACATTTAGAATAATCATACTAGACATTTACCAAAAAACCCTTGATTGCTGTTATATTAATTACAGCATACCGACTGTAATATGCTTACAGTATATAGAACACAAGGGAAAAAGATACCTGGTGTGCAGACTGCACACCTTTCTATAGTACTAGCCACAGTAATTCAGCTTGATATATACAAAAGTGGGGGATAAAAACCCCCCTATCTTACAACATTCCTGTAACATCCCTATTTAGTTATCTTGCATTATGTATGCTCATATGGAAGTAACTAACACACGCTATACATACAACAGATACAACGGGTGGGTGGTGGTATTCAAAATTTTTTAGTCAAATCTGAAGTTGTCACGATGGCGAAGCGAAAAGAAGTGACGAGAAAACCTTGCATCGTCTCCTGCCCACAAATTTTTTCCCGCGCCCGCTGCTGGCCAATAGAATGCCGCGTAACTGACACGGGCTGAATGGGTATTTTGGGCCAGCTTATTAAGCGTTGAGGCGATTCAAAGGGGGTGTGCAGACTAGGAGGGGGAACAGGTTGTATAACCACCTAGCTTAACCGCTAGGCGCTCGCTCTGTTGTTACACAAAAATTCTTTTCATCCTGAAGGCCAAAAATTCATATATATACAACCAAACCTCTTGGAAAATAGTAGTGTAATACAAAACAAGAAATTATAATATCTAAGACAACACATTTATTCAATAAAAAAAACATTTATTGAAAAAGGATGTGCTCAACAGTTATGTATTAATTGATAATAATGTACTTAGTGGAATGTGAGGCTGGTGCAAACAGGATTTTCCTGCTATTCACATAATGTGTTTATGTTTAAATAGATTCTTTTACATAATAAAATACTTAATTATAGGTTTGCCAGGTAGTAATTACAGAAATAGATTAATGTGATGAACCATATATCTGTACCCAGATTAATCATCATTATCCCGAACATGTTTTAGTGGTGAAAAGATGAACTCCTTTACAAAATTACTGGTACTTTTTGATTTAAACCATTACGTTCAAGTTCGCATTACTTTGTATGGGTAACATGAAAAGGTTAATGTATATTTTTTACTAATATTGTCTTCTCTTACATTGTCTTCACAACATAATTCAAACAGAAAAATCCATTTCCGTCAAGCTAAAGTGTGCCTGATCAGTTAGTAAATGATAGCTGACTTCACGCAACGCAAGTCATGGAACGCGGGTCAAGCTGATTATGTAATAATTGTGTATGTTGTTGATAAAATTTCAATTTACTAATTGTCTATTTTTAAACCAAATTTATTTGTGATTCAATCACAGGTATTCGTTGGTTTCTCTCATATATACTTTGAGGAGAAATTTGACATGAACCAAGGTAGGTTTTAATGTTTTCCTTTTGCTGTAACACAAGTCACATTATAAGTAGATGCAATTAAAACCATATTATGTAATAAAATTATTATTTGTTGATATCATTTAATACACTATGCCGATAGGTTCCTATTCACAGAAGATGGAATTTTGTAAAGCATTATTATTGCACATATATAATATATATATATATGCCAAAATATAGTTTCTAAAATGGACAAAACTGTAACGCGAGTCACTGTGGAAATGAAATAACAGGCTGCTTATTAATGGCTGCCAAGGCTGTTATTGCAACAATACAAGTTTACTATTGTTGTTACGATGGCCACAACATGGCCCAATTGCAGCAGTACACGATCACAAATACATCTCCATGTCTTCAAGAAAATTGCACAATAGGTATTTGCTTAATCCAGGTGAGGGACTAGTTACTGTACTCTGCTGCTACACAGATCAGCTTGTAGCATAAGAAATAAAACAAACAAGACTCACTTGTGAGAGCCACAGGAATCTGACTCTCTGGGCCCCTACTCTCTCTCTTCCTCTGTAAAGTAAATAAACAACATCATGTTTCCCCAATTCTAATTCCAACCTTTTCAGCCATCTACCTAGCAGAAAGTATTTTAGGAATTTGCACAATATACCTCAAGTGAATCCTCCTTTTCTACATAGTAGTCAAGGAGTTGCTGAGGAAGGGCGTCAAATGTTGACTTCTGTAATCCTCTGCCCTATTGCGGAAATTTGCATCTATGTCCCGTGAACTGGTTGATGTTTTTGGACATTTAACTGAGCTGCTTCCAGAAGTCTGCTCCTGTCATTTACTATCCTTTGGGTGAAAGAATACATGTGAATCAGACCTGGGGCAGAAGTACTCAGTTCTCATGTATTCGAGTACATTTTTTAAATACTCGTAGTCATACTCATAAACTTATGGGTCATGGACTCGTACTCGTACTCATTGTACTCAGATTTTATGAGTACATTATGAGTACATCTGAGTACTTTCTCAATGTGTACTAGGGAAAATATATTTATTTGGTTATAAAATGAAACTTTCCTGAAATATTTAAATGTTCAACTATTGTTTTAATACTTTGTTATTTCTGATAGAATACCACCTTATCATCCATACACAGAGTACAACCTCATTCTCTGATAACCATATTTATGATACCCAAACATGGCAACAGGCAGCATCTTTTCCCAGTCAGAAACACCCTGTTAAGTGAACAATAATTGTAGGCTATCAGATCAGGCCATAAACCTGTTTGTCTAATTAAGCCACTAGGATGTCCACAAAGAGCCAATTAGGAATTAATCCACCAGTTAGACATGAAATGCCTTAGATGTAGACTGTGATGTGAATATCTAATCATGAGTGAACTTTTGTTATTTTGAAATGTTGCCCTCTTGTTGTGATCTGTTTATTCTCCTTGACAAAGAAATCTGCAGGAAGAATACTCTCTAACCCGTTGAATATTTTAAAACCTTCCAATAAGTTGTCTATAGTTGTAATATCCAGGTGCTATGCCTGAATGCAGTAGTCCAGATGAAGTCTTACTAGGGACTTGTTTAGTTTTAGCCTATCGATTGTTCTTCGTAAATGATCCCAGTTGAAGTGTTGGACCAAAGTTCTTCATAAATGATCCCAGTTGAAGTGTTGGACCAAAGTCCTTCATAAATGATCCCAGTTGAAGTGTTGGACCAAAGTTCTTCATAAATGATCCCAGTTGAAGTGTTGGACCAAAGTTCTTCATAAATGATCCCAGTTGAAGTGTTGGACCAAAGTTCTTCATAAATGATCCCAGTTGAAGTGTTGGACCAAAGTTCTTCGTAAATGATCCCAGTTGAAGTGTTGGACCAAAGACTTCCATTGGTTTGTCACAACTCATTTACCATATCAACAGTTTTGTGTGAATAATGAGCAGAGTCTCTTTAAAATATCTTATCATTTATTCAAAGAACCAAGGCTTCTACTCATATGCTCAGTGTAAGTGTTAACCAGATCAGTGTTTTACTCAGAGTTGGTTTAGTGGACTAGAAGCTCTTAAAGTATATTTGTATTTAAAGCTGCTTCATCAAAGTTCTTGTTTAGACCGTTGCGTATTTGTTGCGTTCTCTTGTCCAGATATGTAGTGCTTACAATTTATGTAATGGACACATATTGGGCTGGTAATTCAGTTTAATAAAGGAATAATGACTTCTGTATTTGAACGTAAAGCCAATAGTTAGTGTTGTTAAGCCAAAGGGATTGCATTGAATAGGGCACCTATTATTCTAAGCACATGCTATGATATAAATGAGTGATTTTTTTATTTATTTCACAGTCCATTTACCTTTTTTCCGTGATGTTTTGGCTGCTTCCAGCAGTCTTTCTCAGGGAAGACTTCATGACGAAGAATGCTGAAAGCAGCCGAAATGTCACAGAAAAAAGGAAAAATTAACCTTGAAATAAGTAAAAAATATAACTTGGTCATTTGAATCATCCAGTCTAATTAACCTATTCATTCATATTACGATGTACTTTGTAAGTAATTTACTAATAGTAACTAGTATTTTACTAAATATAAACAGTGTGCAGCACTTAAATGAACTACATAGGTCTGAATAGAATAATTTTGTGTTACTTATAAAATATATAAACTACATTTAAGCTGAATTACTTATAGAACTTTGACCAGTTAGCCCTGTACTGCATTTGAAGCCAGTACTTTCAAACTGTGGAAGAAACACAATGTACTGTATGTATATAATGTAGAGATGCACATGTATGCATACTGTAGAAGCTGTGTACAGCCTCCTCTATTCATCAGTACAAATGTGTGGGCAGTGGGCAGCTGAACTAATTCAGTTGGAATGTTAGTGAGTACCTTACACTTGCAGGGTTACCCACTGTATGGTGTCAATAACGTCAGTAGCAGGGAGAGAGGTATCCCAGTACAGTACCTAAGCTCAAATATATACAGTCCATTAACGCAAAGTTTAGTGAGCTTGAGGCATGTGTAAATGACTTGTATTCCTTAAATTTTAAATTTAGCATAATATGTCTCCAAGAGAGCTGGTTATCTAATAATGATGACTTATCACTAATTAAATTAAATGGATATGACTGTATCCCAAGGAAACAGTTGCAGCACTAAAGGGGGATTATTAATATATAGATAAACACTTTGATTATGAAGTAAATATGAAATTAAATATGTATGAATAATGGGAGGGACAAATAATACAAGTAAATGGAGGAGGCTTATCGCAGACAGTCACTATAGGAAATATATACCGACCTCCAAGGCCTTTAACTGAAGACTATAATGAATTCATCAATGAATTTACAATGGTCATATCATCTATGCAACATCATCAAAACAACAACCTTATTCTTGCAGGGGACTACAATATAAATATGCTAAAAATAAACGAACAATAACACTGTAGCACTTTCTATGACATGTTAACTTCATTTACTCTCTTCCCCCAAATTACTCTTCCTACAAGGTTCACAACATGTACTGGTACACTTATTGATAATTGTTTTGTAATTTAACAACGCATATTTTGCAAAGTACAGCAGGAATATTAATTAAACAATTTTCTGATCATCAACCATATTTTATGAGTTTATATGAGTTAATGTACAGAATAAAGAGGCTATGTTAAAAGTCAGAAATGATATAAGTTCAAATGCTGATCCAAACCATAATTATAATAGTATCATCAATGGAATAAATCAAGCTAAAAATAAATATATATGACTAGCAAATTAGTTAAATTTAATAAATATAAACACACAAAATCTACATGGATAACTCAAGGCTTGCTAACCTCAATATGATACAGAGACAAACTTTACAAACAGTTAAAAATTACAAACCCTTAATCTTCTGAATATGGCGTATTATTGATTAATTTTTAAAACATACAATAGTATTTTGAAAAGAAGTTTTCGCAAAGCAATCATATTTTGACAAATGTTTTAATTGATTTAAATTTGATATAAAAAACATGTGGACAACTATAAATGAAATCCTGTCTAAAGTTAAAATTAATAAATCATTTCCAAAATAGTTTTAAGAATCCGATTCTACTGTGGCATACACATTAGATATTGCAAATAAATTCAATACGTTATTTACCAATATTATATAGGTAGTAATCCCGCTAATGATATTAAATACAAAGGCATTCATTATCATTCATATTATCTAAATAAAATAGTAAACTGTAATTTTACATTTAAATACGTTGAAGAAGATACCATAAAGAGAACAATAATTATTCTACCCTACAAAAGTAGTTGTGGATGTGATGGTCTCTCTGCCAAACTGCTAAAAAATTCTTGAACCTGCACTAACCAAATCTTTAACTTTATTAACAAATCAAGTATTAACCACACGAATATTCCCTGATAAACTCAAAATTGCTAAGGTCATTCCAATTTATAAAAAAGGTGAGCCAGCAGCATTAAATAATTATAGACCCATATCTCTTCTACCATCTGTTTCAAAAGTACTTAAACAATTATTTGTGACCAATTATCATCTTATTTAAAAGAGTCTAAGCTTTTTTAGACCATCAGTATGGATTCTGACCTAAACATTCAACTGAATACGCAGCACTAGAATTAATAGATAGAATAATAACCAAACTGGATAAGGATGAAATACCCATTAATATTTACCTAGATCTTTCCAAAGCCTTTGATACCATTGACCATTTAATTTTAATTGAAATATTGTGGTATACATGGAACAAATCTGAACTTATTCAGCAGTTACCTAACAAATCATAAACAATATACGGAAATTGACAATATAAAATCAAATATGTTATCAATAACAACAGGTGTACCGCAAGGTTCAATCTTAGGACCCCTTATTATAGGTTATTCATCATTTATATATACAGTGTATATCAATGATTTTGCACAAGCCAATAAAACATTTAATTTAGTAATTTATGCCGATGATACAACTCTATCAAGTACACTAAACACTCAGTGATAACATACATGATGAAAATTTAGAATTTTTAATAAATGAAGAACTTTTAAAAATAAATGAATGGCTCAAAATAAATAAATTATCGCTAAACATAACAAAATCTAAATACATGACATTTCTAAAGGCAAAGAAAAATATACAGACATTTACTCTAAAGATAGACAATATGAATATTGAACAAGTCAAAGAATTTTTTTTGTTTTGTTTAATTATAGATAGAAATCTAAACTGGAAAAAGCACACTGACAAAATGTCAAATGCTTGTTGTAAAAAAATATTTTTTATTAAAATAAGATTATATAATTCTTAAATAGTGCCACACATTAATTATTGCATCATGGCATGGAGCTTTCAATCAAATAGAATAATAAAATTATTACCAAAGGGTATAAAAACATCTATGGCTTGAATTAATATTATATTACATCCTGCTATCTATTTCCATGTCCACCAAGCCAAAAAAAATTCAATGAATTATAAATTCCACATTTTATGCTGTGCATCCGGACATTTTCGAATATGCATATTTTTGGCGCGCTTTTCGGGATGCCGAGACGTGACGTCACATATCATAGTTGCATCAGGCCCATCCTTTCCAGGCATTCAGAGCATGTTTACAAGGATACTATTCGGGTCGAAACGAGCATCAAAATTAGTTATTATGCGATATTCCGATGTAATACAAACACTAGTCTTCATAGAGGAACAAGCAGTTATCTTACGGTTCCAAACGATTCCAATTTGATTCAAAACAATGAATTCGAATGGGCCTACAAGTCGACTAAGTTTTGCCAAGCTTGGGCTCGTTTTTAGAATAATTATATTTACAAACTGTGCATCATAGTATAAAAATGATTTGGTTTATATTACTTTGTGAAAACATAAAAAGTGTAAAGAAAATCAATGGTTTGGTGTAGGGATTGAACCGGTGTCGCCCGATTGCAAAATAAATGCCAAGGAACCAACGCCTTTACCAACTGAGCTAGCAGGACCGACAGAAGTTCACTGACTGATTTAAGTTGTTACGATAAATTGTACAACTCCTCCTTCATACATCGATGTTCTAGTGATATTATAAGACTATACATATTACTTTCTGTAGCTGGATACGATATATGTTTGCTATGTATGTATATTGGTGTAAAGTACCTCCCACTGGTTGCATTCGATATAATTATTCTGAAAACGAGCCCAATCTCGGCGATAGCCGATACCTAGTCCTAGTCAACTTGTACTGTAGGCTCATTCGCATTCATTGTTTTGAATAAAATTGAATTCATGTGGAACCGTAAGATAACTGCTTGTTCCTCTATGATGACTTGTGTTTGTATTACATCGGAATATTGCACGATAACTCATTCTGACGCTCGTTTCGACCCCAAAACTATCCTTGTAAACGGGAATCGCTACACAGACGGATTTAAAATCAAATTTTTTATTTTTTTTAATGTTCTTGAATATTACATGCAATGTTAAACTTTGTGTACACATGGAAAACTAATTTTAGCTAATGCCTTGTTTTTATTTCCTTTAAGTAATTATACTTCCCACACAGAACCACTTCACAAAAAACTCAACTTGTTAAAAATAGATGACAAAATTGACATCCTTAAATTACAACAATTAAAATTTTACTATAAATATTTACACAATGACTTACCAGTTTATTTACAAAACTGGATAATGTTTAACTATGAGGTACATAATCATGATACAAGAGTCAGGAATAAAATATACACTTATAAAATTAAACATGAATTTTCTAAGAAATGTCTTAGGCATAATTTGCTACTTTTGCTAAATAACATTCCCGATATAGTCAAAGAAAAGCTTAGTACACACAGTTCACAAGGATTTGCCAAGTATGTTAAACTTTATTTTATACAAAATTATCAAGTAACATGCACAAGGCAAAATTGCTAATGCAAACTTAAGAACCGACAACCACCTGTCAACTTGATACAGTACAAAACAGTGCCTAAACGACAAACTCAATAATCATGTAAGCTGGCTCACACTACACACATGCATACATATTATGGTTTTTCTTCTGGAAGAATTTTATTAGGTGATGTATTGATTCAGTTAAAGTTTTATTACAAAAGGTGGCTCCTTGACAGCGACTACCACAGTCTTACAGGAGTCTCCTGACCCTACTTTTTGTTACTTAGCATACATTATACCATGTTTACTATAAGGTTATATATTTGTATTATTTAAATTGTTTTACATGGATGTATTGTATGTATTATTTGAAATGTCTGGGTCAAATAAAAGAAATTCTTCTTCTACAGTATGTGTAGAGGGTATCCCAGTACAGTATCTGTAGAGGGTATCCCAATACAGTATGTGTAGAGGTTATCCCAATACAGTATGTGTAGAGGGTATCCCAATACAGTATGTGTAGAGGGTATCCCAATACAGTATGTGTAGAGGGTATCCCAGTACAGTATGTGTAGAGGGTATCCCAATACAGTATGTGTAGAGGGTATCCCAGTACAGTATCTGTAGAGGGTATCCCAATACAGTATGTGTAGAGGGTATCCCAGTACAGTATGTGTAGAGGGTATCCCAATACAGTATGTGTAAAGGGTATCCCAATACAGTATGTGTAGAGGGTATCCCAATACAGTATGTGTAGAGGGTATCCCAATACAGTATGTGTAGAGGGTATCCCAATACAGTATGTGTAGAGGGTATCCCAGTACAGTATCTGTAGAGGGTATCCCAATACAGTATGTGTAGAGGGTATCCCAGTACAGTATGTGTAGAGGGTATCCCAATACAGTATGTGTAAAGGGTATCCCAATACAGTATGTGTAGAGGGTATCCCAGTACAGTATGTGTAGAGGGTATCCCAGTACAGTATGTGTAGAGGGTATCCCAGTACAGTATGTGTAGAGGTTATCCCAATACAGTATGTGTAGAGGGTATCCCAGTACAGTATCTGTAGAGGGTATCCCAATACAGTATGTGTAGAGGTTATCCCAATACAGTATGTGTAGAGGGTATCCCAATACAGTATGTGTAGAGGGTATCCCAGTACAGTATCTGTAGAGGTTATCCCAATACAGTATGTGTAGAGGGTATCCCAGTACAGTATGTGTAGAGGGTATCCCAATACAGTATCTGTAGAGGGTATCCCAGTACAGTATCTGTAGAGGGTATCCCAATACAGTATGTGTAGAGGGTATCCCAATACAGTATGTGTAGAGGGTATCCCAATACAGTATGTGTAGAGGGTATCCCAGTACAGTATGTGTAGAGGGTATCCCAATACAGTATGTGTAGAGGGTATCCCAATACAGTATGTGTAGAGGGTATCCCAATACAGTATGTGTAGAGGTTATCCCAATACAGTATGTGTAAAGGGTATCCCAGTACAGTATGTGTAGAGGGTATCCCAGTACAGTATGTGTAGAGGGTATCCCAGTACAGTATGTGTAGAGGGTATCCCAGTACAGTATCTGTAGAGGGTATCCCAATACAGTATGTGTAGAGGGTATCCCAGTACAGTATGTGTAGAGGGTATCCCAATACAGTATGTGTAGAGGGTATCCCAATACAGTATGTGTAGAGGGTATCCCAATACAGTATGTGTAGAGGGTATCCCAATACAGTATGTGTAGAGGGTATCCCAATACAGTATGTGTAGAGGGTATCCCAGTACAGTATGTGTAGAGGGTATCCCAATACAGTATGTGTAGAGGGTATCCCAGTACAGTATCTGTAGAGGTTATCCCAATACAGTATGTGTAGAGGGTATCCCAGTACAGTATCTGTAGAGGGTATCCCAATACAGTATGTGTAGAGGTTATCCCAATACAGTATGTGTAGAGGGTATCCCAATACAGTATGTGTAGAGGGTATCCCAGTACAGTATCTGTAGAGGTTATCCCAATACAGTATGTGTAGAGGGTATCCCAGTACAGTATGTGTAGAGGGTATCCCAATACAGTATGTGTAGAGGGTATCCCAATACAGTATGTGTAGAGGGTATCCCAGTACAGTATGTGTAGAGGGTATCCCAGTACAGTATGTGTAGAGGTTATCCCAATACAGTATGTGTAGAGGGTATCCCAATACAGTATCTGTAGAGGGTATCCCAATACAGTATGTGTAGAGGGTATCCCAGTACAGTATCTGTAGAGGGTATCCCAATACAGTATGTGTAGAGGTTATCCCAATACAGTATGTGTAGAGGGTATCCCAATACAGTATGTGTAGAGGGTATCCCAGTACAGTATGTGTAGAGGGTATCCCAGTACAGTATGTGTAGAGGGTATCCCAGTACAGTATGTGTAGAGGGTATCCCAATACAGTATCTGTAGAGGGTATCCCAGTACAGTATCTGTAGAGGGTATCCCAATACAGTATGTGTAGAGGGTATCCCAATACAGTATGTGTAGAGGGTATCCCAATACAGTATGTGTAGAGGGTATCCCAATACAGTATGTGTAGAGGGTATCCCAGTACAGTATGTGTAGAGGGTATCCCAATACAGTATGTGTAGAGGGTATCCCAATACAGTATGTGTAGAGGGTATCCCAATACAGTATGTGTAGAGGTTATCCCAATACAGTATGTGTAAAGGGTATCCCAGTACAGTATGTGTAGAGGGTATCCCAATACAGTATGTGTAGAGGGTATCCCAGTACAGTATGTGTAGAGGGTATCCCAGTACAGTATCTGTAGAGGGTATCCCAATACAGTATCTGTAGAGGGTATCCCAGTACAGTATGTGTAGAGGGTATCCCAATACAGTATGTGTAGAGGGTATCCCAATACAGTATGTGTAGAGGGTATCCCAATACAGTATGTGTAGAGGGTATCCCAATACAGTATGTGTAAAGGGTATCCCAATACAGTATGTGTAGAGGGTATCCCAGTACAGTATGTGTAGAGGGTATCCCAATACAGTATGTGTAGAGGGTATCCCAGTACAGTATCTGTAGAGGTTATCCCAATACAGTATGTGTAGAGGGTATCCCAATACAGTATGTGTAGAGGGTATCCCAATACAGTATGTGTAAAGGGTATCCCAATACAGTATGTGTAGAGGGTATCCCAGTACAGTATGTGTAGAGGGTATCCCAATACAGTATGTGTAGAGGGTATCCCAGTACAGTATCTGTAGAGGTTATCCCAATACAGTATCTGTAGAGGGTATCCCAATACAGTATGTGTAGAGGGTATCCCAGTACAGTATGTGTAGAGGGTATCCCAATACAGTATGTGTAGAGGGTATCCCAATACAGTATGTGTAGAGGTTATCCCAATACAGTATGTGTAGAGGGTATCCCAGTACAGTATGTGTAGAGGGTATCCCAATACAGTATGTGTAGAGGGTATCCCAGTACAGTATCTGTAGAGGGTATCCCAGTACAGTATGTGTAGAGGGTATCCCAGTACAGTATGTGTAGAGGGTATCCCAGTACAGTATCTGTAGAGGGTATCCCAATACAGTATGTGTAGAGGGTATCCCAGTACAGTATGTGTAGAGGGTATCCCAATACAGTATGTGTAGAGGGTATCCCAGTACAGTATCTGTAGAGGGTATCCCAATACAGTATGTGTAGAGGGTATCCCAGTACAGTATGTGTAGAGGGTATCCCAATACAGTATGTGTAGAGGGTATCCCAGTACAGTATGTGTAAAGGGTATCCCAATACAGTATGTGTAGAGGGTATCCCAGTACAGTATCTGTAGAGGGTATCCCAATACAGTATGTGTAGAGGGTATCCCAGTACAGTATGTGTAGAGGGTATCCCAATACAGTATGTGTAGAGGGTATCCCAGTACAGTATCTGTAGAGGGTATCCCAATACAGTATGTGTAGAGGGTATCCCAGTACAGTATGTGTAGAGGGTATCCCAATACAGTATGTGTAAAGGGTATCCCAATACAGTATGTGTAGAGGGTATCCCAATACAGTATGTGTAGAGGGTATCCCAGTACAGTATGTGTAGAGGGTATCCCAATACAGTATGTGTAGAGGGTATCCCAATACAGTATGTGTAGAGGGTATCCCAATACAGTATGTGTAGAGGTTATCCCAATACAGTATGTGTAAAGGGTATCCCAGTACAGTATGTGTAGAGGGTATCCCAATACAGTATGTGTAGAGGGTATCCCAGTACAGTATGTGTAGAGGGTATCCCAGTACAGTATCTGTAGAGGGTATCCCAATACAGTATCTGTAGAGGGTATCCCAGTACAGTATGTGTAGAGGGTATCCCAATACAGTATGTGTAGAGGGTATCCCAATACAGTATGTGTAGAGGGTATCCCAATACAGTATGTGTAGAGGGTATCCCAATACAGTATGTGTAAAGGGTATCCCAATACAGTATGTGTAGAGGGTATCCCAGTACAGTATGTGTAGAGGGTATCCCAATACAGTATGTGTAGAGGGTATCCCAATACAGTATGTGTAGAGGGTATCCCAATACAGTATGTGTAGAGGGTATCCCAATACAGTATGTGTAGAGGGTATCCCAGTACAGTATGTGTAGAGGGTATCCCAATACAGTATGTGTAGAGGGTATCCCAGTACAGTATCTGTAGAGGTTATCCCAATACAGTATGTGTAGAGGGTATCCCAGTACAGTATCTGTAGAGGGTATCCCAATACAGTATGTGTAGAGGTTATCCCAATACAGTATGTGTAGAGGGTATCCCAGTACAGTATGTGTAGAGGGTATCCCAGTACAGTATGTGTAGAGGGTATCCCAATACAGTATGTGTAGAGGGTATCCCAATACAGTATGTGTAGAGGGTATCCCAATACAGTATGTGTAGAGGGTATCCCAATACAGTATGTGTAGAGGGTATCCCAATACAGTATGTGTAGAGGGTATCCCAGTACAGTATGTGTAGAGGGTATCCCAGTACAGTATGTGTAGAGGGTATCCCAATACAGTATGTGTAGAGGGTATCCCAATACAGTATGTGTAGAGGGTATCCCAATACAGTATGTGTAGAGGGTATCCCAGTACAGTATCTGTAGAAGTATTATATAGCACTAATTTTTGAATTGGCACGACTAATGCTAATATATCCCACAAAATGACTTCTACAGGAAACAACGTTGGTGTAAATTATCATCCCATTATTTTTACTGACAAAGACCTGTAAGTTAGGTGAGTAACACCTTCGAAGTTCTGACAGCAGGACACCGCCTTTGGTGAAGTCGAGACAAAAGTTTGACAAAGGCTTCAAATTCAAATGGTCTATCACCGTCCAGCTGACCCATTTTTAATTTTCTTTAAGACTACCTTTTGCTCTCAAATAATCTGTCCTCTTAATTTTATACATAAAGACATAATCTGGCATAACTTTATACATTTAGTAGCAGCACATTTGTACTTCCAGTGTATCATATAATTTATATTTATCACTTGTTGTGTATTACACCCAGCTGTGGAGCTAAGATTCTCTGCCTGCTATAGTTTGATGGAAACTGTGACTAATCTGTAATTGGTCACTGGCAGTAGCTTGTGTCAACAGACAGCATTAAGCCACTAGACCCCTGTTAAACTGGACAGTTGCCTGTTGGTTTTAAACTGTGTCAAACAGTGAGTCTACCTTTTGCTCTCTAATAATCTGTCCTCTTAGTTTTACACATAAAGACATAATCTGGCATAACTTGATAAGTCTTTGTAGCAGCACATTTGTACATCCAGTGTATCATTGCAACATAACATACATATTACATACTGTGTGCCACATTTGAATGTTGTGCATGTAATATTTCCATGCAATCCATTTGCATATATAATGTAAAACTTCAACAGCCGTTTTCTTAATTTTCACTTTTTGACCCCTACCATGTTCAATGCTCCATAACTTCACAAATTTGTGTAGCAGTCATAATTTTTGAAACCGTGTAAAACACCCTACCCAACCTTTACAAGAATGTAAGAAAACAATGTTAAAATTTGTCTAACTTATCACTCATTTGATCAGTCGGGGTCAAATATAGCCATATTAGTCCAAAGGACTTCAGGGCCACTTGGCCCATTTTTTATTTTCAAAATCAAACATATCAGTATATCTCAATTTATGTTAAACCTAGCCCAAAGAAATTTGGCACACATATTACCTGTAAAATATTCTGTATGTATATTGAATATTATGCAGATTTACACAAATTAAAACAGTTATGTATTGCTAAATATTGTGTTTTGTTCTACAAATGATTGCCCAAGCCAATACTATAATGTATAAATATATATATACACTGTGTACATAATATACTATAGGTAACTAGTATGACATTAAACTACAAGCTGTATACTGCTACTATGTCTTGTTAACCATTTAATATAGTAGCATGTCACAAGTGCCTTTTTAACCATTGCTTACCCCGCTCTACATGCCCTTTACTAAAATGACACACTGCCCTTTTGAAACCTGGGCAAAACACTGTTAAATATGGGTCATGTTAACTATTTAGTCACATGTCGCTCATGCCTTTTTAGCTATTGCTCACCGCGTCCTATGTGTCCTTTTTTGAAATGGCACCCTGCCCTTTTGAGAACCTGGGCAGAACAATGAGTATCTGTTGGAGGTTATCCCAGTACAATATCTGTGAGATGGGTATCCCAGTACAGTATCTGTGAGAGGGGTATCCCAGTACAGTATCTGTTGGATGGTATCCCAGTACAGTATCTGTTGGATGGTATCCCAGTACAGTATCTGTTGGATGGTATCCCAGTACAGTATCTGTGAGAGGGGTATCCCAGTACAGTATCTGTGAGTTGGGTATCCCAGTACGGTATCGGTGAGAGGGGTATCCTAGTACAGTATCGGTGAGAGGAGTATCCCAGTACAGTATCTATGAGTTGGGTATCCCAGTACAGTATCTGTGAGTTGGGTATCCCAGTACAGTATATGTGAGAGGGGTATCCCAGTACAGTATATGTGAGATGGGTATCCCAGTACAGTATCTGTGAGTTGGGTATCCCAGTACAGTATCTGTGAGAGGGGTATCCCAGTACAGTATCTGTGAGTTGGGTATCCCAGTACGGTATCGGTGAGAGGGGTATCCTAGTACAGTATCGGTGAGAGGAGTATCCCAGTACAGTATCTATGAGTTGGGTATCCCAGTACAGTATATGTGAGAGGGGTATCCCAGTTCAGTATCTGTTAGTTGGGTATCCCAATAAAGTATCGGTGAGAGGGGTATCCCAGTACAGTATCTGTGAGTGGGGATATGAATTTGATTACTGGCGATTTGTGAAGTACCCAATCAAGTCATCAATAATTTTTAAGAGGATAAGAAGTACTAATTAAATCTATATGAAATAATGGTTATTCCATGAACCTACAGAATGCCCAGGCTCTGTAGCACCCACATTGTAGTTTTAATGTATGCGTACAGTTGTCACTGCAGATAGCTGCATTTCAGAGAAAGACAAATTTTAAAAATATATTTTCAACATTATACTGCACATCGATTGGCTGTGATATATATGACCACCAGGTGGACCCAACCTCGATTGGTTATGACATATTACACCACCAGGTGGATCCTGCAGCTTAGCTATAATCGTAAGATGCTAACAGACCTTGCATGCAGCAGCACTAATGAGTCAACATATCGACTGATGGGTGATGGCATTAAAGCTAAGCCTCACTGCCTCAGTTCGCGCTTAGTCACCGTGACGAACGCACCACTCACACCATGGCAGGGACAGGTGTGATACAGGTGTGATACAGGTGTGATACAGGTGTGATACAGGTGTCACACATGTGGATCTGACTGGGGTGTGACTGGAAGCCTCAGACAGGTGAGGGCTGACACAGGTATCTCTATGGGAGTGCATCTGACACAGGTGTCTCTATGGGCAGTGGGTCTGACACAGGTATCTCTATGGGCAGTGCATCTGACACTGGTGTCTCTATGGGCAGTGGGTCTGACATGGGTATATATATGGGCAGTAGGTCTGACACAGGTATCTCTATGGGCAGTAGGTCTGACACAGGTATCTCTATGGGCAGTAGGTCTGACACAGGTATCTCTATGGGCAGTAGGTCTGACACAGGTGTCTCTATGGGCAGTAGGTCTGACACAGGTATCTCTATGGGCAGTAGGTCTGACACAGGTGTCTCTATGGGCTGTAGGTCTGACACAGGTGTCTCTATAGGCTGAAGGTCTGACACAGGTGTCTCTATGGACAATAGGTCTCACATGGGTGTCTCTATCAGTCTATGGGCTGTAGGTCTTACACAGGTGTCTATTGGCAGTAGGTCTGACACAGGTGTCTATGGGCAGTAGGTCTGACACAGGTGTCTATGGGCAGTAGGTCTGATACAGGTGTCTATGGGCTGTAGGTCTGACATAGGTGTCTATGGGCAGTAGGTCTGACACAGGTATCTCTATGGGCAGTAGGTCTGACACAGGTGTCTCTATGGGCTGTAGGTCTGACACAGGTGTCTCTATAGGCTGAAGGTCTGACACAGGTATCTCTATGGGCAGTGGGTCTGACACAGGTATCTCTATGGGCAGTGCGTCTGACACTGGTGTCTCTATGGGCAGTGGGTCTGACACAGGTATCTATATGGGCAGTAGGTCTGACACAGGTATCTCTATGGGCAGTAGGTCTGACACAGGTGTCTGTATGGGCAGTAGGTCTGACACAGGTATCTCTATGGGCAGTAGGTCTGACACAGGTGTCTCTATGGGCTGTAGGTCTGACACAGGTCTTTGTGGGCAGTAGGTCTGACATAGGTGTCTGTGGGCAGTAGGTCTGACACAGGTGTCTCTATGGGCTGTAGGTCTCACACAGATGTCTCTATGGACAGTAGGTCTCACATAGGTGTCTCTATCAGTCTATGGGCTGTAGGTCTGACACAGGTTTGTATGGGCTGTAGGTCTGACACAGGTCTTTATGGGTAGTAGGTCTGACACAGGTGTCTATGGGCAGTAGGTCTAACACAGGTGTCTATGGGCAGTAGGTCTGGCACAGGTCTTTATGAGCTGTAGGTCTGACACAGGTGTCTATGGGCAGTAGGTCTGACACAGGTGTCTATGGGCAGTAGGTCTGGCACAGGTCTTTATGGGCTGTAGGTCTGACACAGGTCTTTGTGGGCAGTAGGTCTGACACAGGTGTCTATAGGCAGTAGGTCTAACACAGGTCTTTGTGGGCAGTAGGTCTGACACAGGTGTCTATTGGCAGTAGGTCTGACACAGGTGTCTATGGGCAGTAGGTCTGGCACAGGTCTTTATGGGCTGTAGGTCTGACACAGGTCTTTGTGGGCAGTAGGTCTGACACAGGTGTCTATGGGCAGTAGGTCTGACACAGGTATCTCTATGGGCAGTAGGTCTGACACAGGTGTCTCTATGGGCTGTAGGTCTGACACAGGTGTCTCTATAGGCTGAAGGTCTGACACAGGTGTCTCTATGGACAATAGGTCTCACATGGGTGTCTCTATCAGTCTATGGGCTGTAGGTCTTACACAGGTGTCTATTGGCAGTAGGTCTGACACAGGTGTCTATGGGCAGTAGGTCTGACACAGGTGTCTATGGGCAGTAGGTCTAACAGGTGTCTATGGGCAGTAGGTCTGGCATAGGTCTTTGTGGGCAGTAGGTCTGACATAGGTGTCTGTGGGCAGTAGGTCTGACACAGGTGTCTCTATGGGCTGTAGGTCTCACACAGATGTCTCTATGGACAGTAGGTCTCACATAGGTGTCTCTATCAGTCTATGGGCTGTAGGTCTGACACAGGTTTGTATGGGCTGTAGGTCTGACACAGGTCTTTATGGGTAGTAGGTCTGACACAGGTGTCTATGGGCAGTAGGTCTAACACAGGTGTCTATGGGCAGTAGGTCTGGCACAGGTCTTTATGGGCTGTAGGTCTGACACAGGTGTCTATGGGCAGTAGGTCTGACACAGGTGTCTATGGGCAGTAGGTCTGGCACAGGTCTTTATGGGCTGTAGGTCTGACACAGGTCTTTGTGGGCAGTAGGTCTGACACATGTGTCTATAGGCAGTAGGTCTAACACAGGTCTTTGTGGGCAGTAGGTCTGACACAGGTGTCTATGGGCAGTAGGTCTGACACAGGTGTCTATGGGCAGTAGGTCTGGCACGGGTCTTTATGGGCTGTAGGTCTGACACAGGTCTTTGTGGGCAGTAGGTCTGACACAGGTGTCTATGGGCAGTAGGTCTAACACAGGTGTCTATGGGCAGTAGGTCTGGCATAGGTCTTTATGGGCAGTAGGTCTGATATAGGTATCTGTGGGCAGTAGGTCTGACACAGGTCTTTGTGGACAGTAGGTCTGACATAGGTGTCTGTGGGCAGTAGGTCTGACACAGGTGTCTGTGGGCAGTAGGTCTGACACAGGTGTCTATGGGCAGTAGGTCTGATACAGGTGTCTGTGGGCAGTATGTCTGACACAGGTGTCTATGGGCTGTAGGTCTGACACAGGTGTCTATGGGCAGTAGGTCTGACACAGGTGTCTATGGGCAGTAGGTCTGACACAGGTATCTATGGGCAGTAGGTCTGACACAGGTGTCTCTATGGACAGTAGGTCTCACATAGGTGTCTCTATCAGTCTAGGGGCAGTAGGTCTGGCAGAGGTGTCTATGGGCAGTTGGTCTGACACAGGTGTCTATGGGCAGTAGGTCTGATACAGGTCTCTATGGGCAGTAGGTCTGATACAGGTGTCTATAGGCAGTAGGTCTGATACAGGTGTCTATGGGCAGTAGGTCTTACACAGGTGTCTATTGGCAGTAGGTTTTACACAGGTGTCTATTGGCAGTAGGTCTGACACAGGTGTCTATGGGCAGTAGGTCTGATACAGGTGTCTATGGGCTGTAGGTCTGACATAGGTGTCTATGGGCAGTAGGTCTGATACAGGTGTCTATGGGCTGTAGGTCTGACATAGGTGTCTATGGGCAGTATGTCTGACAGGTGTCTATGGGCAGTAGGTCTGACACAGGTGTCTGTGGGCAGTAGGTCTGATACAGGTATCTATGGGCAGTAGGTCTGACACAGGTGTCTGTGGGCAGTAGGTCTGACACAGGTGTCTATGGGCAGTAGGTCTGATACAGGTGTCTGTGGGCAGTAGGTCTGATACAGGTGTCTATGGGCAGTAGGTCTGACACAGGTGTCTGTGGGCAGTAGGTCTGACACAGGTGTCTGTGGGCAGTAGGTCTGACACAGGTGTCTATGGGCAGTAGGTCAGACACAGGTGTCTGTGGGCAGTAGGTCTGATACAGGTGTATATGGGCAGTAGGTCTGACACAGGTGTCTGAGGGCAGTTGGTCTGATACAGGTGTCTATGGGCAGTAGGTCTGACACAGGTGTCTGTGGGCAGTAGGTTAGACACAGGTGTCTATGGGCAGTAGGTCTTACACAGGTGTCTATTGGCAGTAGGTCTGACACAGGTGTCTATGGGCAGTAGGTCTGACACAGGTGTCTATGGGCAGTAGGTCTGACCCAGATGTCTATGGGCAGTAGGTCTGACCCAGGTGTCTATGGGCAGTAGGTCTGACACAGGTGTCTATGGGCAGTAGGTCTGACACAGGTTTCTCTATGGACAGTAGGTCTCACTTAGGTGTCTCTATCAGTCTATGGGCTGTAGGTCTGACCCAGGTGTCTATGGGCAGTAGGTCTGACACAGGTGTCTCTGGGCAGTAGGTCTGACACAGGTTTCTCTATGGACAGTAGGTCTCACTTAGGTGTCTCTATCAGTCTATGGGCTGTAGGTCTGACCCAGGTGTCTATGGGCTGTAGGTCTGACCCAGGTGTCTATGGGCAGTAGGTCTGACACAGGTTTCTATGGGCAGTAGGTCTGACCCAGTTGTCTATTGGCAGTAGGTCTGACACAGGTGTCTATGGGCAGTAGGTCTGACACAGGTTTCACTATGGACAGTAGGTCTCACTTAGGTGTCTCTATCAGTCTATGGGCTGTAGGTCTGACCTAGGTGTCTATGGGCAGTAGGTCTGACACAGGTGTCTATGGGCAGTAGGTCTGACACAGGTGTCTCTATGGACAGTTGGTCTCACTTAGGTGTCTCTATCAGTCTATGGGCTGTAGGTCTGACACAGGTGTCTATTGGCAGTAGGTCTGACACAGGTGTCTATGGGCAGTAGGTCTGTTACAGGTGTCTATGGGCAGTAGGTCTGACACAGGTGTCTCTATGGGCTGTAGGCCTGACACAGGTGTCTCTATGGACAATAGGTCTCACATAGGTGTCTCTATCAGTCTATGGGCTGTAGGTCTTACACAGGTGTCTATTGGCAGTAGGTCTGACACATGTGTCTATGGGCAGTAGGTCTGACACAGGTGTCTATGGGCAGTAGGTCTGATACAGGTGTCTATGGGCTGTAGGTCTGACATAGGTGTCTATGGGCAGTATGTCTGACAGGTGTCTATGGGCAGTAGGTCTGACACAGGTGTCTGTGGGCAGTAGGTCTGATACAGGTATCTATGGGCAGTAGGTCTGACACAGGTGTCTGTGGGCAGTAGGTCTGACACAGGTGTCTATGGGCAGTAGGTCTGATACAGGTGTCTGTGGGCAGTAGGTCTGATACAGGTGTCTATGGGCAGTAGGTCTGACACAGGTGTCTGTGGGCAGTAGGCCTGACACAGGTGTCTGTGGGCAGTAGGTCTGACACAGGTGTCTATGGGCAGTAGGTCAGACACAGGTGTCTGTGGGCAGTAGGTCTGATACAGGTGTATTTGGGCAGTAGGTCTGACACAGGTGTCTGAGGGCAGTAGGTCTGACACAGGTGTCTGAGGGCAGTAGGTCTGACACAGGTGTCTATGGGCAGTAGGTCTGACACAGGTGTCTGTGGGCAGTAGGTCTGATACAGGTGTCTGTGGGCAGTAGGTCTGACACAGGTGTCTGAGGGCAGTAGGTCTGACACAGGTGTCTGAGGGCAGTAGGTCTGACACAGGTGTCTGAGGGCAGTAGGTCTGACACAGGTGTCTGAGGGCAGTAGGTCTGACACAGGTGTCTGAGGGCAGTAGGTCTGACACAGGTGTCTGTGGGCAATAGGTCTGATACAGGTGTCTATGGGCAGTAGGTCTGACACAGGTGTCTGTGGGCAGTAGGTCTGATACAGGTGTCTGAGGGCAGTAGGTCTGATACAGGTGTCTGAGGGCAGTAGGTCTGACACAGGTGTCTGTGAGCAGTAGGTCTGATACAGGTGTATATGGGCAGTAGGTCTGATACAGGTGTCTGATGGCAGTAGGTCTGATACAGGTGTGTGTGGGCAGTAGGTCTGACACAGGTGTCTGTGGGCAGTAGGTCTGACACAGGTGTCTGTGGGCAGTAGGTCTGACACAGGTGTCTGTGGGCAGTAGGTCTGATACAGGTGTCTGAGGGCAGTAGGTCTGATACAGGTGTCTGTGGGCAGTAGGTCTGACACAGGTGTCTGTGGGCAGTAGGTCTGACACAGGTGTCTGTGGGCAGTAGGTCTGACACAGGTGTCTGTGGGCAGTAGGTCTGATACAGGTGTCTGAGGGCAGTAGGTCTGACACAGGTGTCTGTGGGCAGTAGGTCTGATACAGGTGTCTGTGGGCAGTAGGTCTGACACAGGTGTCTGTGGGCAGTAGGTCTGACACAGGTGTCTGTGGGCAGTAGGTCTGACACAGGTGTCTGAGGGCAGTAGGTCTGATACAGGTGTCTATGGGCAGTAGGTCTGACACAGGTGTCTGTGGGCAGTAGGTCTGATACAGGTGTCTGTGGGCAGTAGGTCTGACACAGGTGTCTGTGGGCAGTAGGTCTGACACAGGTGTCTGAGGGCAGTAGGTCTGATACAGGTGTCTATGGGCAGTAGGTCTGACACAGGTGTCTGTGGGCAGTAGGTCTGATACAGGTGTCTGTGGGCAGTAGGTCTGATACAGGTGTATGTGGGCAGTAGGTCTGACACAGGTGTCTGTGGGCAGTAGGTCTGACACAGGTGTCTATGGGCAGTAGGTCTGACACAGGTGTCTGTGGGCAGTAGGTCTGACACAGGTGTCTGAGGGCAGTAGGTCTGACACAGGTGTCTGTGGGCAGTAGGTCTGATACAGGTGTCTATGGGCAGTAGGTCTGATACAGGTGTCTAAGGGCAGTAGGTCTAATACAGATGTGTCTACTGGCATTATCTACTATCTGTAGATGACATGGAAGCTCTACCTGGCATGGCTAATTAGTACGAGAGAGAGCCTGATGTAATACGTTGTCACTATGATACTGCTGCTGTTGCCATGGAGACAATTGTGAATGTTTCAGATAGACTGAGTATTCTGTGGCAGGGTCCAGCTGTTGACATGTGTGATGTGACAGTTGTCAACAGCTCTGTGTTCTGTGTGCTTGGAGACTGGCAGCACTGAACAGAGAGATGTAGCACAGTCAGTAGGAACGTTGTGAGCACTTGTTTTTAGTTTTGTTCAACTGTTAATTTTGGTCAGCGTGGTTTGTGCCTTCTTTAATGTTCCAAGTGTTCTAGGTAACAAGACAAGCACGTAATGAGACAAAGTTATGATGATGATGATGATGGTGATGATGATGATGATGATGGTGATGATAATGGTGATGATGATGATGATGATGATGATGGTGATGATGGTGATGATGATGATGGTGATGATGATGATGAAGTACTGTTCCTGTGACTTAACTAGTGTGGAGACATCTTAATGTCGCAATCAGTCCCCCCAAAGATGCCAAGGTTTCCAGATCTATGGTTGTAATGGTCATATCAAGATCAGGGGTGCTTATATATACCACCCACAGCCATTAAATTCCCCCCATTAATAGGAAGGGCACACAGGGTCATGTACTTAGTGAACCTACAACTGGGCAGTTCCACGGTGTCAGACGTACATTTCGGACACTTTAATGAAGCACTGTATCCTGGGATAGCAAGTGCCACAAGTTGTTACTGTCATTATAAGAACCAACTACAACATGATTGTCACAGAAACTTTGTTCCCTCCTGTAGCCATTCTGGCCACGCAATGACAATCATGGATGTGTCGGACGTATTCACATGGACCTAAAATGTCACTCCACGTAAGGTTATGTCCAAATCCCTGTGATGTTTGAAGGTACATTGGAGATAATTTGTCATATGTCTATAGGGCAGATATTACTCTGTTGACTGGATGCAATAAAATGTTGAATACATGATATAGATACAAAAATACATGAGAATATGTTTGGTGTCTGACGTACATTAGTTTGGCGTCAGGCATGTGCATGTGAAACATAGCATAACAAGAAGAGAAAATTATAATTATATTTTCTAAATATGGTAGTAGTTATGAGAGAAACACTATTTGGAGTTAAGATTGATTTATACACACAAATTCTGACATTTAAAAGGTGCACAATATTGATGTTCCACAGTCCAGAGTGTGTAAGATCAAATATATACCTTATAAAATGCATCAAAACATAAACTGTCCACAACAGCCAGTAACTGTAATTGTTGGTGCATCAGTGTTCTCAATGACATCACCCTTGTGGTAGAAGGGGTCATTGTCTGGGTGAGTATGTCCAGTACTTTCACAACCTGTAGTAAACAATCACTTTATTTTCAACACTTTTACATAAAATGTTTGACCCCCACCATGAAAACCTGGAGCCAAAATGGTTTCTAGAATACAAATGGCATGTAAACTATAAATATTTTTTTACATATTTGGTGAATAGTTTGTAAACATTAATGTAAATATAATGTATATTTTTACATATTTGGTGAATAGTTTGTAAACATTAATGTAAATATAATGTATATTTTTACATATTTGGTGAATAGTTTGTAAACATTAATGTAAATATAATGTATATTTTTACATATTTGGTGAATAGTTTGTAAACATTAATGTAAATATAATGTATATTTTTACATATTTGGTGAATAGTTTGTAAACATTAATGTAAATATAATGTATATTTTTACATATTTGGTGAATAGTTTGTAAACATTAATGTAAATATAATGTATATTTTTACATATTTGGTGAATAGTTTGTAAACATTAATGTAAATATAATGTATATTTTTACATATTTGGTGAATAGTTTGTAAACATTAATGTAAATATAATGTATATTTTTACATATTTGATGAATAGTTTGTAAACATTAATGTAAATATAATGTATATTTTTACATATTTGGTGAATAGTTTGTAAACATTAATGTAAATATAATGGGTCAGAACACAGTATTCGCACACACTTGTGTTGCCTTAATTATGAGTGAAATAAATATTGCACAATAAAAGAAAATGTTTTCTTTGACTTACTGTATATTTAGAATACATCCTATAGAGATCCAGAAAAAAATATCCCATTGCTCATCCCATTTTTATGTATGAACGATGTCCACCCATAATTGACCTGATTTTTATGTCGTATTTGGGACATGGAAAAACCAGTGTATATTGGAGCCGTCTCTGTAGCTCTGTGGCTCTGTAGCTCTGTGGCTCTGTGGCTCTGTGGCTCTGTGGCTCTGTGGCTCTAGATTGTAAAAGATTCAGCTTAATTGTAAAATAACCCCAAACACCAGTATTTTAAACTACATAAGTGTAATTGTAATACCACAAGTTGTTAATAAACAGCAACCTAAAATATCAGGTGGCGGACGTACGTAATTTTCATCTACGTTATGTATATCTTAAGAACATTACGACCACGAAGTTAAAATGCATTACATATCAGACATGTCGTCAAACGATCGCTCATTGACACTAATTAGTTTGGGAAGTTATTTTTCTAGAATCATAAATAACAGTTTTTGACGCAGACCTAAAGTCATTGAGGTATAAGAATAAGGATTCTGTTTGATCAAAGGAAGGAACTAATTACCTTACTGACAGTGAAAGGAAGCAACTAATTACCTTACTGACAGTGAAAGGAAGCAACTAATTACCTTACTGACAGTGAAAGGAAGGAACTAATTACCTTACTGACAGTGAAAGGAAGGAACCAATTACCTTACTGACAGTGAAAGGAAGGAACCAATTACCTTACTGACAGTGAAAGGAAGGAACCAATTACCTTACTGACAGTGAAAGGAAGGAACCAATTACCTTACTGACAGTGAAAGGAAGGAACCAATTACCTTACTGACAGTGAAAGGAAGGAACCAGTTACCTTACTGACAGTGAAAGGAAGGAACCAGTTACCTTACTGACAGTGAAAGGAAGGAACTAATTACCTTACTCACAGTGAAAGTGCCCATGGACTAAGACATGAATCAAGTTGTTCTCTCTGGTCACATCAACAACAAGTTACACCTGTTGAGGCTGTGGTCTTGGTTACCGCTCCAAACGATTGTGCAGAAAATCTGCTAGTGGTCAATAGGTATTATCCAGCGGTTGCCTTGGTGACACATATATACCACAAAGCTGTCATTACCACAGCGACCATGCCAGATGCTTTTAGCATTCTGTGTGATCACTCATCTGTAGTTAGATGTTGAAGGAACTTGGAATGGATGGATTGATGTTGTTAGCTTCTGCAAGAAGCTGTAAGCTGGCTCCATGTGGCTTTATTAGGACAACTTGTTAAAACAGACTGACTATATATATATATATATATATATATATATGCATTTCTCATTTCATTCACTGATGATTATACATCAGGATGTTGGTCTCTGTCTGTATGTATGAGTGGATCTCCATCAGTTTTGTATGTATGGGGCTGAACTTTTGTAGACATGTGTGCTGGCTAGCCTATTCTGGTGATTTGTAGATTGCAGGTGGGGGTGCCCTGTTTGATTCCCCCCCGGGGGGTGCTGGTGGGGTGGGATCTTGCTTTGCATCACATAGTATCATTGTAGCTATCCATACACCTCATATAGACTCACTGGTGAAACGTCTCTAACTATATATATATTAAAGACTGTGTTAACCAGGCAATATTAACACCTAGGTCTATATGTACACAAATCTTTTTTCGCAGTGTCGCCGTGGTAACTCGGCTACTATAATGAAACAAAATGTTGGGTGGAACAAGAATATTTTTGGTGATCATTCTTTTTTGTCAGTTTCTCAATATAGAACTTTACAAAATATGTTTTCACCGGATTAATCCTCAAAGTTTTAAAAATCTGATTAAAGTTGAACAACTATTTTAAAGAAATCTGTTTATGTTATATCATCCATTGTAAACCAAGCTTTCTATCAAATGTCTAGATATTTAGACCAATTTGTGTTTATGATTTTCAGATGCCACGACATATTGTTGATTTTTTTTTCAAAGTTTTTGTGTATCTAATCAAATGTACTTTTTACAAATTAATTGGAAAACAATACTATTCAAAATGTGAAAACTGGTCACTCTGGGTTATCAGCACATCATAATTGCTATTGTGAATGGTGTAATCTGATCAATGTTGTATCGATTCAAGTTTATTAAATGCTCTTTATTTTATTTCAGGGTGTCCAAAATTGTCTAGCAAGAGTAGTTACAAGATCTCCTCGTTTTTCTCGCTCTGTACCACTTTTGAAATCTTTGCATTGGCTTCCTGTACGATATCGTATAATATTTAAGATCTGTACCATTACATACCAGGCACTGTCCAATAAGCAACCATCTTATTTGCATTTATTGCTTACTCCTGTAAGAAAACCTATCCACCTTTGATCATCTAGTTCTGACCTACTTTTTGTTCCTAGAGTCAACACTAACATTAGAACTAGGGCTTTTTCTATTGCTGCACCAACTGTTTGGAATATGCTCCCTCTTAGTGTTAGATCAGTTGAAAATATTACAAAATTCCGTCGTCATTTAAAAACATATCTTTACAACCTTGCTTATCCACAGTAGCTCCCTAGCGCCTTGACCCATCTGTTGACAACTGGAAAACTACTTATGGATTTTGAGATTGACCAACCTTTTGTTTGCACCTCTGAGCTTGGTTTCCAAGGATTTAGGTGCAATAGAAGTATTATTATTATTATTTACCTTCATACATAACAACAACAAACCCAACAGCACTGATACATCTTTCTCTACTACTCTATCTAGAGTTAAATAATGTCATTATTACACATAACAACAACAAACCCAACAGCACTGATACATCTTTCTCTACTACTCTATCTAGAGTTAAATAATGTCATTATTACACATAACAACAACAAACCCAACAGCACTGATACATCTTTCTCTACTACTCTATCTAGAGTTAAATAATGTCATTATTACACATAACAACAACAAACCCAACAGCACTGATACATCTTTCTCTACTACTCTATCTAGAGTTAAATAATGTCATTATTACACATAACAACAACAAACCCAACAGCACTGATACATCTTTCTCTACTACTCTATCTAGAGTTAAATAATGTCATTATTACACATAACAACAACAAACCCAACAGCACTGATACATCTTTCTCTACTACTCTATCTAGAGTTAAATAATGTCATTATTACACATAACAACAACAAACCCAACAGCACTGATACATCTTTCTCTACTACTCTATCTAGAGTTAAATAATGTCATTATTACACATAACAACAACAAACCCAACAGCACTGATACATCTTTCTCTACTACTCTATCTAGAGTTAAATAATGTCATTATTACACATAACAACAACAAACCCAACAGCACTGATACATCTTTCTCTACTACTCTATCTAGAGTTAAATAATGTCATTATTACACATAACAACAACAAACCCAACAGCACTGATACATCTTTCTCTACTACTCTATCTAGAGTTAAATAATGTCATTATTACACATAACAACAACAAACCCAACAGCACTGATACATCTTTCTCTACTACTCTATCTAGAGTTAAATAATGTCATTATTACACATAACAACAACAAACCCAACAACACTGATACATCTTTCTCTATTACTCTATCTAGAGTTAAATCATATCATTATTACACATAACAACAACAAACTCAACAGCACTGATACATCTTTCTCTACTACTCTATCTAGAGTTAAATAATGTCATTATTACATATAACAACAACAAACCCAACAGCACTGATACACCTTTCTCTACTACTCTATCTAGAGTTAAATAATGTCATTATTACACATAACAACAACAAACCCAACAGCACTGATACATCTTTCTCTACTACTCTATCTAGAGTTAAATAATGTCATTATTACACATAACAACAACAAACTCAACAGCACTGATACATCTTTCTCTACTACTCTATCTAGAGTTAAATAATGTCATTATTACACATAACAACAACAAACTCAACAGCACTGATACATCTTTCTCTACTACTCTATCTAGAGTTAAATAATGTCATTATTACACATAACAACAACAAACCCAACAGCACTGATACATCTTTCTCTACTACTCTATCTAGAGTTAAATAATGTCATTATTACACATACGAAAATGTAATATTGTGCATGCTTTTAATTACATCATGCTTTCATCTGTCTAATATAATTATTATTAAATTTAGCCATTAATTATCACACTGTACACGTCATGTTCATATTTTCCTGTATCAAAAGAGACGTGCTGTTTGATCATTGACACGGAATCGGACTGATTACATTGTTATGTCTTGACTTGCAGGATTAATATGAAGTGATCATGGTTGGATGTTTGATGTGACAGACACCACCCGAATTTCACAAGGGAGTTCATTGTGTGTGACACCGTCAATGACAGTACAGTCACAGCCATGTTGATAAAGGAATATCGCATCGCCATGCCCATGAGTGTGGACGAGTATCGCATTGCACAGTTGTACATGATACAGGTCAGTGCAGGCTTCGGTTGTCATCTAGACTAATCTTTATTGGTTGTCATCGATATATATATATATATATATAATATATATAAATAAACACATCATTCAGATGTACATGTATATGTACTTCAATTGTGCATTTCCTTATCAACACATACATAACTACTACATATATATATATATTAACTATATATATAGTTAAAATATATGTACATGTTGATAATGAAATGTACAATTGAAGTACATATACATGTACGTCTGAATGATATGTTTATTTGAACACTGTTAGTATTATGGCATGGTGTCTTTGTTACAGAAACACAACATAATATTTTTAATGTGTTTCTGTGGGGTAGATTACATTGAAATTATCTTCCCACCCTAATTAAAAGTGACGTCTGGCATATATTAAATAAAGATAGGTAAACCTCAAAAGATAGTAAAACTATTTCCTGTAACAAATTGGCTGCAATACAAAATATTACTGCACTTTATAAGCCTGGTATTTTATCTGGCTAACATAAAACTGTGAATATTTACTAAAAACATATAGCTATTCCAGGAGGGTGGTGAACTGGTGAACTTGGAGGGTGGTAAACTGGGAGATTGGTGAACTGGGCCCAGGGCTTATGGATGTCACTTCACTTGTTCCTGTTGACATAATTCAATCCTAAAATGATACCAGATATATTTTTGTTAAGGACAAGCAACTGTTTTTATGTTTTATATTTATATTCCATAATTATAACCATGTGTAAACTATGTGGACATTGGATATGTTCTGGCCCCAGTTTATCTGACTGGATCATATCTTACAAGTGTAGCTGTCAGCTTCTATTACCAGTGTGACCACTTGGTGGTTCTACCACAGAACCAGCTGTGGCAAGTTGAACTCACAAATGCAGCTCTATGCTGAGGCTTTCTGGGTCAAGTATTGGCCCATTTGTGCTGTTTATGGTTTAGGCAGTTTGTCAACCATTTATGATGTTTCCACTCTGTGGGATGAAGCTAGAGTATGTAAAAAGGGAAATTGCAATTTGCCAGCCAGAGTGCATCTGCTTCCACAGTGTGCACAGTTTAACAAAGTTCCTCTTGTATCATTTGCCAACAGAGTGTTAGGATCGACCTGTGCATGTAGGTATGTGTGTATTAACGGTCTGTTTATGTATTAGCCTGTTTATGCCCATGGGCTGGGGCAGTACCAGTTTAGGGTTCAGGTCATTTGTATTTAGTATTGTTTCTGGATATCGAGATACTCGTTGGGAGAATATATCAGGCACATCCACACACAAAGCAGTTTTAATTTGTCAACTGAGTAAACTGTTTTTCAACTGCGTTTGCACCAGTTAACAATAGCTTACATTATTTGCCAGCTTAATGCTCCACCTGTGTCAGTGCTCCACCTTTGTCAGTGCTCCACTTGCATCAGTGCTCCACCTGCATCAGTGCTCCACCTGTGTCAGTGCTCCACCTGTGTGAATGCACCACCTGTGTCAGTGCTCCACCTGTATCAGTGCTCCACCTGCATCAGTGCTCCATCTGCATCAGTGCTCCACCTTCATCAGTGTTCCACCTGTGTGAATGCACCACCTGTGTGAATGCTCCACCTCCATCAGTGCTCCACCTGCATCAGTGTTCCACCTGTGTCAGTGCTCCACCTGCATCAGTGCTCCATCTGCATCAGTGCTCCACCTGCATCAGTGTTCCACCTGCATCAGTGTTCCACCTGTGTGAATGCACCACCTGTGTGATTGCTCCACCTCCATCAGTGCTTCACCTGCATCAGTGTTCCACCTGCATCAGTGTTCCACCTGTGTC
>OZ023213.1:191480-313980 GCA_963995525.1 Escarpia spicata
ACATGTACACTGTACTACTAGCTCTAATCAGGAAGTCCACTGTTGACATGAGTACATGTACACTGTACTACTAGCTGTAATCAGGCAGTCCACTGTTGACATATGTACATGTACACTGTACTACTAGCTCTAATCAGACAGTCCACTGTTGACATGTGTACATGTACACTGTACTAAAAGCTCTCATCAGGCAGTCCACTGTTGACATGTGTACATGTACACTGTACTACAAACTCTCATCAGGCAGTCCACTGTTGACATGTGTACATGTACACTGTACTACTAGCTCTAATCAGGCAGTCGACTGTTGCCATGCGTAGATGTACACTGTACTACAAGCTCTCATCAGGCAGTCCACTTTTGACATGTGTACATGTACACTGTACTACAAGCTCTAATCAGGCAGTCCACTGTTGACATGTGTACATGTACACTGTACTACAAGCTCTAATCAGGCAGTCCACTGTTGACATGTGTACATGTAACTGTACTACTAGCTCTAATCAGGCAATCCACTGTTGACATGTGTACATGTACACTGTACTACAAGCTCTAATCAGGCAGTCCACTGTTGACATGTGTACATGTACACTGTACTACAAGCTCTAATCAGGCAGTCCACTGTTGACATGTGTACATGTACACTGTACTACTAGCTCTAATCAGGCAGTCCACTGTTGACATGTGTTCATGTACACTGTACTACTAGCTCTAATCAAGCAGTCCACTGTTGACATGCGTATATGTACACTGTACTACTAGTTCTAATCAGACAGTCCACTGTTGACATGAGTACATGTACACTGTACTACTAGCTCTAATCAGGCAGTCCACTGTTGACATGCGTTCATGTACACTGTACTACTAGCTCTAATCAGGCAGTCCACTGTTGACATGCGTACATGTACACTGTACTACTAGCTCTAATCAGGCAGTCCACTGTTGACATGCGTTCATGTACACTGTACTACTAGCTCTAATCAGGCAGTCCACTGTTGACATGCGTACATGTAACTGTACTACTAGCTCTAATCAGGCAGTCCACTGTTGACATGTGAACATGTACACTGTACTACAAGCTCTAATCAGGCAGTCCACTGTTGACATGTGTACATGTACACTGTACTACAAGCTCTAATCAGGCAGTCCACTGTTGACATGTATACATGTACACTGTACTACAAGCTCTAATCAGGCAGTCCACTGTTGACATGCGTTCATGTACACTCTACTACTAGCTCTAATCAGGCAGTCCACTGTTGACATGCGTACATGTACACTGTACTACAAGCTGTAATCAGGCAGTCCACTGTTGACATGTGTTCATGTACACTGTACTACTAGCTCTAATCAGGCAGTCCACTGTTGACATGCGTTCATGTACACTGTACTACTAGCTCTAATCAGGCAGTCCACTGTTGACATGCGTACATGTACACTGTACTACTAGCTCTAATCAGGCAGTCCACTGTTGACATGCGTTCATGTACACTGTACTACTAGCTCTAATCAGGCAGTCAACTGTTGACATGCGTTCATGTACACTGTACTACTAGCTCTAATCAGGCAGTCCACTGTTGACATGCGTACATGTACACTGTACTACAAGCTGTAATCAGGCAGTCCACTGTTGACATGTGTTCATGTACACTGTACTACTAGCTCTAATCAGGCAGTCCACTGTTGACATGCGTACATGTACACTGTACTACTAGCTGTAATCAGGCAGTCCACTGTTGACATGCGTTCATGTACACTGTACTACTAGCTCTAATCAGGCAGTCCACTGTTGACATGCGTACATGTACACTGTACTACAAGCTCTAATCAGGCAGTCCACTGTTGACATGCGTACATGTACACTGTACTACAAGCTCTAATCAGGCAGTCCACTGTTGACATGCATACATGTACACTGTACTATAAGCTCTAATCAGGCAGTCCACTGTTGACATGTGTACATGTACACTGTACTACTAGCTCTAATCAGGCAGTCCACTGTTGACATGCGTACATGTACACTGTACTACTAGCTCTAATCAGGCAGTGCACTGTTGACATGCGTACATGTACACTGTACTACAAGCTCTAATCAGGCAGTCCACTGTTGACATGTGTACATGTACACTGTACTACAAGCTCTAATCAGGCAGTCCACTGTTGACATGCGTACATGTACACTGTACTACTAGCTCTAATCAGGCAGTCCACTCTTGACATGCGTACATGTACACTGTACTACAAGCTCTAATCAGGCAGTCCACTGTTGACATGTGTACATGTACACTGTACTACAAGCTCTAATCAGGCAGTCCACTGTTGACATGTGTGCATGTACACTGTACTACAAGCTCTAATCAGGCAGTCCACTGTTGACATGTGTACATGTACACTGTACTACTAGCTCTAATCAGGCAGTCCACTGTTGACATGCGTTCATGTACACTGTACTACTAGCTCTAATCAGGCAGTCCACTGTTGACATGCGTATATGTACACTGTACTACTAGCTCTAATCAGGCAGTCCACTGTTGACATGCGTACATGTACACTGTACTACTAGCTCTAATCAGGAAGTCCACTGTTGACATGAGTACATGTACACTGTACTACTAGCTGTAATCAGGCAGTCCACTGTTGACATATGTACATGTACACTGTACTACTAGCTCTAATCAGGCAGTCCACTGTTGACATGTGTACATGTACACTGTACTAAAAGCTCTCATCAGGCAGTCCACTGTTGACATGTATACATGTACACTGTACTACAAGCTCTAATCAGGCAGTCCACTGTTGACATGTGTAAATGTAACTGTACTACTAGCTCTTATCAGGCAGTCCACTGTTGACATGTGAACATGTACACTGTACTACAAGCTCTAATCAGGCAGTCCACTGTTGACATGTGTACATGTACACTGTACTACTAGCTCTAATCAGGCAGTCCACTGTTGACATGTGAACATGTACACTGTACTACAAGCTCTAATCAGGCAGTCCACTGTTGACATGTGTACATTTACACTGTACTACAAGCTCTAATCAAGCAGTCCACTGTTGACATGTGTACATGTACACTGTACTACAAGCTCTAATCAGGCAGTCCACTGTTGACATGTGTACATGTACACTGTACTACAAGCTCTAATCAGGAAGTCCACTGTTGACATGTGTACATGTACACTGTACTACTAGCTCTAATCAGGCAGTCCACTGTTGACATGTGTACATGTACACTGTACTACAAGCTCTAATCAGGCAGTCCACTGTTGACATGAGTACATGTACACTGTACTACAAGCTCTTATCAGGCAGTCCACTGTTGACATGTGTACATGTACACTGTACTACTAGCTCTAATCAGGCAGTCCACTGTTGACATGCGTTCATGTACACTGTACTACTAGCTCTAATCAAGCAGTCCACTGTTGACATGCGTTCCTGTACACTGTACTACTAGCTCTAATCAGGCAGTCCACTGTTGACATGCGTATATGTACACTGTACTACTAGCTCTAATAAGACAGTCCACTGTTGACATGCGTACATGTACACTGTACTACTAGCTCTAATCAGGCAGTCCACTGTTGACATGCGTTTATGTACACTGTACTACTAGCTCTAATCAGGCAGTCCACTGTTGACATGCGTACATGTACACTGTACTACTAGCTCTAATCAGGCAGTCCACTGTTGACATGGGTTCATGTACACTGTACTACTAGCTCTAATTAGGCAGTCCACTGTTGACATGCGTACATGTAACTGTACTACTAGCTCTAATCAGGCAGTCCACTGTTGACATGTGAACATGTACACTGTACTACAAGCTCTAATCAGGCAGTCCACTGTTGACATGTGTACATGTACACTGTACTACAAGCTCTAATCAGGCAGTCCACTGTTGACATGTGTACATGTACACTGTACTACAAGCTCTAATCAAGCAGTCCACTGTTGACATGCGTTCATGTACACTGTACTACTAGCTCTAATCAGGCAGTCCACTGTTGACATGCGTACATGTACACTGTACTACAAGCTGTAATCAGGCAGTCCACTGTTGACATGTGTTCATGTACACTGTACTACTAGCTCTAATCAGGCAGTCCACTGTTGACATGCGTTCATGTACACTGTACTACTAGCTCTAATCAGGCAGTCCACTGTTGACATGCGTACATGTACACTGTACTACTAGCTCTAATCAGGCAGTCCACTGTTGACATGCGTACATGTACACTGTACTACTAGCTCTAATCAGGCAGTCCACTGTTGACATGCGTTCATGTACACTGTACTACTAGCTCTAATCAGGCAGTCCACTGTTGACATGCGTACATGTACACTGTACTACTAGCTGTAATCAGGCAGTCCACTGTTGACATGCGTTCATGTACACTGTACTACTAGCTCTAATCAGGCAGTCCACTGTTGACATGCGTACATGTACACTGTACTACAAGCTCTAATCAGGCAGTCCACTGTTGACATGCGTACATGTACACTGTACTACAAGCTCTAATCAGGCAGTCCACTGTTGACATGCGTACATGTACACTGTACTATAAGCTCTAATCAGGCAGTCCACTGTTGACATGTGTACATGTACACTGTACTACTAGCTCTAATCAGGCAGTCCACTGTTGACATGCGTACATGTACACTGTACTACAAGCTCTAATCAGGTAGTCCACTGTTGACATGTGTACATGTACACTGTACTACAAGCTCTAATCAGGAAGTCCACTGTTGACATGTGTACATGTACACTGTACTACTAGCTCTAATCAGGCAGTCCACTGTTGACATGTGTACATGTACACTGTACTACAAGCTCTAATCAGGCAGTCCACTGTTGACATGAGTACATGTACACTGTACTACAAGCTCTTATCAGGCAGTCCACTGTTGACATGTGTACATGTACACTGTACTACTAGCTCTAATCAGGCAGTCCACTGTTGACATGCGTTCATGTACACTGTACTACTAGCTCTAATCAAGCAGTCCACTGTTGACATGCGTTCCTGTACACTGTACTACTAGCTCTAATCAGGCAGTCCACTGTTGACATGCGTATATGTACACTGTACTACTAGCTCTAATAAGACAGTCCACTGTTGACATGCGTACATGTACACTGTACTACTAGCTCTAATCAGGCAGTCCACTGTTGACATGCGTTTATGTACACTGTACTACTAGCTCTAATCAGGCAGTCCACTGTTGACATGCGTACATGTACACTGTACTACTAGCTCTAATCAGGCAGTCCACTGTTGACATGGGTTCATGTACACTGTACTACTAGCTCTAATTAGGCAGTCCACTGTTGACATGCGTACATGTAACTGTACTACTAGCTCTAATCAGGCAGTCCACTGTTGACATGTGAACATGTACACTGTACTACAAGCTCTAATCAGGCAGTCCACTGTTGACATGTGTACATGTACACTGTACTACAAGCTCTAATCAGGCAGTCCACTGTTGACATGTGTACATGTACACTGTACTACAAGCTCTAATCAAGCAGTCCACTGTTGACATGCGTTCATGTACACTGTACTACTAGCTCTAATCAGGCAGTCCACTGTTGACATGCGTACATGTACACTGTACTACAAGCTGTAATCAGGCAGTCCACTGTTGACATGTGTTCATGTACACTGTACTACTAGCTCTAATCAGGCAGTCCACTGTTGACATGTGAACATGTACACTGTACTACAAGCTCTAATCAGGCAGTCCACTGTTGACATGTGTACATTTACACTGTACTACAAGCTCTAATCAAGCAGTCCACTGTTGACATGTGTACATGTACACTGTACTACAAGCTCTAATCAGGCAGTCCACTGTTGACATGTGTACATGTACACTGTACTACAAGCTCTAATCAGGAAGTCCACTGTTGACATGTGTACATGTACACTGTACTACTAGCTCTAATCAGGCAGTCCACTGTTGACATGTGTACATGTACACTGTACTACAAGCTCTAATCAGGCAGTCCACTGTTGACATGAGTACATGTACACTGTACTACAAGCTCTTATCAGGCAGTCCACTGTTGACATGTGTACATGTACACTGTACTACTAGCTCTAATCAGGCAGTCCACTGTTGACATGCGTTCATGTACACTGTACTACTAGCTCTAATCAAGCAGTCCACTGTTGACATGCGTTCCTGTACACTGTACTACTAGCTCTAATCAGGCAGTCCACTGTTGACATGCGTATATGTACACTGTACTACTAGCTCTAATAAGACAGTCCACTGTTGACATGCGTACATGTACACTGTACTACTAGCTCTAATCAGGCAGTCCACTGTTGACATGCGTTTATGTACACTGTACTACTAGCTCTAATCAGGCAGTCCACTGTTGACATGCGTACATGTACACTGTACTACTAGCTCTAATCAGGCAGTCCACTGTTGACATGGGTTCATGTACACTGTACTACTAGCTCTAATTAGGCAGTCCACTGTTGACATGCGTACATGTAACTGTACTACTAGCTCTAATCAGGCAGTCCACTGTTGACATGTGAACATGTACACTGTACTACAAGCTCTAATCAGGCAGTCCACTGTTGACATGTGTACATGTACACTGTACTACAAGCTCTAATCAGGCAGTCCACTGTTGACATGTGTACATGTACACTGTACTACAAGCTCTAATCAGGCAGTCCACTGTTGACATGCATACATGTACACTGTACTATAAGCTCTAATCAGGCAGTCCACTGTTGACATGTGTACATGTACACTGTACTACTAGCTCTAATCAGGCAGTCCACTGTTGACATGCGTACATGTACACTGTACTACTAGCTCTAATCAGGCAGTGCACTGTTGACATGCGTACATGTACACTGTACTACAAGCTCTAATCAGGCAGTCCACTGTTGACATGTGTACATGTACACTGTACTACAAGCTCTAATCAGGCAGTCCACTGTTGACATGCGTACATGTACACTGTACTACTAGCTCTAATCAGGCAGTCCACTCTTGACATGCGTACATGTACACTGTACTACAAGCTCTAATCAGGCAGTCCACTGTTGACATGTGTACATGTACACTGTACTACAAGCTCTAATCAGGCAGTCCACTGTTGACATGTGTGCATGTACACTGTACTACAAGCTCTAATCAGGCAGTCCACTGTTGACATGTGTACATGTACACTGTACTACTAGCTCTAATCAGGCAGTCCACTGTTGACATGCGTTCATGTACACTGTACTACTAGCTCTAATCAGGCAGTCCACTGTTGACATGCGTATATGTACACTGTACTACTAGCTCTAATCAGGCAGTCCACTGTTGACATGCGTACATGTACACTGTACTACTAGCTCTAATCAGGAAGTCCACTGTTGACATGAGTACATGTACACTGTACTACTAGCTGTAATCAGGCAGTCCACTGTTGACATATGTACATGTACACTGTACTACTAGCTCTAATCAGGCAGTCCACTGTTGACATGTGTACATGTACACTGTACTAAAAGCTCTCATCAGGCAGTCCACTGTTGACATGTATACATGTACACTGTACTACAAGCTCTAATCAGGCAGTCCACTGTTGACATGTGTAAATGTAACTGTACTACTAGCTCTTATCAGGCAGTCCACTGTTGACATGTGAACATGTACACTGTACTACAAGCTCTAATCAGGCAGTCCACTGTTGACATGTGTACATGTACACTGTACTACTAGCTCTAATCAGGCAGTCCACTGTTGACATGTGAACATGTACACTGTACTACAAGCTCTAATCAGGCAGTCCACTGTTGACATGTGTACATTTACACTGTACTACAAGCTCTAATCAAGCAGTCCACTGTTGACATGTGTACATGTACACTGTACTACAAGCTCTAATCAGGCAGTCCACTGTTGACATGTGTACATGTACACTGTACTACAAGCTCTAATCAGGAAGTCCACTGTTGACATGTGTACATGTACACTGTACTACTAGCTCTAATCAGGCAGTCCACTGTTGACATGTGTACATGTACACTGTACTACAAGCTCTAATCAGGCAGTCCACTGTTGACATGAGTACATGTACACTGTACTACAAGCTCTTATCAGGCAGTCCACTGTTGACATGTGTACATGTACACTGTACTACTAGCTCTAATCAGGCAGTCCACTGTTGACATGCGTTCATGTACACTGTACTACTAGCTCTAATCAAGCAGTCCACTGTTGACATGCGTTCCTGTACACTGTACTACTAGCTCTAATCAGGCAGTCCACTGTTGACATGCGTATATGTACACTGTACTACTAGCTCTAATAAGACAGTCCACTGTTGACATGCGTACATGTACACTGTACTACTAGCTCTAATCAGGCAGTCCACTGTTGACATGCGTTTATGTACACTGTACTACTAGCTCTAATCAGGCAGTCCACTGTTGACATGCGTACATGTACACTGTACTACTAGCTCTAATCAGGCAGTCCACTGTTGACATGGGTTCATGTACACTGTACTACTAGCTCTAATTAGGCAGTCCACTGTTGACATGCGTACATGTAACTGTACTACTAGCTCTAATCAGGCAGTCCACTGTTGACATGTGAACATGTACACTGTACTACAAGCTCTAATCAGGCAGTCCACTGTTGACATGTGTACATGTACACTGTACTACAAGCTCTAATCAGGCAGTCCACTGTTGACATGTGTACATGTACACTGTACTACAAGCTCTAATCAAGCAGTCCACTGTTGACATGCGTTCATGTACACTGTACTACTAGCTCTAATCAGGCAGTCCACTGTTGACATGCGTACATGTACACTGTACTACAAGCTGTAATCAGGCAGTCCACTGTTGACATGTGTTCATGTACACTGTACTACTAGCTCTAATCAGGCAGTCCACTGTTGACATGCGTTCATGTACACTGTACTACTAGCTCTAATCAGGCAGTCCACTGTTGACATGCGTACATGTACACTGTACTACTAGCTCTAATCAGGCAGTCCACTGTTGACATGCGTACATGTACACTGTACTACTAGCTCTAATCAGGCAGTCCACTGTTGACATGCGTTCATGTACACTGTACTACTAGCTCTAATCAGGCAGTCCACTGTTGACATGCGTACATGTACACTGTACTACTAGCTGTAATCAGGCAGTCCACTGTTGACATGCGTTCATGTACACTGTACTACTAGCTCTAATCAGGCAGTCCACTGTTGACATGCGTACATGTACACTGTACTACAAGCTCTAATCAGGCAGTCCACTGTTGACATGCGTACATGTACACTGTACTACAAGCTCTAATCAGGCAGTCCACTGTTGACATGCGTACATGTACACTGTACTATAAGCTCTAATCAGGCAGTCCACTGTTGACATGTGTACATGTACACTGTACTACTAGCTCTAATCAGGCAGTCCACTGTTGACATGCGTACATGTACACTGTACTACAAGCTCTAATCAGGTAGTCCACTGTTGACATGTGTACATGTACACTGTATTACAAGCTCTAATCAGGCAGTCCACTGTTGACATGTGTACATGTACACTGTACTACTAGCTCTAATCAGGCAGTCCACTGTTGACATGCGTTCATGTACACTGTACTACTAGCTCTAATCAGGCAGTCCACTGTTGACATGCGTACATGTACACTGTACTACTAGCTCTAATCAGGCAGTCCACTGTTGACATGCGTTCATGTACACTGTACTACTAGCTCTAATCAGGCAGTCCACTGTTGACATGCGTACATGTAACTGTACTACTAGCTCTAATCAGGCAGTCCACTGTTGACATGTGAACATGTACACTGTACTACAAGCTCTAATCAGGCAGTCCACTGTTGACATGTGTACATGTACACTGTACTACTAGCTCTTATCAGGCAGTCCACTGTTGACATGCGTATATGTACACTGTACTACAAGCTCTAATCAAGCAGTCCACTGTTGACATGTGTACATGTACACTGTACTACAAGCTCTAATCAGGAAGTCCACTGTTGACATGTGTACATGTACACTGTACTACTAGCTCTAATCAGGCAGTCCACTGTTGACATGTGTACATGTACACTGTACTACAAGCTCTAATCAGGCAGTCCACTCTTGACATGAGTACATGTACACTGTACTACAAGCTCTTATCAGGCAGTCCACTGTTGACATGTGTACATGTACACTGTACTACTAGCTCTAATCAGGCAGTCCACTGTTGACATGCGTTCATGTACACTGTACTACTAGCTCTAATCAGGCAGTCCACTGTTGACATGCGTACATGTACACTGTACTACTAGCTCTAATCAGGCAGTCCACTGTTGACATGCGTTCATGTACACTGTACTACTAGCTCTAATCAGGCAGTCCACTGTTGACATGCGTACATGTAACTGTACTACTAGCTCTAATCAGGCAGTCCACTGTTGACATGTGAACATGTACACTGTACTACAAGCTCTAATCAGGCAGTCCACTGTTGACATGTGTACATGTACACTGTACTACAAGCTCTAATCAGGCAGTCCACTGTTGACATGTATACATGTACACTGTACTACAAGCTCTAATCAGGCAGTCCACTGTTGACATGCGTTCATGTACACTCTACTACTAGCTCTAATCAGGCAGTCCACTGTTGACATGCGTACATGTACAATGTACTACAAGCTGTAATCAGGCAGTCCACTGTTGACATGTGTTCATGTACACTGTACTACTAGCTCTAATCAGGCAGTCCACTGTTGACATGCGTTCATGTACACTGTACTACTAGCTCTAATCAGGCAGTCCACTGTTGACATGCGTACATGTACACTGTACTACTAGCTCTAATCAGGCAGTCCACTGTTGACATGCGTTCATGTACACTGTACTACTAGCTCTAATCAGGCAGTCAACTGTTGACATGCGTTCATGTACACTGTACTACTAGCTCTAATCAGGCAGTCCACTGTTGACATGCGTACATGTACACTGTACTACAAGCTGTAATCAGGCAGTCCACTGTTGACATGTGTTCATGTACACTGTACTACTAGCTCTAATCAGGAAGTCCACTGTTGACATATGTACATGTACACTGTACTACTAGCTCTAATCAGACAGTCCACTGTTGACATGTGTACATGTACACTGTACTAAAAGCTCTCATCAGGCAGTCCACTGTTGACATGTGTACATGTACACTGTACTACAAGCTCTCATCAGGCAGTCCACTGTTGACATGTGTACATGTACACTGTACTACTAGCTCTAATCAGGCAGTCGACTGTTGCCATGCGTAGATGTACACTGTACTACAAGCTCTCATCAGGCAGTCCACTTTTGACATGTGTACATGTACACTGTACTACAAGCTCTAATCAGGCAGTCCACTGTTGACATGTGTACATGTAACTGTACTACTAGCTCTAATCAGGCAATCCACTGTTGACATGTGAACATGTACACTGTACTACAAGCTCTAATCAGGCAGTCCACTGTTGACATGTGTACATGTACACTGTACTACAAGCTCTAATCAGGCAGTCCACTGTTGACATGTGTACATGTACACTGTACTACAACCTCTAATCAGGCAGTCCACTGTTGACATGTGTACATGTACACTGTACTACAAGCTCTAATCAGGCAGTCCACTGTTGACATGTGTACATGTACACTGTACTACTAGCTCTAATCAGGCAGTCCACTGTTGACATGTGTTCATGTACACTGTACTACTAGCTCTAATCAAGCAGTCCACTGTTGACATGCGTATATGTACACTGTACTACTAGTTCTAATCAGACAGTCCACTGTTGACATGAGTACATGTACACTGTACTACTAGCTCTAATCAGGCAGTCCACTGTTGACATGCGTTCATGTACACTGTACTACTAGCTCTAATCAGGCAGTCCACTGTTGACATGCGTACATGTACACTGTACTACTAGCTCTAATCAGGCAGTCCACTGTTGACATGCGTTCATGTACACTGTACTACTAGCTCTAATCAGGCAGTCCACTGTTGACATGCGTACATGTAACTGTACTACTAGCTCTAATCAGGCAGTCCACTGTTGACATGTGAACATGTACACTGTACTACAAGCTCTAATCAGGCAGTCCACTGTTGACATGTGTACATGTACACTGTACTACAAGCTCTAATCAGGCAGTCCACTGTTGACATGTATACATGTACACTGTACTACAAGCTCTAATCAGGCAGTCCACTGTTGACATGCGTTCATGTACACTCTACGACTAGCTCTAATCAGGCAGTCCACTGTTGACATGCGTACATGTACACTGTACTACAAGCTGTAATCAGGCAGTCCACTGTTGACATGTGTTCATGTACACTGTACTACTAGCTCTAATCAGGCAGTCCACTGTTGACATGCGTTCATGTACACTGTACTACTAGCTCTAATCAGGCAGTCCACTGTTGACATGCGTACATGTACACTGTACTACTAGCTCTAATCAGGCAGTCCACTGTTGACATGCGTTCATGTACACTGTACTACTAGCTCTAATCAGGCAGTCAACTGTTGACATGCGTTCATGTACACTGTACTACTAGCTCTAATCAGGCAGTCCACTGTTGACATGCGTACATGTACACTGTACTACAAGCTGTAATCAGGCAGTCCACTGTTGACATGTGTTCATGTACACTGTACTACTAGCTCTAATCAGGCAGTCCACTGTTGACATGCGTACATGTACACTGTACTAGTAGCTGTAATCAGGCAGTCCACTGTTGACATGCGTTCATGTACACTGTACTACTAGCTCTAATCAGGCAGTCCACTGTTGACATGCGTACATGTACACTGTACTACAAGCTCTAATCAGGCAGTCCACTGTTGACATGCGTACATGTACACTGTACTACAAGCTCTAATCAGGCAGTCCACTGTTGACATGCATACATGTACACTGTACTATAAGCTCTAATCAGGCAGTCCACTGTTGACATGTGTACATGTACACTGTACTAAAAGCTCTCATCAGGCAGTCCACTGTTGACATGTATACATGTACACTGTACTACAAGCTCTAATCAGGCAGTCCACTGTTGACATGTGTAAATGTAACTGTACTACTAGCTCTTATCAGGCAGTCCACTGTTGACATGTGAACATGTACACTGTACTACAAGCTCTAATCAGGCAGTCCACTGTTGACATGTGTACATGTACACTGTACTACTAGCTCTAATCAGGCAGTCCACTGTTGACATGTGAACATGTACACTGTACTACAAGCTCTAATCAGGCAGTCCACTGTTGACATGTGTACATGTACACTGTACTACAAGCTCTAATCAAGCAGTCCACTGTTGACATGTGTACATGTACACTGTACTACAAGCTCTAATCAGGCAGTCCACTGTTGACATGTGTACATGTACACTGTACTACTAGCTCTTATCAGGCAGTCCACTGTTGACATGCGTATATGTACACTGTACTACAAGCTCTAATCAAGCAGTCCACTGTTGACATGTGTACATGTACACTGTACTACAAGCTCTAATCAGGAAGTCCACTGTTGACATGTGTACATGTACACTGTACTACTAGCTCTAATCAGGCAGTCCACTGTTGACATGTGTACATGTACACTGTACTACAAGCTCTAATCAGGCAGTCCACTGTTGACATGAGTACATGTACACTGTACTACAAGCTCTTATCAGGCAGTCCACTGTTGACATGTGTACATGTACACTGTACTACTAGCTCTAATCAGGCAGTCCACTGTTGACATGCGTTCATGTACACTGTACTACTAGCTCTAATCAGGCAGTCCACTGTTGACATGCGTTCATGTACACTGTACTACTAGCTCTAATCAGGCAGTCCACTGTTGACATGCGTATATGTACACTGTACTACTAGCTCTAATAAGACAGTCCACTGTTGACATGCGTACATGTACACTGTACTACTAGCTCTAATCAGGCAGTCCACTGTTGACATGCGTTCATGTACACTGTACTACTAGCTCTAATCAGGCAGTCCACTGTTGACATGCGTACATGTACACTGTACTACTAGCTCTAATCAGGCAGTCCACTGTTGACATGGGTTCATGTACACTGTACTACTAGCTCTAATTAGGCAGTCCACTGTTGACATGCGTACATGTAACTGTACTACTAGCTCTAATCAGGCAGTCCACTGTTGACATGTGAACATGTACACTGTACTACAAGCTCTAATCAGGCAGTCCACTGTTGACATGTGTACATGTACACTGTACTACAAGCTCTAATCAGGCAGTCCACTGTTGACATGTGTACATGTACACTGTACTACAAGCTCTAATCAAGCAGTCCACTGTTGACATGCGTTCATGTACACTGTACTACTAGCTCTAATCAGGCAGTCCACTGTTGACATGCGTACATGTACACTGTACTACAAGCTGTAATCAGGCAGTCCACTGTTGACATGTGTTCATGTACACTGTACTACTAGCTCTAATCAGGCAGTCCACTGTTGACATGCGTTCATGTACACTGTACTACTAGCTCTAATCAGGCAGTCCACTGTTGACATGCGTACATGTACACTGTACTACTAGCTCTAATCAGGCAGTCCACTGTTGACATGCGTACATGTACACTGTACTACTAGCTCTAATCAGGCAGTCCACTGTTGACATGCGTTCATGTACACTGTACTACTAGCTCTAATCAGGCAGTCCACTGTTGACATGCGTACATGTAACTGTACTACTAGCTCTAATCAGGCAGTCCACTGTTGACATGTGAACATGTACACTGTACTACAAGCTCTAATCAGGCAGTCCACTGTTGACATGTGTACATGTACACTGTACTACAAGCTCTAATCAGGCAGTCCACTGTTGACATGTATACATGTACACTGTACTACAAGCTCTAATCAGGCAGTCCACTGTTGACATGCGTTCATGTACACTCTACTACTAGCTCTAATCAGGCAGTCCACTGTTGACATGCGTACATGTACACTGTACTACAAGCTGTAATCAGGCAGTCCACTGTTGACATGTGTTCATGTACACTGTACTACTAGCTCTAATCAGGCAGTCCACTGTTGACATGCGTTCATGTACACTGTACTACTAGCTCTAATCAGGCAGTCCACTGTTGACATGCGTACATGTACACTGTACTACTAGCTCTAATCAGGCAGTCCACTGTTGACATGCGTTCATGTACACTGTACTACTAGCTCTAATCAGGCAGTCAACTGTTGACATGCGTTCATGTACACTGTACTACTAGCTCTAATCAGGCAGTCCACTGTTGACATGCGTACATGTACACTGTACTACAAGCTGTAATCAGGCAGTCCACTGTTGACATGTGTTCATGTACACTGTACTACTAGCTCTAATCAGGCAGTCCACTGTTGACATGCGTACATGTACACTGTACTACTAGCTGTAATCAGGCAGTCCACTGTTGACATGCGTTCATGTACACTGTACTACTAGCTCTAATCAGGCAGTCCACTGTTGACATGCGTACATGTACACTGTACTACAAGCTCTAATCAGGCAGTCCACTGTTGACATGCGTACATGTACACTGTACTACAAGCTCTAATCAGGCAGTCCACTGTTGACATGCATACATGTACACTGTACTATAAGCTCTAATCAGGCAGTCCACTGTTGACATGTGTACATGTACACTGTACTACTAGCTCTAATCAGGCAGTCCACTGTTGACATGCGTACATGTACACTGTACTACTAGCTCTAATCAGGCAGTCCACTGGTGACATGCGTACATGTACACTGTACTACAAGCTCTAATCAGGCAGTCCACTGTTGACATGTGTACATGTACACTGTACTACAAGCTCTAATCAGGCAGTCCACTGTTGACATGCGTACATGTACACTGTACTACTAGCTCTAATCAGGCAGTCCACTGTTGACATGCGTACATGTACACTGTACTACAAGCTCTAATCAGGCAGTCCACTGTTGACATGTGTACATGTACACTGTACTACAAGCTCTAATCAGGCAGTCCACTGTTGACATGTGTGCATGTACACTGTACTACAAGCTCTAATCAGGCAGTCCACTGTTGACATGTGTACATGTACACTGTACTACTAGCTCTAATCAGGCAGTCCACTGTTGACATGCGTTCATGTACACTGTACTACTAGCTCTAATCAGGCAGTCCACTGTTGACATGCGTATATGTACACTGTACTACTAGCTCTAATCAGGCAGTCCACTGTTGACATGCGTACATGTACACTGTACTACTAGCTCTAATCAGGAAGTCCACTGTTGACATGAGTACATGTACACTGTACTACTAGCTGTAATCAGGCAGTCCACTGTTGACATATGTACATGTACACTGTACTACTAGCTCTAATCAGGCAGTCCACTGTTGACATGTGTACATGTACACTGTACTAAAAGCTCTCATCAGGCAGTCCACTGTTGACTTGTATACATGTACACTGTACTACAAGCTCTAATCAGGCAGTCCACTGTTGACATGTGTAAATGTAACTGTACTACTAGCTCTTATCAGGCAGTCCACTGTTGACATGTGAACATGTACACTGTACTACAAGCTCTAATCAGGCAGTCCACTGTTGACATGTGTACATGTACACTGTACTACTAGCTCTAATCAGGCAGTCCACTGTTGACATGTGAACATGTACACTGTACTACAAGCTCTAATCAGGCAGTCCACTGTTGACATGTGTACATGTACACTGTACTACAAGCTCTAATCAAGCAGTCCACTGTTGACATGTGTACATGTACACTGTACTACAAGCTCTAATCAGGCAGTCCACTGTTGACATGTGTACATGTACACTGTACTACTAGCTCTTATCAGGCAGTCCACTGTTGACATGCGTATATGTACACTGTACTACAAGCTCTAATCAAGCAGTCCACTGTTGACATGTGTACATGTACACTGTACTACAAGCTCTAATCAGGCAGTCCACTGTTGACATGTGTACATGTACACTGTACTACTAGCTCTAATCAGGCAGTCCACTGTTGACATGTGTACATGTACACTGTACTACAAGCTCTAATCAGGCAGTCCACTGTTGACATGAGTACATGTACACTGTACTACAAGCTCTTATCAGGCAGTCCACTGTTGACATGTGTACATGTACACTGTACTACTAGCTCTAATCAGGCAGTCCACTGTTGACATGCGTTCATGTACACTGTACTACTAGCTCTAATCAGGCAGTCCACTGTTGACATGCGTTCATGTACACTGTACTACTAGCTCTAATCAGGCAGTCCACTGTTGACATGTGTATATGTACACTGTACTACTAGCTCTAATAAGACAGTCCACTGTTGACATGCGTACATGTACACTGTACTACTAGCTCTAATCAGGCAGTCCACTGTTGACATGCGTTCATGTACACTGTACTACTAGCTCTAATCAGGCAGTCCACTGTTGACATGCGTACATGTACACTGTACTACTAGCTCTAATCAGGCAGTCCACTGTTGACATGGGTTCATGTACACTGTACTACTAGCTCTAATTAGGCAGTCCACTGTTGACATGCGTACATGTAACTGTACTACTAGCTTTAATCAGGCAGTCCACTGTTGACATGTGAACATGTACACTGTACTACAAGCTCTAATCAGGCAGTCCACTGTTGACATGTGTACATGTACACAGTACTACAAGCTCTAATCAGGCAGTCCACTGTTGACATGTGTACATGTACACTGTACTACAAGCTCTAATCAAGCAGTCCACTGTTGACATGCGTTCATGTACACTGTACTACTAGCTCTAATCAGGCAGTCCACTGTTGACATGCGTACATGTACACTGTACTACAAGCTGTAATCAGGCAGTCCACTGTTGACATGTGTTCATGTACACTGTACTACTAGCTCTAATCAGGCAGTCCACTGTTGACATGCGTTCATGTACACTGTACTACTAGCTCTAATCAGGCAGTCCACTGTTGACATGCGTACATGTACACTGTACTACTAGCTCTAATCAGGCAGTCCACTGTTAACATGCGTACATGTACACTGTACTACTAGCTCTAATCAGGCAGTCCACTGTTGACATGCGTTCATGTACACTGTACTACTAGCTCTAATCAGGCAGTCCACTGTTGACATGCGTACATGTACACTGTACTACTAGCTGTAATCAGGCAGTCCACTGTTGACATGCGTTCATGTACACTGTACTACTAGCTCTAATCAGGCAGTCCACTGTTGACATGCGTACATGTACACTGTACTACAAGCTCTAATCAGGCAGTCCACTGTTGACATGCGTACATGTACACTGTACTACAAGCTCTAATCAGGCAGTCCACTGTTGACATGCGTACATGTACACTGTACTACAAGCTGTAATCAGGCAGTCCACTGTTGACATGTGTTCATGTACACTGTACTACTAGCTCTAATCAGGAAGTCCACTGTTGACATATGTACATGTACACTGTACTACTAGCTCTAATCAGACAGTCCACTGTTGACATGTGTACATGTACACTGTACTAAAAGCTCTCATCAGGCAGTCCACTGTTGACATGTGTACATGTACACTGTACTACAAGCTCTCATCAGGCAGTCCACTGTTGACATGTGTACATGTACACTGTACTACTAGCTCTAATCAGGCAGTCGACTGTTGCCATGCGTAGATGTACACTGTACTACAAGCTCTCATCAGGCAGTCCACTTTTGACATGTGTACATGTACACTGTACTACAAGCTCTAATCAGGCAGTCCACTGTTGACATGTGTACATATAACTGTACTACTAGCTCTAATCAGGCAATCCACTGTTGACATGTGAACATGTACACTGTACTACAAGCTCTAATCAGGCAGTCCACTGTTGACATGTGTACATGTACACTGTACTACAAGCTCTAATCAGGCAGTCCACTGTTGACATGTGTACATGTACACTGTACTACAAGCTCTAATCAGGCAGTCCACTGTTGACATGTGTACATGTACACTGTACTACAAGCTCTAATCAGGCAGTCCACTGTTGACATGTGTACATGTACACTGTACTACTAGCTCTAATCAGGCAGTCCACTGTTGACATGTGTTCATGTACACTGTACTACTAGCTCTAATCAAGCAGTCCACTGTTGACATGCGTATATGTACACTGTACTACTAGTTCTAATCAGACAGTCCACTGTTGACATGAGTACATGTACACTGTACTACTAGCTCTAATCAGGCAGTCCACTGTTGACATGCGTTCATGTACACTGTACTACTAGCTCTAATCAGGCAGTCCACTGTTGACATGCGTACATGTACACTGTACTACTAGCTCTAATCAGGCAGTCCACTGTTGACATGCGTTCATGTACACTGTACTACTAGCTCTAATCAGGCAGTCCACTGTTGACATGCGTACATGTAACTGTACTACTAGCTCTAATCAGGCAGTCCACTGTTGACATGTGAACATGTACACTGTACTACAAGCTCTAATCAGGCAGTCCACTGTTGACATGTGTACATGTACACTGTACTACAAGCTCTAATCAGGCAGTCCACTGTTGACATGTATACATGTACACTGTACTACAAGCTCTAATCAGGCAGTCCACTGTTGACATGCGTTCATGTACACTCTACGACTAGCTCTAATCAGGCAGTCCACTGTTGACATGCGTACATGTACACTGTACTACAAGCTGTAATCAGGCAGTCCACTGTTGACATGTGTTCATGTACACTGTTCTACTAGCTCTAATCAGGCAGTCCACTGTTGACATGCGTTCATGTACACTGTACTACTAGCTCTAATCAGGCAGTCCACTGTTGACATGCGTACATGTACACTGTACTACTAGCTCTAATCAGGCAGTCCACTGTTGACATGCGTTCATGTACACTGTACTACTAGCTCTAATCAGGCAGTCAACTGTTGACATGCGTTCATGTACACTGTACTACTAGCTCTAATCAGGCAGTCCACTGTTGACATGCGTACATGTACACTGTACTACAAGCTGTAATCAGGCAGTCCACTGTTGACATGTGTTCATGTACACTGTACTACTAGCTCTAATCAGGCAGTCCACTGTTGACATGCGTACATGTACACTGTACTACTAGCTGTAATCAGGCAGTCCACTGTTGACATGCGTTCATGTACACTGTACTACTAGCTCTAATCAGGCAGTCCACTGTTGACATGCGTACATGTACACTGTACTACTAGCTCTAATCAGGCAGTCCACTGTTAACATGCGTACATGTACACTGTACTACTAGCTCTAATCAGGCAGTCCACTGTTGACATGCGTTCATGTACACTGTACTACTAGCTCTAATCAGGCAGTCCACTGTTGACATGCGTACATGTACACTGTACTACTAGCTGTAATCAGGCAGTCCACTGTTGACATGCGTTCATGTACACTGTACTACTAGCTCTAATCAGGCAGTCCACTGTTGACATGCGTACATGTACACTGTACTACAAGCTCTAATCAGGCAGTCCACTGTTGATATGCGTACATGTACACTGTACTACAAGCTCTAATCAGGCAGTCCACTGTTGACATGCGTACATGTACACTGTACTACAAGCTGTAATCAGGCAGTCCACTGTTGACATGTGTTCATGTACACTGTACTACTAGCTCTAATCAGGAAGTCCACTGTTGACATATGTACATGTACACTGTACTACTAGCTCTAATCAGACAGTCCACTGTTGACATGTGTACATGTACACTGTACTAAAAGCTCTCATCAGGCAGTCCACTGTTGACATGTGTACATGTACACTGTACTACAAGCTCTCATCAGGCAGTCCACTGTTGACATGTGTACATGTACACTGTACTACTAGCTCTAATCAGGCAGTCGACTGTTGCCATGCGTAGATGTACACTGTACTACAAGCTCTCATCAGGCAGTCCACTTTTGACATGTGTACATGTACACTGTACTACAAGCTCTAATCAGGCAGTCCACTGTTGACATGTGTACATATAACTGTACTACTAGCTCTAATCAGGCAATCCACTGTTGACATGTGAACATGTACACTGTACTACAAGCTCTAATCAGGCAGTCCACTGTTGACATGTGTACATGTACACTGTACTACAAGCTCTAATCAGGCAGTCCACTGTTGACATGTGTACATGTACACTGTACTACAAGCTCTAATCAGGCAGTCCACTGTTGACATGTGTACATGTACACTGTACTACAAGCTCTAATCAGGCAGTCCACTGTTGACATGTGTACATGTACACTGTACTACTAGCTCTAATCAGGCAGTCCACTGTTGACATGTGTTCATGTACACTGTACTACTAGCTCTAATCAAGCAGTCCACTGTTGACATGCGTATATGTACACTGTACTACTAGTTCTAATCAGACAGTCCACTGTTGACATGAGTACATGTACACTGTACTACTAGCTCTAATCAGGCAGTCCACTGTTGACATGCGTTCATGTACACTGTACTACTAGCTCTAATCAGGCAGTCCACTGTTGACATGCGTACATGTACACTGTACTACTAGCTCTAATCAGGCAGTCCACTGTTGACATGCGTTCATGTACACTGTACTACTAGCTCTAATCAGGCAGTCCACTGTTGACATGCGTACATGTAACTGTACTACTAGCTCTAATCAGGCAGTCCACTGTTGACATGTGAACATGTACACTGTACTACAAGCTCTAATCAGGCAGTCCACTGTTGACATGTGTACATGTACACTGTACTACAAGCTCTAATCAGGCAGTCCACTGTTGACATGTATACATGTACACTGTACTACAAGCTCTAATCAGGCAGTCCACTGTTGACATGCGTTCATGTACACTCTACGACTAGCTCTAATCAGGCAGTCCACTGTTGACATGCGTACATGTACACTGTACTACAAGCTGTAATCAGGCAGTCCACTGTTGACATGTGTTCATGTACACTGTACTACTAGCTCTAATCAGGCAGTCCACTGTTGACATGCGTTCATGTACACTGTACTACTAGCTCTAATCAGGCAGTCCACTGTTGACATGCGTACATGTACACTGTACTACTAGCTCTAATCAGGCAGTCCACTGTTGACATGCGTTCATGTACACTGTACTACTAGCTCTAATCAGGCAGTCAACTGTTGACATGCGTTCATGTACACTGTACTACTAGCTCTAATCAGGCAGTCCACTGTTGGCATGCGTACATGTACACTGTACTACAAGCTCTAATCAGGCAGTCCACTGTTGACATGCATACATGTACACTGTACTATAAGCTCTAATCAGGCAGTCCACTGTTGACATGTGTACATGTACACTGTACTACTAGCTCTAATCAGGCAGTCCACTGTTGACATGCGTACATGTACACTGTACTACTAGCTCTAATCAGGCAGTCCAGTGTTGACATGCGTACATGTACACTGTACTACAAGCTCTAATCAGGCAGTCCACTGTTGACATGTGTACATGTACACTGTACTACAAGCTCTAATCAGGCAGTCCACTGTTGACATGCGTACATGTACACTGTACTACTAGCTCTAATCAGGCAGTCCACTGTTGACATGCGTACATGTACACTGTACTACAAGCTCTAATCAGGCAGTCCACTGTTGACATGTGTACATGTACACTGTACTACAAGCTCTAATCAGGCAGTCCACTGTTGACATGTGTGCATGTACACTGTACTACAAGCTCTAATCAGGCAGTCCACTGTTGACATGTGTACATGTACACTGTACTACTAGCTCTAATCAGGCAGTCCACTGTTGACATGCGTTCATGTACACTGTACTACTAGCTCTAATCAGGCAGTCCACTGTTGACATGCGTATATGTACACTGTACTACTAGCTCTAATCAGGCAGTCCACTGTTGACATGCGTACATGTACACTGTACTACTAGCTCTAATCAGGAAGTCCACTGTTGACATGTGTACATGTACACTGTACTACAAGCTCTAATCAGGCAGTCCACTGTTGACATGTGTGCATGTACACTGTACTACAAGCTCTAATCAGGCAGTCCACTGTTGACATGTGTACATGTACACTGTACTACTAGCTCTAATCAGGCAGTCCACTGTTGACATGCGTTCATGTACACTGTACTACTAGCTCTAATCAGGCAGTCCACTGTTGACATGCGTATATGTACACTGTACTACTAGCTCTAATCAGGCAGTCCACTGTTGACATGCGTACATGTACACTGTACTACTAGCTCTAATCAGGAAGTCCACTGTTGACATGAGTACATGTACACTGTACTACTAGCTGTAATCAGGCAGTCCACTGTTGACATATGTACATGTACACTGTACTACTAGCTCTAATCAGGCAGTCCACTGTTGACATGTGTACATGTACACTGTACTAAAAGCTCTCATCAGGCAGTCCACTGTTGACATGTATACATGTACACTGTACTACAAGCTCTAATCAGGCAGTCCACTGTTGACATGTGTAAATGTAACTGTACTACTAGCTCTTATCAGGCAGTCCACTGTTGACATGTGAACATGTACACTGTACTACAAGCTCTAATCAGGCAGTCCACTGTTGACATGTGTACATGTACACTGTACTACTAGCTCTAATCAGGCAGTCCACTGTTGACATGTGAACATGTACACTGTACTACAAGCTCTAATCAGGCAGTCCACTGTTGACATGTGTACATGTACACTGTACTACAAGCTCTAATCAAGCAGTCCACTGTTGACATGTGTACATGTACACTGTACTACAAGCTCTAATCAGGCAGTCCACTGTTGACATGTGTACATGTACACTGTACTACTAGCTCTTATCAGGCAGTCCACTGTTGACATGCGTATATGTACACTGTACTACAAGCTCTAATCAAGCAGTCCACTGTTGACATGTGTACATGTACACTGTACTACAAGCTCTAATCAGGAAGTCCACTGTTGACATGTGTACATGTACACTGTACTACTAGCTCTAATCAGGCAGTCCACTGTTGACATGTGTACATGTACACTGTACTACAAGCTCTAATCAGGCAGTCCACTGTTGACATGAGTACATGTACACTGTACTACAAGCTCTTATCAGGCAGTCCACTGTTGACATGTGTACATGTACACTGTACAACTAGCTCTAATCAGGCAGTCCACTGTTGACATGCGTTCATGTACACTGTACTACTAGCTCTAATCAGGCAGTCCACTGTTGACATGCGTTCATGTACACTGTACTACTAGCTCTAATCAGGCAGTCCACTGTTGACATGCGTATATGTACACTGTACTACTAGCTCTAATAAGACAGTCCACTGTTGACATGCGTACATGTACACTGTACTACTAGCTCTAATCAGGCAGTCCACTGTTGACATGCGTTCATGTACACTGTACTACTAGCTCTAATCAGGCAGTCCACTGTTGACATGCGTACATGTACACTGTACTACTAGCTCTAATCAGGCAGTCCACTGTTGACATGGGTTCATGTACACTGTACTACTAGCTCTAATTAGGCAGTCCACTGTTGACATGCGTACATGTAACTGTACTACTAGCTCTAATCAGGCAGTCCACTGTTGACATGTGAACATGTACACTGTACTACAAGCTCTAATCAGGCAGTCCACTGTTGACATGTGTACATGTACACTGTACTACAAGCTCTAATCAGGCAGTCCACTGTTGACATGTGTACATGTACACTGTACTACAAGCTCTAATCAAGCAGTCCACTGTTGACATGCGTTCATGTACACTGTACTACTAGCTCTAATCAGGCAGTCCACTGTTGACATACGTACATATACACTGTACTACAAGCTGTAATCAGGCAGTCCACTGTTGACATGTGTTCATGTACACTGTACTACTAGCTCTAATCAGGCAGTCCACTGTTGACATGCGTTCATGTACACTGTACTACTAGCTCTAATCAGGCAGTCCACTGTTGACATGCGTACATGTACACTGTACTACTAGCTCTAATCAGGCAGTCCACTGTTGACATGCGTTCATGTACACTGTACTACTAGCTCTAATCAGGCAGTCCACTGTTGACATGCGTACATGTAACTGTACTACTAGCTCTAATCAGGCAGTCCACTGTTGACATGTGAACATGTACACTGTACTACAAGCTCTAATCAGGCAGTCCACTGTTGACATGTGTACATGTACACTGTACTACAAGCTCTAATCAGGCAGTCCACTGTTGACATGTATACATGTACACTGTACTACAAGCTCTAATCAGGCAGTCCACTGTTGACATGCGTTCATGTACACTCTACGACTAGCTCTAATCAGGCAGTCCACTGTTGACATGCGTACATGTACACTGTACTACAAGCTGTAATCAGGCAGTCCACTGTTGACATGTGTTCATGTACACTGTACTACTAGCTCTAATCAGGCAGTCCACTGTTGACATGCGTTCATGTACACTGTACTACTAGCTCTAATCAGGCAGTCCACTGTTGACATGCGTACATGTACACTGTACTACTAGCTCTAATCAGGCAGTCCACTGTTGACATGCGTTCATGTACACTGTACTACTAGCTCTAATCAGGCAGTCAACTGTTGACATGCGTTTATGTACACTGTACTACTAGCTCTAATCAGGCAGTCCACTGTTGACATGCATACATGTACACTGTACTATAAGCTCTAATCAGGCAGTCCACTGTTGACATGTGTACATGTACACTGTACTACTAGCTCTAATCAGGCAGTCCACTGTTGACATGCGTACATGTACACTGTACTACTAGCTCTAATCAGGCAGTCCAGTGTTGACATGCGTACATGTACACTGTACTACAAGCTCTAATCAGGCAGTCCACTGTTGACATGTGTACATGTACACTGTACTACAAGCTCTAATCAGGCAGTCCACTGTTGACATGCGTACATGTACACTGTACTACAAGCTCTAATCAGGCAGTCCACTGTTGACATGTGTGCATGTACACTGTACTACAAGCTCTAATCAGGCAGTCCACTGTTGACATGTGTACATGTACACTGTACTACTAGCTCTAATCAGACAGTCCACTGTTGACATGTGTACATGTACACTGTACTAAAAGCTCTCATCAGGCAGTCCACTGTTGACATGTGTACATGTACACTGTACTACAAGCTCTCATCAGGCAGTCCACTGTTGACATGTGTACATGTACACTGTACTACTAGCTCTAATCAGGCAGTCGACTGTTGCCATGCGTAGATGTACACTGTACTACAAGCTCTCATCAGGCAGTCCACTTTTGACATGTGTACATGTACACTGTACTACAAGCTCTAATCAGGCAGTCCACTGTTGACATGTGTACATATAACTGTACTACTAGCTCTAATCAGGCAATCCACTGTTGACATGTGTACATGTACACTGTACTACAAGCTCTAATCAGGCAGTCCACTGTTGACATGTGTACATGTACACTGTACTACAAGCTCTAATCAGGCAGTCCACTGTTGACATGTGTACATGTACACTGTACTACAAGCTCTAATCAGGCAGTCCACTGTTGACATGTGTACATGTACACTGTACTACTAGCTCTAATCAGGCAGTCCACTGTTGACATGTGTTCATGTACACTGTACTACTAGCTCTAATCAAGCAGTCCACTGTTGACATGCGTATATGTACACTGTACTACTAGTTCTAATCAGACAGTCCACTGTTGACATGAGTACATGTACACTGTACTACTAGCTCTAATCAGGCAGTCCACTGTTGACATGCGTTCATGTACACTGTACTACTAGCTCTAATCAGGCAGTCCACTTTTGACATGCGTACATGTACACTGTACTACTAGCTCTAATCAGGCAGTCCACTGTTGACATGCGTTCATGTACACTGTACTACTAGCTCTAATCAGGCAGTCCACTGTTGACATGCGTACATGTAACTGTACTACTAGCTCTAATCAGGCAGTCCACTGTTGACATGTGAACATGTACACTGTACTACAAGCTCTAATCAGGCAGTCCACTGTTGACATGTGTACATGTACACTGTACTACAAGCTCTAATCAGGCAGTCCACTGTTGACATGTATACATGTACACTGTACTACAAGCTCTAATCAGGCAGTGCACTGTTGACATGCGTTCATGTACACTCTACGACTAGCTCTAATCAGGCAGTCCACTGTTGACATGCGTACATGTACACTGTACTACAAGCTGTAATCAGGCAGTCCACTGTTGACATGTGTTCATGTACACTGTACTACTAGCTCTAATCAGGCAGTCCACTGTTGACATGCGTTCATGTACACTGTACTACTAGCTCTAATCAGGCAGTCCACTGTTGACATGCGTACATGTACACTGTACTACTAGCTCTAATCAGGCAGTCCACTGTTGACATGCGTTCATGTACACTGTACTACTAGCTCTAATCAGGCAGTCAACTGTTGACATGCGTTCATGTACACTGTACTACTAGCTCTAATCAGGCAGTCCACTGTTGGCATGCGTACATGTACACTGTACTACAAGCTCTAATCAGGCAGTCCACTGTTGACATGCATACATGTACACTGTACTATAAGCTCTAATCAGGCAGTCCACTGTTGACATGTGTACATGTACACTGTACTACTAGCTCTAATCAGGCAGTCCACTGTTGACATGCGTACATGTACACTGTACTACTAGCTCTAATCAGGCAGTCCAGTGTTGACATGCGTACATGTACACTGTACTACAAGCTCTAATCAGGCAGTCCACTGTTGACATGTGTACATGTACACTGTACTACAAGCTCTAATCAGGCAGTCCACTGTTGACATGCGTACATGTACACTGTACTACTAGCTCTAATCAGGCAGTCCACTGTTGACATGCGTACATGTACACTGTACTACAAGCTCTAATCAGGCAGTCCACTGTTGACATGTGTACATGTACACTGTACTACAAGCTCTAATCAGGCAGTCCACTGTTGACATGTGTGCATGTACACTGTACTACAAGCTCTAATCAGGCAGTCCACTGTTGACATGTGTACATGTACACTGTACTACTAGCTCTAATCAGGCAGTCCACTGTTGACATGCGTTCATGTACACTGTACTACTAGCTCTAATCAGGCAGTCCACTGTTGACATGCGTATATGTACACTGTACTACTAGCTCTAATCAGGCAGTCCACTGTTGACATGCGTACATGTACACTGTACTACTAGCTCTAATCAGGAAGTCCACTGTTGACATGTGTACATGTACACTGTACTACAAGCTCTAATCAGGCAGTCCACTGTTGACATGTGTGCATGTACACTGTACTACAAGCTCTAATCAGGCAGTCCACTGTTGACATGTGTACATGTACACTGTACTACTAGCTCTAATCAGGCAGTCCACTGTTGACATGCGTTCATGTACACTGTACTACTAGCTCTAATCAGGCAGTCCACTGTTGACATGCGTATATGTACACTGTACTACTAGCTCTAATCAGGCAGTCCACTGTTGACATGCGTACATGTACACTGTACTACTAGCTCTAATCAGGAAGTCCACTGTTGACATGAGTACATGTACACTGTACTACTAGCTGTAATCAGGCAGTCCACTGTTGACATATGTACATGTACACTGTACTACTAGCTCTAATCAGGCAGTCCACTGTTGACATGTGTACATGTACACTGTACTAAAAGCTCTCATCAGGCAGTCCACTGTTGACATGTATACATGTACACTGTACTACAAGCTCTAATCAGGCAGTCCACTGTTGACATGTGTAAATGTAACTGTACTACTAGCTCTTATCAGGCAGTCCACTGTTGACATGTGAACATGTACACTGTACTACAAGCTCTAATCAGGCAGTCCACTGTTGACATGTGTACATGTACACTGTACTACTAGCTCTAATCAGGCAGTCCACTGTTGACATGTGAACATGTACACTGTACTACAAGCTCTAATCAGGCAGTCCACTGTTGACATGTGTACATGTACACTGTACTACAAGCTCTAATCAAGCAGTCCACTGTTGACATGTGTACATGTACACTGTACTACAAGCTCTAATCAGGCAGTCCACTGTTGACATGTGTACATGTACACTGTACTACTAGCTCTTATCAGGCAGTCCACTGTTGACATGCGTATATGTACACTGTACTACAAGCTCTAATCAAGCAGTCCACTGTTGACATGTGTACATGTACACTGTACTACAAGCTCTAATCAGGAATTCCACTGTTGACATGTGTACATGTACACTGTACTACTAGCTCTAATCAGGCAGTCCACTGTTGACATGTGTACATGTACACTGTACTACAAGCTCTAATCAGGCAGTCCACTGTTGACATGAGTACATGTACACTGTACTACAAGCTCTTATCAGGCAGTCCACTGTTGACATGTGTACATGTACACTGTACAACTAGCTCTAATCAGGCAGTCCACTGTTGACATGCGTTCATGTACACTGTACTACTAGCTCTAATCAGGCAGTCCACTGTTGACATGCGTTCATGTACACTGTACTACTAGCTCTAATCAGGCAGTCCACTGTTGACATGCGTATATGTACACTGTACTACTAGCTCTAATAAGACAGTCCACTGTTGACATGCGTACATGTACACTGTACTACTAGCTCTAATCAGGCAGTCCACTGTTGACATGCGTTCATGTACACTGTACTACTAGCTCTAATCAGGCAGTCCACTGTTGACATGCGTACATGTACACTGTACTACTAGCTCTAATCAGGCAGTCCACTGTTGACATGGGTTCATGTACACTGTACTACTAGCTCTAATTAGGCAGTCCACTGTTGACATGCGTACATGTAACTGTACTACTAGCTCTAATCAGGCAGTCCACTGTTGACATGTGAACATGTACACTGTACTACAAGCTCTAATCAGGCAGTCCACTGTTGACATGTGTACATGTACACTGTACTACAAGCTCTAATCAGGCAGTCCACTGTTGACATGTGTACATGTACACTGTACTACAAGCTCTAATCAAGCAGTCCACTGTTGACATGCGTTCATGTACACTGTACTACTAGCTCTAATCAGGCAGTCCACTGTTGACATACGTACATATACACTGTACTACAAGCTGTAATCAGGCAGTCCACTGTTGACATGTGTTCATGTACACTGTACTACTAGCTCTAATCAGGCAGTCCACTGTTGACATGCGTTCATGTACACTGTACTACTAGCTCTAATCAGGCAGTCCACTGTTGACATGCGTACATGTACACTGTACTACTAGCTCTAATCAGGCAGTCCACTGTTGACATGCGTTCATGTACACTGTACTACTAGCTCTAATCAGGCAGTCCACTGTTGACATGCGTACATGTAACTGTACTACTAGCTCTAATCAGGCAGTCCACTGTTGACATGTGAACATGTACACTGTACTACAAGCTCTAATCAGGCAGTCCACTGTTGACATGTGTACATGTACACTGTACTACAAGCTCTAATCAGGCAGTCCACTGTTGACATGTATACATGTACACTGTACTACAAGCTCTAATCAGGCAGTCCACTGTTGACATGCGTTCATGTACACTCTACGACTAGCTCTAATCAGGCAGTCCACTGTTGACATGCGTACATGTACACTGTACTACAAGCTGTAATCAGGCAGTCCACTGTTGACATGTGTTCATGTACACTGTACTACTAGCTCTAATCAGGCAGTCCACTGTTGACATGCGTTCATGTACACTGTACTACTAGCTCTAATCAGGCAGTCCACTGTTGACATGCGTACATGTACACTGTACTACTAGCTCTAATCAGGCAGTCCACTGTTGACATGCGTTCATGTACACTGTACTACTAGCTCTAATCAGGCAGTCAACTGTTGACATGCGTTCATGTACACTGTACTACTAGCTCTAATCAGGCAGTCCACTGTTGACATGCATACATGTACACTGTACTATAAGCTCTAATCAGGCAGTCCACTGTTGACATGTGTACATGTACACTGTACTACTAGCTCTAATCAGGCAGTCCACTGTTGACATGCGTACATGTACACTGTACTACTAGCTCTAATCAGGCAGTCCAGTGTTGACATGCGTACATGTACACTGTACTACAAGCTCTAATCAGGCAGTCCACTGTTGACATGTGTACATGTACACTGTACTACAAGCTCTAATCAGGCAGTCCACTGTTGACATGCGTACATGTACACTGTACTACTAGCTCTAATCAGGCAGTCCACTGTTGACATGCGTACATGTACACTGTACTACAAGCTCTAATCAGGCAGTCCACTGTTGACATGTGTACATGTACACTGTACTACAAGCTCTAATCAGGCAGTCCACTGTTGACATGTGTGCATGTACACTGTACTACAAGCTCTAATCAGGCAGTCCACTGTTGACATGTGTACATGTACACTGTACTACTAGCTCTAATCAGGCAGTCCACTGTTGACATGCGTACATGTACACTGTACTACAAGCTGTAATCAGGCAGTCCACTGTTGACATGTGTTCATGTACACTGTACTATAAGCTCTAATCAGGCAGTCCACTGTTGACATGTGTACATGTACACTGTACTACTAGCTCTAATCAGGCAGTCCACTGTTGACATGCGTACATGTACACTGTACTACTAGCTCTAATCAGGCAGTCCAGTGTTGACATGCGTACATGTACACTGTACTACAAGCTCTAATCAGGCAGTCCACTGTTGACATGTGTACATGTACACTGTACTACAAGCTCTAATCAGGCAGTCCACTGTTGACATGCGTACATGTACACTGTACTACTAGCTCTAATCAGGCAGTCCACTGTTGACATGCGTACATGTACACTGTACTACAAGCTCTAATCAGGCAGTCCACTGTTGACATGTGTACATGTACACTGTACTACAAGCTCTAATCAGGCAGTCCACTGTTGACATGTGTGCATGTACACTGTACTACAAGCTCTAATCAGGCAGTCCACTGTTGACATGTGTACATGTACACTGTACTACTAGCTCTAATCAGACAGTCCACTGTTGACATGTGTACATGTACACTGTACTAAAAGCTCTCATCAGGCAGTCCACTGTTGACATGTGTACATGTACACTGTACTACAAGCTCTCATCAGGCAGTCCACTGTTGACATGTGTACATGTACACTGTACTACTAGCTCTAATCAGGCAGTCGACTGTTGCCATGCGTAGATGTACACTGTACTACAAGCTCTCATCAGGCAGTCCACTTTTGACATGTGTACATGTACACTGTACTACAAGCTCTAATCAGGCAGTCCACTGTTGACATGTGTACATATAACTGTACTACTAGCTCTAATCAGGCAATCCACTGTTGACATGTGAACATGTACACTGTACTACAAGCTCTAATCAGGCAGTCCACTGTTGACATGTGAACATGTACACTGTACTACAAGCTCTAATCAGGCAGTCCACTGTTGACATGTGTACATGTACACTGTACTACAAGCTCTAATCAAGCAGTCCACTGTTGACATGTGTACATGTACACTGTACTACAAGCTCTAATCAGGCAGTCCACTGTTGACATGTGTACATGTACACTGTACTACTAGCTCTTATCAGGCAGTCCACTGTTGACATGCGTATATGTACACTGTACTACAAGCTCTAATCAAGCAGTCCACTGTTGACATGTGTACATGTACACTGTACTACAAGCTCTAATCAGGAAGTCCACTGTTGACATGTGTACATGTACACTGTACTACTAGCTCTAATCAGGCAGTCCACTGTTGACATGTGTACATGTACACTGTACTACAAGCTCTAATCAGGCAGTCCACTGTTGACATGAGTACATGTACACTGTACTACAAGCTCTTATCAGGCAGTCCACTGTTGACATGTGTACATGTACACTGTACAACTAGCTCTAATCAGGCAGTCCACTGTTGACATGCGTTCATGTACACTGTACTACTAGCTCTAATCAGGCAGTCCACTGTTGACATGCGTTCATGTACACTGTACTACTAGCTCTAATCAGGCAGTCCACTGTTGACATGCGTATATGTACACTGTACTACTAGCTCTAATAAGACAGTCCACTGTTGACATGCGTACATGTACACTGTACTACTAGCTCTAATCAGGCAGTCCACTGTTGACATGCGTTCATGTACACTGTACTACTAGCTCTAATCAGGCAGTCCACTGTTGACATGCGTACATGTACACTGTACTACTAGCTCTAATCAGGCAGTCCACTGTTGACATGGGTTCATGTACACTGTACTACTAGCTCTAATTAGGCAGTCCACTGTTGACATGCGTACATGTAACTGTACTACTAGCTCTAATCAGGCAGTCCACTGTTGACATGTGAACATGTACACTGTACTACAAGCTCTAATCAGGCAGTCCACTGTTGACATGTGTACATGTACACTGTACTACAAGCTCTAATCAGGCAGTCCACTGTTGACATGTGTACATGTACACTGTACTACAAGCTCTAATCAAGCAGTCCACTGTTGACATGCGTTCATGTACACTGTACTACTAGCTCTAATCAGGCAGTCCACTGTTGACATACGTACATATACACTGTACTACAAGCTGTAATCAGGCAGTCCACTGTTGACATGTGTTCATGTACACTGTACTACTAGCTCTAATCAGGCAGTCCACTGTTGACATGCGTTCATGTACACTGTACTACTAGCTCTAATCAGGCAGTCCACTGTTGACATGCGTACATGTACACTGTACTACTAGCTCTAATCAGGCAGTCCACTGTTGACATGCGTTCATGTACACTGTACTACTAGCTCTAATCAGGCAGTCCACTGTTGACATGCGTACATGTAACTGTACTACTAGCTCTAATCAGGCAGTCCACTGTTGACATGTGAACATGTACACTGTACTACAAGCTCTAATCAGGCAGTCCACTGTTGACATGTGTACATGTACACTGTACTACAAGCTCTAATCAGGCAGTCCACTGTTGACATGTATACATGTACACTGTACTACAAGCTCTAATCAGGCAGTCCACTGTTGACATGCGTTCATGTACACTCTACGACTAGCTCTAATCAGGCAGTCCACTGTTGACATGCGTACATGTACACTGTACTACAAGCTGTAATCAGGCAGTCCACTGTTGACATGTGTTCATGTACACTGTACTACTAGCTCTAATCAGGCAGTCCACTGTTGACATGCGTTCATGTACACTGTACTACTAGCTCTAATCAGGCAGTCCACTGTTGACATGCGTACATGTACACTGTACTACTAGCTCTAATCAGGCAGTCCACTGTTGACATGCGTTCATGTACACTGTACTACTAGCTCTAATCAGGCAGTCAACTGTTGACATGCGTTCATGTACACTGTACTACTAGCTCTAATCAGGCAGTCCACTGTTGACATGCGTACATGTACACTGTACTACAAGCTGTAATCAGGCAGTCCACTGTTGACATGTGTTCATGTACACTGTACTACTAGCTCTAATCAGGCAGTCCACTGTTGACATGCGTACATGTACACTGTACTACTAGCTGTAATCAGGCAGTCCACTGTTGACATGCGTTCATGTACACTGTACTACTAGCTCTAATCAGGCAGTCCACTGTTGACATGCGTACATGTACACTGTACTACAAGCTCTAATCAGGCAGTCCACTGTTGACATGCGTACATGTACACTGTACTACAAGCTCTAATCAGGCAGTCCACTGTTGACATGCATACATGTACACTGTACTATAAGCTCTAATCAGGCAGTCCACTGTTGACATGTGTACATGTACACTGTACTACTAGCTCTAATCAGGCAGTCCACTGTTGACATGCGTACATGTACACTGTACTACTAGCTCTAATCAGGCAGTCCAGTGTTGACATGCGTACATGTACACTGTACTACAAGCTCTAATCAGGCAGTCCACTGTTGACATGTGTACATGTACACTGTACTACAAGCTCTAATCAGGCAGTCCACTGTTGACATGCGTACATGTACACTGTACTACTAGCTCTAATCAGGCAGTCCACTGTTGACATGCGTACATGTACACTGTACTACAAGCTCTAATCAGGCAGTCCACTGTTGACATGTGTACATGTACACTGTACTACAAGCTCTAATCAGGCAGTCCACTGTTGACATGTGTGCATGTACACTGTACTACAAGCTCTAATCAGGCAGTCCACTGTTGACATGTGTACATGTACACTGTACTACTAGCTCTAATCAGGCAGTCCACTGTTGACATGCGTTCATGTACACTGTACTACTAGCTCTAATCAGGCAGTCCACTGTTGACATGCGTATATGTACACTGTACTACTAGCTCTAATCAGGCAGTCCACTGTTGACATGCGTACATGTACACTGTACTACTAGCTCTAATCAGGAAGTCCACTGTTGACATGAGTACATGTACACTGTACTACTAGCTGTAATCAGGCAGTCCACTGTTGACATATGTACATGTACACTGTACTACTAGCTCTAATCAGGCAGTCCACTGTTGACATGTATACATGTACACTGTACTACAAGCTCTAATCAGGCAGTCCACTGTTGACATGTGTAAATGTAACTGTACTACTAGCTCTTATCAGGCAGTCCACTGTTGACATGTGAACATGTACACTGTACTACAAGCTCTAATCAGGCAGTCCACTGTTGACATGTGTACATGTACACTGTACTACTAGCTCTAATCAGGCAGTCCACTGTTGACATGTGAACATGTACACTGTACTACAAGCTCTAATCAGGCAGTCCACTGTTGACATGTGTACATGTACACTGTACTACAAGCTCTAATCAAGCAGTCCACTGTTGACATGTGTACATGTACACTGTACTACAAGCTCTAATCAGGCAGTCCACTGTTGACATGTGTACATGTACACTGTACTACTAGCTCTTATCAGGCAGTCCACTGTTGACATGCGTATATGTACACTGTACTACAAGCTCTAATCAAGCAGTCCACTGTTGACATGTGTACATGTACACTGTACTACAAGCTCTAATCAGGAAGTCCACTGTTGACATGTGTACATGTACACTGTACTATTAGCTCTAATCAGGCAGTCCACTGTTGACATGTGTACATGTACACTGTACTACAAGCTCTAATCAGGCAGTCCACTGTTGACATGAGTACATGTACACTGTACTACAAGCTCTTATCAGGCAGTCCACTGTTGACATGTGTACATGTACACTGTACTACTAGCTCTAATCAGGCAGTCCACTGTTGACATGCGTTCATGTACACTGTACTACTAGCTCTAATCAGGCAGTCCACTGTTGACATGCGTTCATGTACACTGTACTACTAGCTCTAATCAGGCAGTCCACTGTTGACATGCGTATATGTACACTGTACTACTAGCTCTAATAAGACAGTCCACTGTTGACATGCGTACATGTACACTGTACTACTAGCTCTAATCAGGCAGTCCACTGTTGACATGCGTTCATGTACACTGTACTACTAGCTCTAATCAGGCAGTCCACTGTTGACATGCGTACATGTACACTGTACTACTAGCTCTGATCAGGCAGTCCACTGTTGACATGGGTTCATGTACACTGTACTACTAGCTCTAATTAGGCAGTCCACTGTTGACATGCGTACATGTAACTGTACTACTAGCTCTAATCAGGCAGTCCACTGTTGACATGTGAACATGTACACTGTACTACAAGCTCTAATCAGGCAGTCCACTGTTGACATGTGTACATGTACACTGTACTACAAGCTCTAATCAGGCAGTCCACTTTTGACATGTGTACATGTACACTGTACTACAAGCTCTAATCAAGCAGTCCACTGTTGACATGCGTTCATGTACACTGTACTACTAGCTCTAATCAGGCAGTCCACTGTTGACATGCGTACATGTACACTGTACTACAAGCTGTAATCAGGCAGTCCACTGTTGACATGTGTTCATGTACACTGTACTACTAGCTCTAATCAGGCAGTCCACTGTTGACATGCGTTCATGTACACTGTACTACTAGCTCTAATCAGGCAGTCCACTGTTGACATGCGTACATGTACACTGTACTACTAGCTCTAATCAGGCAGTCCACTGTTGACATGCGTACATGTACACTGTACTACTAGCTCTAATCAGGCAGTCCACTGTTGACATGCGTTCATGTACACTGTACTACTAGCTCTAATCAGGCAGTCCACTGTTGACATGCGTACATGTACACTGTACTACTAGCTGTAATCAGGCAGTCCACTGTTGACATGCGTTCATGTACACTGTACTACTAGCTCTAATCAGGCAGTCCACTGTTGACATGCGTACATGTACACTGTACTACAAGCTCTAATCAGGCAGTCCACTGTTGACATGCGTACATGTACACTGTACTACAAGCTCTAATCAGGCAGTCCACTGTTGACATGCATACATGTACACTGTACTATAAGCTCTAATCAGGCAGTCCACTGTTGACATGTGTACATGTAACTGTACTACTAGCTCTTATCAGGCAGTCCACTGTTGACATGTGAACATGTACACTGTACTACAAGCTCTAATCAGGCAGTCCACTGTTGACATGTGTACATGTACACTGTACTACTAGCTCTAATCAGGCAGTCCACTGTTGACATGTGAACATGTACACTGTACTACAAGCTCTAATCAGGCAGTCCACTGTTGACATGTGTACATGTACACTGTACTACAAGCTCTAATCAAGCAGTCCACTGTTGACATGTGTACATGTACACTGTACTACAAGCTCTAATCAGGCAGTCCACTGTTGACATGTGTACATGTACACTGTACTACTAGCTCTTATCAGGCAGTCCACTGTTGACATGCGTATATGTACACTGTACTACAAGCTCTAATCAAGCAGTCCACTGTTGACATGTGTACATGTACACTGTACTACAAGCTCTAATCAGGCAGTCCACTGTTGACATGTGTACATGTACACTGTACTACTAGCTCTAATCAGGCAGTCCACTGTTGACATGTGTACATGTACACTGTACTACAAGCTCTAATCAGGCAGTCCACTGTTGACATGAGTACATGTACACTGTACTACAAGCTCTTATCAGGCAGTCCACTGTTGACATGTGTACATGTACACTGTACTACTAGCTCTAATCAGGCAGTCCACTGTTGACATGCGTTCATGTACACTGTACTACTAGCTCTAATCAGGCAGTCCACTGTTGACATGCGTTCATGTACACTGTACTACTAGCTCTAATCAGGCAGTCCACTGTTGACATGTGTATATGTACACTGTACTACTAGCTCTAATAAGACAGTCCACTGTTGACATGCGTACATGTACACTGTACTACTAGCTCTAATCAGGCAGTCCACTGTTGACATTCGTTCATGTACACTGTACTACTAGCTCTAATCAGGCAGTCCACTGTTGACATGCGTACATGTACACTGTACTACTAGCTCTAATCAGGCAGTCCACTGTTGACATGGGTTCATGTACACTGTACTACTAGCTCTAATTAGGCAGTCCACTGTTGACATGCGTACATGTAACTGTACTACTAGCTTTAATCAGGCAGTCCACTGTTGACATGTGAACATGTACACTGTACTACAAGCTCTAATCAGGCAGTCCACTGTTGACATGTGTACATGTACACAGTACTACAAGCTCTAATCAGGCAGTCCACTGTTGACATGTGTACATGTACACTGTACTACAAGCTCTAATCAAGCAGTCCACTGTTGACATGCGTTCATGTACACTGTACTACTAGCTCTAATCAGGCAGTCCACTGTTGACATGCGTACATGTACACTGTACTACAAGCTGTAATCAGGCAGTCCACTGTTGACATGTGTTCATGTACACTGTACTACTAGCTCTAATCAGGCAGTCCACTGTTGACATGCGTTCATGTACACTGTACTACTAGCTCTAATCAGGCAGTCCACTGTTGACATGCGTACATGTACACTGTACTACTAGCTCTAATCAGGCAGTCCACTGTTAACATGCGTACATGTACACTGTACTACTAGCTCTAATCAGGCAGTCCACTGTTGACATGCGTTCATGTACACTGTACTACTAGCTCTAATCAGGCAGTCCACTGTTGACATGCGTACATGTACACTGTACTACTAGCTGTAATCAGGCAGTCCACTGTTGACATGCGTTCATGTACACTGTACTACTAGCTCTAATCAGGCAGTCCACTGTTGACATGCGTACATGTACACTGTACTACAAGCTCTAATCAGGCAGTCCACTGTTGACATGCGTACATGTACACTGTACTACAAGCTCTAATCAGGCAGTCCACTGTTGACATGCATACATGTACACTGTACTATAAGCTCTAATCAGGCAGTCCACTGTTGACATGTGTACATGTACACTGTACTACTAGCTCTAATCAGGCAGTCCACTGTTGACATGCGTACATGTACACTGTACTACAAGCTCTAATCAGGTAGTCCACTGTTGACATGTGTACATGTACACTGTACTACAAGCTCTAATCAGGCAGTCCACTGTTGACATGTGTACATGTACACTGTACTACAAGCTCTAATCAGGTAGTCCACTGTTGACATGTGTACATGTACACTGTACTACAAGCTCTAATCAGGCAGTCCACTGTTGACATGTGTTCATGTACACTGTACTACTAGCTCTAATCAGGCAGTCCACTGTTGACATGCGTATATGTACACTACTACTAGCTCTAGTCAGGCAGTCCACTGTTGACATGCGTACATGTACACTGTACTACTAGCTCTAATCAGGCAGTCCACTGTTGACATGCATTCATGTACACTGTACTGACTAGCTCTAATCAGGCAGTCCACTGTTGACATGCGTACATGTACACTGTACTACTAGCTCTAATCAGGCAGTCCACTGTTGACATGCGTTCATGTCCACTGTACTACTAGCTCTAATCAGGCAGTCCACTGTTGACATGCGTACATGTACACTGTACTACAAGCTCTAATCAAGCAGTCCACTGTTGACATGCGTACATGTACACTGTACTACAAGCTCTAATCAGGCAGTCCACTGTTGACATGTGTACATGTACACTGTACTACTAGCTCTTATCAGGCAGTCCACTGTTGACATGCGTATATGTACACTGTACTACAAGCTCTAATCAAGCAGTCCACTGTTGACATGTGTACATGTACACTGTACTACAAGCTCTAATCAGGCAGTCCACTGTTGACATGTGTACATGTACACTGTACTACTAGCTCTAATCAGGCAGTCCACTGTTGACATGTGTACATGTACACTGTACTACAAGCTCTAATCAGGCAGTCCACTGTTGACATGAGTACATGTACACTGTACTACAAGCTCTTATCAGGCAGTCCACTGTTGACATGTGTACATGTACACTGTACTACTAGCTCTAATCAGGCAGTCCACTGTTGACATGCGTTCATGTACACTGTACTACTAGCTCTAATCAGGCAGTCCACTGTTGACATGCGTTCATGTACACTGTACTACTAGCTCTAATCAGGCAGTCCACTGTTGACATGCATACATGTACACTGTACTACTAGCTCTAATTAGGCAGTCCACTGTTGACATGCGTACATGTAACTGTACTACTAGCTCTAATCAGGCAGTCCACTGTTGACATGTGTACATGTACACTGTACTACAAGCTCTAATCAGGCAGTCCACTGTTGACATGTGTACATGTACACTGTACTACAAGCTCTAATCAAGCAGTCCACTGTTGACATGCATTCATGTACACTGTACTACTAGCTCTAATCAGGCAGTCCACTGTTGACATGCGTACATGTACACTGTACTACAAGCTGTAATCAGGCAGTCCACTGTTGACATGTGTTCATGTACACTGTACTACTAGCTCTAATCAGGCAGTCCACTGTTGACATGCGTTCATGTACACTGTACTACTAGCTCTAATCAGGCAGTCCACTGTTGACATGCGTACATGTACACTGTACTACTAGCTCTAATCAGGCAGTCCACTGTTGACATGCGTACATGTACACTGTACTACTAGCTCTAATCAGGCAGTCCACTGTTGACATGCGTTCATGTACACTGTACTACTAGCTCTAATCAGGCAGTCCACTGTTGACATGCGTACATGTACACTGTACTACTAGCTGTAATCAGGCAGTCCACTGTTGACATGCGTTCATGTACACTGTACTACTAGCTCTAATCAGGCAGTCCACTGTTGACATGCGTACATGTACACTGTACTACAAGCTCTAATCAGGCAGTCCACTGTTGACATGCGTACATGTACACTGTACTACAAGCTCTAATCAGGCAGTCCACTGTTGACATGCATACATGTACACTGTACTATAAGCTCTAATCAGGCAGTCCACTGTTGACATGTGTACATGTACACTGTACTACTAGCTCTAATCAGGCAGTCCACTGTTGACATGCGTACATGTACACTGTACTACAAGCTCTAATCAGGTAGTCCACTGTTGACATGTGTACATGTACACTGTACTACAAGCTCTAATCAGGCAGTCCACTGTTGACATGTGCACATGTACACTGTACTACAAGCTCTAATCAGGCAGTCCACTGTTGACATGTGTACATGTACACTGTACTACTAGCTCTAATCAGGCAGTCCACTGTTGACATGTGTTCATGTACACTGTACTACTAGCTCTAATCAGGCAGTCCACTGTTGACATGCGTATATGTACACTGTACTACTAGCTCTAGTCAGGCAGTCCACTGTTGACATGCGTACATGTACACTGTACTACTAGCTCTAATCAGGCAGTCCACTGTTGACATGCATTCATGTACACTGTACTACTAGCTCTAATCAGGCAGTCCACTGTTGACATGCGTACATGTACACTGTACTACTAGCTCTAATCAGGCAGTCCACTGTTGACATGCGTTCATGTCCACTGTACTACTAGCTCTAATCAGGCAGTCCACTGTTGATATGCGTACATGTACACTGTACTACAAGCTCTAATCAAGCAGTCCACTGTTGACATGCGTACATGTACACTGTACTACAAGCTCTAATCAGGCAGTCCACTGTTGACATGCATACATGTACACTGTACTATAAGCTCTAATCAGGCAGTCCACTGTTGACATGTGTACATGTACACTGTACTACTAGCTCTAATCAAGCAATTATTTTGGCCTATCAAAATCACATTGATGTTTGGCCAGCAGTCCTGTTTTTAAATGTAGTCTTCCCTAGCAACTCTTACAACAGGTCTTATAGGGAAAATACATCACTTATTTCTCAACTTGCACAAAGAAAACCTTATTTTTGGTACCGACTCAATATTTAGCTGTCAGAATAGAACAAAATAATGGGTGACGTCGTTGTTGATATTATCAAGAAAATAGTCAAATACCTACCTAAGTAATATATGTGGGAAATGGTTACCTAGCTAGCTACCAATGAAATTGAGAGTACATATCATGAAACAGAAATTTTGTTTTGATTGGCATACCTCAGTATGCGACATTGTTTTTGCAGGTCTTGATGATGATAAATAGTTTATATGTGCCTAGAGAGATCAGTCTGTAATCTAATTGAATTAAACGGACATCTTCCACAATGAATGATGCTGACATTTATTGTGAAAAATGGTGACAGTGATTACATCTAACATGATTACATCTAACATGATGGTTAAAATGTGAGATGCTCCTTCACTGTCCAGTTGTGACCTTCCTCCCAATTGCCTGAGACTCTGGGGGAGAGAAGTGAGTAACAAGGGTCATTACTCACTTGGAGTAACAGGAATAGGGTTATCCTTGTGTTGATGTGGGACACCTGGACAGTGATAATTGTACCCTGGCAGGAAGCCAGACCAGGACTTGGACTGACTCAAGGGCAGTAGAATATATAAGATAACTGCCCTGCCCTGTGGCATTCATTAGCACAGCAGGGACTAACTGAGCTGTGTGGAAGGGCCAGCTGCTGAGGTTCTGGCATCTAATGCTGCATGAGGGAGTGACTTGGAAGGGTCATGGCTGTGTTGACTTGTTTACTAATGTAATCTTCATAATGATGGGTGGGGTGGCTAATGTTGTTCAGGGAAGCACCTGGTGTAGTTGGAAAGGGGACAGACTGCAATATGTATTCATCTGCCTGATGGGTGGGGTGGCTAATGTTGTACAGGGGAGCACTTGGTGTAGTTGGAAAGGGGACAGACCACAATATGTATTCATCTGCCTGATGGGTGGGGTGGCTAATGTTGTACAGGGAAGCACTTGGTGTAGTTGGAAAAGGGACAGACCACAATATGTATTCATCTGCCTGATGGGTGGGGTGGCTAATGTTGTACAGGGAAGCACTTGGTGTAGTTGGAAAGGGGACAGACTGCAATATGTATTCATCTGCCTGATGGGTGGGGTGGCTAATGTTGTACAGGGAAGCACCTGGTGTAGTTGGAAAGGGGACAGACCACAATATGTATTCATCTGCCTGATGGGTGGGATGGCTAATGTTGTGCAGGGAAGCACTTGGTGTAGTTGGAAAGGGGACAGACCACAATATGTATTCATCTGCCTGATGGGTGGTTGCTAATGTTGTGCAGGGAAGCACTTGGTGTAGTTGGAAAGAGGACAGACCACAATATGTATTCATCTGCCTGATTGGCTAATGGTAAAGTAGAGCCTTTCACATTGGATAATCAGTTGAGATTGTTCATACCCTGCATAATGCTAATTGGTCTGCTCAGTGCACATACTTGAGGTCAGCCGCTGTGTGACTTTCACCTAGCAGGTCTACTTACTGAATGTGTATGTATTTTTGAACATTGCATGTTTTCGGACACTAAAAATATGCAAATGTTCATATTTGTTACTATGCTTTCAGAGAGCTCATATTTTAATGATGCTTAGGTGTTCGAATATATCAGTCATTAGGGTAATCAGAAAAGAAAAAAATAACAGTTTAGTCCTGTTGATACTGTTATTAAAAACTGCATTTTCAGACATCTGTAAATGAGCATGTCCATGAAATGTGCAACATGATATATTAAATGGTCAGGAAAAGGAAACAATGTGTATTTTATTTTTATACAATTTATATAAATATTTACAGACTTAAATCATAACCAGTAATTTTGCTAAATGTTTTTTTATTAATCAAGATACATTTCAGTTACTGAAGTCATTTTATTTAGGACTTCAACACATTTGTGTACCGCTACATGTACTGTTCAAAGTCAAATGAATAATTTGAGTACAGCTACACTTACTGTTCAAAGTCAAATGATTCATGTGTGTACAGCTACACTTACTGTTCAAAGGCAAATTATCATTTGTGTACAGCTATACTTACTGTTCAAAGTCAAATGATTCATTTGTGTACAGCTACACTTACTGTTCATAGTCAAATAATTCATTTGTGTGCAGCTATACTTACAGTTCAGATTAAAATGATTCATTTGTGTACAGCTACACTTACTGTTCAAAGTCAAATGATTCATTTGTGTGCCGCTACACTTTCTGTTCAAAGTCAAATGCTTCATTTGTGTACAGGTACACTTACTGTTCAACGTCAAATGATTAATTTGTGTACAGCTATACTTACTGTTCAACGTCAAATGATTAATTTGTGTACATCTATACTTGCTGTTCAAAGTCAAATGATTAATTTGTGTACAGCTACACTTATGGTTCAAAGTCAAATGATTCATTTGTGTACAGCTACACTTATGGTTCAAAGTCAAATGATTCATTTGTGTACCGCTATACTAACTGTTCAAAGTCAAAGGATTCATTTGTGTACTGCTACACTTACTGTTCAAAGTCAAAGGATTCAATTGCATACAGATACACTTACTGTTCAAAGTCAAATGATTAATTTGTGTACTGCTACACTTACTGTTCAAAGTCAAATGATTCATTTGTAGTTTCTCACTAGTGATGGAATAACACATATAGTCAATGTTGTCAATTTAGTTAAATTCATATCTTTTCTAGCTATTTCAATATGAATTACTGAAGAAGTAATTAATTTCTGACTTAACTCTGAGTGCACTAGATTTAGTCCAGGTGCTGCAAACACTTAGTGAAGTTAAATAATTAATTTCAGTGTCGTCATCAAAGGCACATTTTGCTTTGGCATCAGCAACTTGCCATCATATAGATCTCATAAGAAGTCTCAGTGGAGCAGTGGGCTGACAGGCCACTACAGTTTCATTAGGAGTTGTAGACTGCAGTGAATACAGGCTGAGATTACATCAGGCTCCAACACTGCATTATATAGTGACAACTTAATCCCTTCCATCGATCACGTCAGCCAGCCATTTAGATTCTGCCACAGCTTCACTCTCATGTCGATGATCTCTCCAAAATATGTCTGTTTTTGTGTGTAAAATCACTTCCTTTACGAGTGGAACCATTAGGTTTGTGAAAAACTGACACATTTGTGATATCGTGTCATAGTGGGTAATTGATGGTGAAATGTGAAAAGCTTTTTATGAATGTTGATGGAACTTGGAAGGAGTGAATGGAATTGATCGGAAATATTAGCTGGTCTAGCAGGAGGGAATACTGGCAGTGAAACAAACCATATCTGCAACAGCAGCACCATGGTGCAGTGGCTAGAGCTTCGGACTCTCAACCGAGAGAACCCGGGTTCGAATCCTGTGTGGCGGAGTCGAACCTTGGGCAAGTTCGTTCGCTATATGTTGCTCCAGTTCACTCAGCTGTATGAATGAGTACCTGGCTATAGACAGTGGTGGATATTTGTGTGCGAATAGTCTTCGCGCATTAATTGCAGCGCGGCTGGATGCTTCCCAGAGAAGTCGAGATGGTGTTCGATTGAACACGTCTGCCAGGGAGTAAAGTGTAAAGCGCTTTGAGCAATCTTGAGGACTGGATACTGCGCTATATAAGAACTTACCTTTTTAACAGTGTAAATGATTTATAATTTGTATTCACATAACACTGTTGTGTGTGCAGAATTACCTATGGCTATTTAGAGAAATCTTTATGGGCATCATGCATGTTTTAACAGACCCGGGGGGGGGGGGGTATAAGTGACCTTGATGAGAGTTGGCCATCACATCAATGACATGTTTTAACAGACCCGGGGGGGGTATAAGTGACCTTGATGAGAGTTGGCCATCACATCAATGACATGTTTTAACAGACCCGGGGGTATAAGTGACATTGATGAGAGTTGGCCATCACATCAATGACATGTTTTAACAGACATGGGGGTATAAGTGACCTTGATGAGAGTTGGCCATCACATCAATGACATGTTTTAACAGACCCGGAGGTGTAAGTGACCTTGATGAGAGTTGGCCATCACATCAATGACATGTTTTAACAGACCCGGAGGTATAAGTGACCTTGATGAGAGTTGGCCTCACATCAATGACATGTTTTAACAGACCCGGGGGTATAAGTGACCTTGATGAGAGTTGGCAATCACATCAATGACATGTTTTAACAGACTCGGGGGTATAAATGACCTTGATGAGAGTTGGCCATCACATCAATGACATGTTTTAACAGACCCGGGGTGTATAAGTGACCTTGGTGAGAGTTGGCCATCACATCAATGACATGTTTTAACAGACATGGGGGTATAAGTGACCTTGATGAGAGTTGGCCATCACATCAAAGACATGTTTTAACAGACCCGGGGGTATAAGTGACCTTGATGAGAGTTGACCATCACATCAATGACATGTTTTAACAGACCCGGGGGGGGTATAAGTGACCTTGGTGAGAGTTGGCCATCACATCAATGACATGTTTTAACAGACCCGGGGGTATAAGTGACCTTGGTGAGAGTTGGCCATCACATCAATGACATGTTTTAACAGACCCGGGGGTATAAGTGACCTTGGTGAGAGTTGGCCAACACATCAATGACATGTTTTAACAGACCCGGGGGTATAAGTGACCTTGGTGAGAGTTGGCCAACACATCAATGGCATGTTTTAACAGACCCGGGGGTATAAGTGACCTTGGTGAGAGTTGGCCATCACATCAATGACATGTTTTAACAGACATGGGGGTATAAGTGACCTTGATGAGAGTTGGCCTTCACATCAATGACATGTTTTAACAGACATGGGGGTATAAGTGACCTTGATGAGAGTGGACCTTCACATCAATGACATGTTTTAACAGACCCGGGGTGAATAAGTGACCTTGGTGAGAGTTGGCCATCACATCAATGACATGTTTTAACAGACATGGGTGTATAAGTGACCTTGGTGAGAGTTGGCCATCACATCAATGACATTTGTGATATCGTGTCATAGTGGGTAATTGATGGTGAAATGTGAAAAGCTTTTTATGAATGTTGATGGAACTTGGAAGGAGTGAATGGAATTGATCGGAAATATTAGCTGGTCTAGCAGGAGGGAATACTGGCAGTGAAACAAACCATATCTGCAACAGCAGCACCATGGTGCAGTGGCTAGAGCTTCGGACTCTCAACCGAGAGAACCCGGGTTCGAATCCTGTGTGGCGGAGTCGAACCTTGGGCAAGTTCGTTCGCTATATGTTGCTCCAGTTCACTCAGCTGTATGAATGAGTACCTGGCTATAGACAGTGGTGGATATTTGTGTGCGAATAGTCTTCGCGCATTAATTGCAGCGCGGCTGGATGCTTCCCAGAGAAGTCGAGATGGTGTTCGATTGAACACGTCTGCCAGGGAGTAAAGTGTAAAGCGCTTTGAGCAATCTTGAGGACTGGATACTGCGCTATATAAGAACTTACCTTTTTAACAGTGTAAATGATTTATAATTTGTATTCACATAACACTGTTGTGTGTGCAGAATTACCTATGGCTATTTAGAGAAATCTTTATGGGCATCATGCATGTTTTAACAGACCCGGGGGGGGGGTATAAGTGACCTTGATGAGAGTTGGCCATCACATCAATGACATGTTTTAACAGACCCGGGGGGGGGGGGTATAAGTGACCTTGATGAGAGTTGGCCATCACATCAATGACATGTTTTAACAGACCCGGGGGTATAAGTGACCTTGATGAGAGTTGGCCATCACATCAATGGCATGTTTTAACAGACCCGGGGGTATAAGTGACATTGATGAGAGTTGGCCATCACATCAATGACATGTTTTAACAGACATGGGGGTATAATTGACCTTGATGAGAGTTGGCCATCACATCAATGACATGTTTTAACAGACCCGGGGGTGTAAGTGACCTTGATGAGAGTTGGCCATCACATCAATGACATGTTTTAACAGACCCGGGGGTATAAGTGACCTTGATGAGAGTTGGCCATCACATCAATGACATGTTTTAACAGACATGGGGGTATAAGTGACCTTGATGAGAGTTGGCCATCACATCAATGACATGTTTTAACAGACCCGGGGGTGTAAGTGACCTTGATGAGAGTTGGCCATCACATCAATGACATGTTTTAACAGACCCGGGGGTATAAGTGACCTTGATGAGAGTTGGCCATCACATCAATGACATGTTTTAACAGACTCGGGGGTATAAATGACCTTGATGAGAGTTGGCCATCACATCAATGACATGTTTTAACAGACCCGGGGTGTATAAGTGACCTTGGTGAGAGTTCGCCATCACATCAATGACATGTTTTAACAGACATGGGGGTATAAGTGACCTTGATGAGAGTTCGCCATCACATCAAAGACATGTTTTAACAGACCCGGGGGTATAAGTGACCTTGATGAGAGTTGGCCATCACATCAATGACATGTTTTAACAGACCCGGGGGTATAAGTGACCTTGGTGAGAGTTGGCCAACACATCAATGGCATGTTTTAACAGACCCGGGGGTATAAGTGACCTTGGTGAGAGTTGGCCATCACATCAATGACATGTTTTAACAGACATGGGGGTATAAGTGACCTTGATGAGAGTTGGCCATCACATCAATGACATGTTTTAACAGACCCGGGGGTATAAGTGACCTTGATGAGAGTTGGCCATCACATCAATGACATGTTTTAACAGACCCGGGGGTATAAGTGACCTTGGTGAGAGTTGGCCAACACATCAATGGCATGTTTTAACAGACCCGGGGGTATAAGTGACCTTGGTGAGAGTTGGCCATCACATCAATGACATGTTTTAACAGACATGGGGGTATAAGTGACCTTGATGAGAGTTGGCCTTCACATCAATGACATGTTTTAACAGACATGGGGGTATAAGTGACCTTGATGAGAGTTGACCTTCACATCAATGACATGTTTTAACAGACCCGGGGTGAATAAGTGACCTTGGTGAGAGTTGGCCATCACATCAATGACATGTTTTAACAGACATGGGGGTATAAGTGACCTTGGTGAGAGTTGGCCATCACATCAATGACATGTTTTAACAGACATGGGGGTATAAGTGACCTAGGTGAGAGTTCGCCATCACATCAATGACATGTTTTAACAGACCCGGGGATATAAGTGACCTTGATGAGAGTTGGCCATCACATCAATGACATGTTTTAACAGACCCGGGGGTATAAGAGACCTTGATGAGAGTTAGCCATCACATCAATTACATGTTTTAACAGACCCGGGGGTATAAGTGACCTTGGTGAGAGTTGGCCAACACATCAATGGCATGTTTTAACAGACCCGGGGGTATAAGTGACCTTGGTGAGAGTTGGCCATCACATCAATGACATGTTTTAACAGACATGGGGGTATATCTGACCTTGATGAGAGTTGGCCATCACATCAATGACATGTTTTAACAGACCCGGGGGTATAAGTGACCTTGATGAGAGTTGGCCATCACATCAATGGCATGTTTTAACAGACCCGGGGGTATAAGTGACCTTGGTGAGAGTTGGCCATCACATCAATGACATGTTTTAACAGACATGGGGGTATAAGTGACCTTGGTGAGAGTTGGCCATCACATCAATGACATGTTTTAACAGACATGGGGGTATAAGTGACCTAGGTGAGAGTTCGCCATCACATCAATGTCATGTTTTAACAGACCCGGGGGTATAAGTGACCTTGATGAGAGTTGGCCATCACATCAATGACATGTTTTAACAGACCCGGGGGTATAAGTGACCTTGATGAGAGTTGGCCATCACATCAATGACATGTTTTAACAGACCCGGGGGTATAAGTGACCTTGGTGAGAGTTGGCCATCACATCAATGACATGGTTTAATAGACATGGGGGTATAAGTGACCTTGGTGAGAGTTGGCCAACACATCAATGGCATGTTTTAACAGACCCAGGGGTATAAGTGACCTTGATGAGAGTTGGCCATCTCATCAATGACATGTTTTAACAGACATGGGGGTATAAGTGACCTTGATGAGATTCACATCAATGACATGGTGGCAATGACTGAATAAATCTCAGGATATTCTCAGGTCCAGCTTAGTCTAACCAAACCTTACTGCAGCCACCAACGAGTCAGTCAGCTGTGCCATGGAATGATGTTAATATTGCTACTGCAAGGGCTGGTCTCTCAGCAGAAATATCTCTAAGTAGAAACTCGTGCAATGCAGGTTGGTGCTTTGGTATTGCAGGGTGGAGTAAGTCACAATTAGCAAGGTGAAGGTCAGACAGTAGGCCATGTTACAGCCTACTACTGCCAAAATAGAACTGTGCACTGGGAATTAACATAGCAGTTTTTGTACCGTGTGAATTTGGAGGAAAATCAACAGTTCCTTACATCACTATTGCTAAAAAGTCATACAAGTCATACTGCAATGTCCCAAGGACAAGTAGGCTCACCTCAGCTGTGTAGGTTATACCTGAAATATACAAAATTAAGCTTTACATCTAAATCTTGAATACACTTTTATTCTTCTAATTTGAATATACCAAGCAAGTTAGTCTGACCAAAATAATAAAAAATTGAGTATAAATAGCATTCATAAGGTCTTAGGAAGGATTGGTAAACAGAAGTTCCCAAGCAGACGGTAGGTGAGATTACGTGGCCAAGACACCAGCAGCTCCTGCACTGGACAAATGAAGAATATATGATATCTTTTTATGTACCTGCTCCCTGTAACCTTGGTGCTGTATTCCAGGTGGATTAGTTTACCTTTCCAATGTGCTTGTTTCTTATGAAGTGGGCATGTGTATGAACAGTAGACTTTCCATGTTTTCTAATATGATGGGAGATTTCCCTCTTGTTGGTCATTTCTCTAATAAAAGGTTTTATACTCTTATAAAATGTCACGCCATTTCTGTGCACTTAATCATGCCAGTTAAAAATGGAAACAGGTGCACATTATCCTATCTAAGAGGCTGTTTCCAGCACATATCAATCTGCCTACATAACAATGCAATAACAATACAATTTATATATATAAAACAAAGAACACAGGGTTGGCATGCAAAATCAACTAAAATTTGAGCACGCTGACTTACACAAAACATACATTTTAAGCATAATTATAATATACCTGCACCAATGTACTAACTAACTGTCGTCTGTGGAACAAACCAAGGGTACCAGCTACAAATCACCATTATAGTATTTTGATCATTTATAACTTGTTCCCACAGTGGTACCCTCTGGAGGTGAGTGATTTACCACTTATGGCTGAGAACAGGATCTTATGGATGATGTGACCCAGTGGAGGTGATATTACCACTACGTTAGACATGTACTATGTGACGGATGACCCAGTGGAGGTGATATTACCACTACGTTAGACATGTACTATGTGACGGATGACCCATTGGAGGTGATATTACCACTACGATAGACATGTTCTATGTGATGGATGACCCAGTGGAGGTGATATTACCACTTCATTAGACATGTACTATGTGATGAATGACCCAGTGGAGGTGATATTACCACTACGTTAGACATGTTCTATGTGATGGATGACCCATTGGAGGTGATGTTACCACTACGTTAGACATGTACTATGTGATGAATGACCCAGTGGAGGTGATATTACCACTACGTTAGACATGTACTATGTGACGGATGACCCATTGGAGGTGATATTACCACTACGATAGACATGTTCTATGTGATGGATGACCCATTGGAGGTGATGTTACCACTACGTTAGACATGTTCTATGTGATGGATGACCCAGTGGAGGTGATGTTACCACTACGTTAGACATGTAATATGTGACGGATGACCCGTTGGAGGTGATATTACCACTACGTTAGACATGTACTATATGACGGATGACCCAGTGGAGGTGATATTACCTCCAAGTTAGACATGTTCTATGTGATGTATGACCCAGTGGAGGTGATGTTACCACTACGTTAGACATGTACTATGTGACGGATGACCCATTGGAGGTGATATTACCACTACGTTAGACATGTACTATGTGACGGATGACCCATTGGAGGTGATGTTACCACTACGTTAGACATGTACTATGTGATGAATGACCCAGTGGAGGTGATGTTACCACTACGTTAGACATGTACTATGTGACGGATGACCCATTGGAGGTGATATTACCACTATGTTAGGCATGTACTATGTGATGAATGACCCAGTGGAGGTGATATTACCACTACATTAGACATGTACTATGTGATGAATGACCCAGTGGAGGTGATATTACCACTACGTTAGACATGTTCTATGTGATGGATGACCCATTGGAGGTGATATTACCACTACGTTAGACATGTCCTATGTGACAAATGACCCAGTGGAGGTGATATTACCACTATGTTAGACATGTCCTATGTGATGAATGATCCAGTGGAGGTGATATTACCACTATATTAGACATGTCCTATGTGACAAAGACGTATCGACCATCCATGTGATAAACACTTCTTGCTTTTCCCCAGTCAACCTAAGTCGTCCACAGCCAATAATCTTTCTTAAATCATCAGTAATGCATATGAAATTGAATTAATTGATTATTTGAGTGCATTTCATCACGAAACTCAATTTAGAAAGTGGTGTTAGCTGGCATTTTACCAACCCATTGTATTAGGCAATCTACATTAATGAGAAGCTCGCAATTGGCTTAAGATTCAGTTGTGTTTTCGATCTTCTGTTTATTTCTATTTGATTTGGTATTTAGCAGTGTTTCATCATAACTGGGTAAGTTACAGCATATAATCGTATGCATGTTGCATTATATGCAATTATCATATCACGCACAATCTTTGGCCACTTACAGGGAATATGCAGCCATTTTCAACTGATAACAAGGAATGTGTTGTGAGTTAATACTGTTAAATTGTCCCTGTCTTGTCAAAGCACAGAACGTTTCAATTAACTATGTTGTAGTCTATGTGTCAGTATTGCTGAGGTACGTTTATCATTAGTAATGTTTTGATATGTGAGTTAGACACCCAAACATAATCCTATAAAGACATATTTTATTTTATTTTAATTAGTATTAACTTAATCGAAATGATAATTATATGACTGGTATTACGGATATAAGTTCAATGAGTGGGTGGATTGCAAACATAGAATGATAATAACGGAATACCTGCCTTCTCTGGTTATCAATACTGTCACACACACAAGTTAAGCAGGTAGTAGTTGCCATGGAAATGACATGTTTCGTCCATACACATCAATGCTAAGCTAGGGTGTGTTGTTGATCAGGTACAATGTATGAAGTTCTGCAGAGCAAACACAATAGCATTGCTAAAAGCTTCAGTAGCATCATTTTGTAATATAGAGCCAGCTACAGATTGCGTGTTTTGCTTATTTTTGGTTGGATTGCATAATAGATAATTGTTTGTCAAATCATTTCATCAAAACTAAATAACACTCTTGTGCAGTCGAGCTAGCATTCAGTGTCTCATAAAATGGGATTGAAATGAGAGAAATAAAATATTGCATTGAGGACAGACATTTAAATAGATTGTTAATGCACTGCTGGCGATACTGCACTCTGGCGCCACCTGGCACTGCTGGCGGTACTGCACTCTGGCGCCACCTGGCACTGCTGGCGATATGGCACTGTGGCACCACCTGGCAGTGCTGGCGATACTGCACTGTGTACCAAGAATGCAAGCACTATGGCGCCACCTGACATTTGATTTACTTTGTGTATGTTTGAAAGAAAACATCTTTCCTCCATTCAAGTTATACTGAAAGGTTGAACTTTGACTGTTTGCAGACATTTCAGTTTCCATGTCATACAGTACAGGTGTGGGAACTATTTCACTGAGATACTGAAAGGTTGAACTTTGATGACTGTCTGAAGACATTTTAGTTTCCATGTCATTCCATACAGATGTGGGAACTATCTCACTGAGATACTGAAAGGTGAACTTTGAATGTCTGAAGACATTTCAGTTTCCATGTCATTCGGTACAGACGTGGGAACTATTTCACTGAAATACTGAAAGGTTGAACTTTGACTGTTTGAAGACATTTTAGTTTCCATGTCATTCAGTACAGACGCGGGAATTATTTCACTGAAATAATGAAAGGTTGAACTTTGACTGTCTGAAGACACTTCAGTTTCCATGTCATTCAGTACAGACATGGAAACTGTTTAATTAAGATACTGAAAGGTTGAACTTTGATTGTTTGAAGACATTTCACTTCCCATGTCATTCAGTACAGACGAGGGAACTATTTCATTGAAATACTGAAAGGTTGAACTTTGACTGTCTGAAGACATTTCAGTTTCCATGTCATTCGGTACAGACATGGGAATTATTTCACTGAAATACTGAAAGGTTGACCTTTGACTGTTTGAAGACATTTCACTTTCCATGTCATTCGGTACAGACGTGGGAACTATTTCACTAAGATACTGAAAGGTTGAACTTTAACTGTCTGAAGAAATTTCAGTTTCCATGTCATTCAGTCAGTATTTCTTTTGAAATAAATTATGTACTATGCAGTTAAAAATGAACAGTCAAGGATATTATTTAGCAGCAAACATTAACATTATTTTAAGACATCTTGAAATCATAAAGTGGAACTGTCTTACTAGGATCCTGTTTTCTTACATGTGACATTATTGGCCAGGTTGTTTGCCTGTGATACAGAATGGTGTCTCAGCTAGTTTTGACACGCATCCATATGAAACTTAATATCACACTTCGCTAGAGGTTTCCCAGGCAGACATGCTTAGGCAGACAAAAATACATAATCGCAATGAGATGTCTGATTGTGAAACATCCGCCAACCACCACTGCCATCATTGCCATGCTAGAAGTGTCCCTTTGGCATTTCAACTCAGGAACACAAGATGAATGAGTAGACTTCGAGGAAACGGTGTCAGAACAAATCCGGAAATCGATGAAATTAATATTTGTAGATTACACTTGACTGTTTTTGACAGACATTGTAAAATGGATGATCGCTTGCCACAGACAGATGATCCAGTTCTGGATAGACTGTGCCTGACAAGACGTGGTTTGGCATTTGCTTTATGTTACTTGACGTGGCCGTATAATGAGAGTTTGTTGTGATTGGTGCTGAGATCAATACATCTCTGTGACGGGCCAATAAGTGGCTGAATATGGCTGTAGAGTGAGAGAGCGAGAGAGCAGCTGTTGATGACTGCTTAAGTATGTTGATGGCCAGAGACTAGTGACCAGTGCAGCCGTACAGACGCCCATACAGACATCTGTATAGATGCCTGTACAGACACCAGTACAGACGCCCATGTACAACTGACAGTCTGGGTTTCTGCTCCTGTCTCCCATGTAATCGGGGGTTGGGTGGACCGTTTTGTTTCATTTTTCTTCCCATCATGGCTCCCGGGTCCACTAACACTCCTATCAGCTCATTACTGCTCAATGTTGCTCTGTTGAAATCCCCAGGATGCGTCACCAGGACACTTTCTATGTAGCAATATAAGGTAGCCTGGTTAGTAACAAAACTGGTAGAAAGGCATAATATATTGTAAGGTTATTGATGAACAAAAGTTATATCATTTTATTTATTTTCTTGAAATAACATAAAATATGCAGACAGTAGAAAACAAATTTTTGAACTGATAAAGTTTCATTGTTACATGTTAGTTATGGATTGTTGGAATATAATTATGCAGGTTTGATTTGTTAATCTTATGCTCACTTCCTATGAAATGGGCATGCCGTTGTTGTGTTGACGATTCAGTCTAGCAGGTGATAACATCACAGCCGTGTAATAAATATTGCTGCTGTCATATTTTAGTGCAGTATCCTGCAGTCATTGACTAGATTTGTTGATGTGGGATTATTTTTACTGGCTGACCGTGTTGAATGGTGCCATTTGACCGATTAATGTGGGCAGTTATATGCATAATGCCATAAAGAACGCATGTCGTGAACCACGTACAATGATGTGACATTTAATCTTGCACAAAAATCAATGGCATAGCATTTAATAAAATGGTTTCTGTGTGCTGACTAAATCAAAGGCCACTTTAGTCGCATTTTCACATGCAAGTAGAACGAAAATAAACATCATAACACATTTATCACTGATTAATCTGTCATAAACGAAGCAATAATTAATGCTGATTTACTCAGACATTTGTACTAAATGCAAGTTAAATTTGATTGCCCAACTAATTGTAATAACATATATAGCCAACATTAATTTTGGTTAATATTTTCTTTAAATCAGCTGCTCATTCAATTTAGAATTTAGACAAAAATAAAAGATGTTAGTAAATGAAAAACTGTACTTGCTGTGTTAAAATGATAACTGTATGTTTGGAAACATACTAGGTAATTGTCATCTTGTATGGTTTTACACAGTTGTCTTGCATTTTAACAAAGTAATCACATAAATCTACAAAAGTCGCAAAATATCTTACATATTACATATGGGAGGATTACATGTGAGAGGCTTACATGTGGGAGGCTTACATGTGGGAGGATTACATGTGGGGGGATTACATGTGGGGGGATTACATGTGGGAGGATTACATGTGGGGGGATTACATGTGGGAGGATTACATGTGGGGGGATTACATGTGGGAGGATTACATGTGGAAAGATTACATGTGGGAGGATTACATGTGGGAGGATTACATGTGGGAGGATTACATGTGGGGGGATTACATGTGGGAGGATTACATGTGGGGGGATTACATGTGGGAGGATTACATGTGGAAAGATTACATGTGGGAGGATTACATGTGGGAGGATTACATGTGGGAGGATTACATGTGGGGGGATTACATGTGGGGGATTACACATGGGAAGATTACATGTGGGAGAATTACATGTGGGAAGATTACATGTGGGAGGATTACATGTGGGGGGATTACATATGGGAGGATTACATGTGGGAGGATTACATGTGGGAGGATTACATGTGGGGGGATTACACGTGTGAAGATTACATGTGGGAGAATTACATGTGGGAAGATTACATGTGGGAGGATTACATGTGGGAAGATTACACATGTGGGAGGTTTCACGTGGGAGGATTAGACATGGGAGGATTACATGTGGGATGATTACATGTGGGAGGATTACATATGGGAGGATTACATATGAGAGGATTGGTCATCAACAAGTAGCATTGGTGAAATATATCGCTACAGACTGTCCCCACATGTGGAATGAAACATGTTCATTCAAACTGAAGCTAATAGTAATTTAACATAATAAAATTGTGAATCCCCACATTGCATTTGTGGGGAGGTTGAAACAATACTGAATGCGTAACCTTTGTTTACACTGGAAACGGAGGAGACCAGCCAAGATGTGTTTGGTGTGTTGTATGTGTGTGCTGTGTTTAACGTGTTTGATGTGTTTGATGTGTTTGATGTGTTTGTTGTGTTTAGTGTGTTTGATTTGATTGATATGATTGCAGAAGAAGAGTCGGGAGGAGAGTGAGGGAAAAGAGAGCGGAGTGGAGATCCTCATCAACGAACCCTACACGGACGGCCCCGGGGGCAGTGGACAGTACACACGCAAGATCTACCACATCGGCAGTCACCTGCCAGGTCTGGTATATCTTGTTGTACAGTCTTCAGATGGTCTCCCTTGTTGTTCAGTCTTCAGATGGTATTTCTTATTGTATAGTCGTCAGATGGTATCTCTTGTTGTATATTCTTCAGATGGTCTCCCTTGTTGTACAGTCTTCAGATGGTCTCCCTTGTTGTGCAGTCTTCAGATGGTCTCCCTTGTTGTTCAGTCTTCAGATGGTATTTCTTATTGTATAGTCGTCAGATGGTATCTCTTGTTGTATATTCTTCAGATGGTCTCCCTTGTTGTACAGTCTTCAGATGGTCTCCCTTGTTGTGCAGTCTTCAGATGGTCTCCCTTGTTGTGCAGTCTTCAGATGGTCTCCCTTGTTGTATATTCTTCAGATGGTCTCCCTTGTTATAGAGTCTTTAGATGGTCTCCCTTGTTGTACAGTCTTCATATGGTCTCCCTTGTTGTACAGTCTTCAGATGATATCTCGTATTGTATATTCTTCAGATGGTCTCCCTTGTTGATCAGTCTTCAGATGGTATCTCTTATTGTATAGTCTTCAGATGGTCCCCCTTGTTGATCAGTCTTCAGATGGTATCTCTTGTTGCACATTCTTCAGATGGTCTCCCTTGTTATACAGTCATTAGATGGTCTCCCTTATTGTCCAGTCTTCAGATGGTCTCCCTTGTTGTTCAATCTTCAGATGGTATCTCTTGTTGTACATTCTTCAGATGGTTTCCCTTGTTATACAGTCTTTATATGGTATATCTTGTTGTACAGTCTTCAGATGGTCTCCCTTGTTGTACAGTCTTTAGATTGTCTCCCTTGTTGTACAGTCTTCAGATGGTCTCCCTTATTATTCAATCTTCAGATGGTATCTCTTATTGTATAGTCTTCAGATGGTCTCCCTTGTTGTACAGTCTTCAGATGGTATCTCTTGTTGTACATTCTTCAGATGGTCTCCCTTGTTATACAGTCTTTATATGGTATCTCTTGTTGTACAGTCTTCAGATGGTCTCCCTTGTTGTACAGTCTTCAGATGGTATCTCGTGTTGTACAATCATCAGATGGCATCTCTTGTTGTACAATCTTCAGATGGTCTCCCTTGCTGTACAGTCTTCAGATGGTACCCCTTGTTTATCAGTCTTCAGATGGTATCTCTTGTTGTACAGTCTTCAGATGGTCTCTCTTGTTGTACAGTCTTCAGATGGTCTCCCTTGTTGTTCAGTCTTCAGATGGTCTCCCTTGTTGTACAGTCTTCATATGGTCTCCCTTGTTGTACAGTCTTCAGATGGTATCTGTTGTTGTACAGTCTTCATATGGTATCTCTTGTTGTACAGTCTTCATATAGTCTCCCTTGTTGTACAGTCTTCAGATTTTATCTCTTGTTGTACAGTCTTCAGATGGTCTCCCTTGTTGTACAGTCTTCAGATGGTATCTATGTTGTACAATTTCCAGACTGTATCTCTTGTTGTACAGTCTTCAGATGGTATCTCTTGTTGTACAGTGTACATATGCTATCTCAACTGTATATGCTATCTCTTAGTCTACAGATGTTGGTATCAAGACAAGAGTGCCATAACAACTGTGTATGCTATCTCTTAGTCTACAGATGTTGGTATCAAGGCAAGAGTGCCATAACAACTGTGTATGCTATCTCTTAGTCTACAGATGTTGGTATCAAGGCAAGAGTGCCATAACAACTGTGTATGCTGTCTCTTAGTCTACAGATGTTGGTATCAAGGCAAGAGTGCCATAACAACTGTGTATGCTATCTCTTAGTCTACAGATGTTGGTATCAAGGCAAGAGTGCCATAACAACTGTGTATGCTATCTCTTAGTCTACAGATGTTGGTATCAAGGCAAGAGTGCCATAACAACTGTGTATGCTATCTCTTAGTCTACAGATGTTGGTATCAAGGCAAGAGTGCCATAACAACTGTGTATGCTATCTCTTAGTCTACAGATGTTGGTATCAAGACAAGAGTGCCATAACAACTGTGTATGCTATCTCTTAGTCTACAGATGTTGGTATCAAGACAAGAGTGCCATAACAACTGTGTATGCTATCTCTTAGTCTACAGATGTTGGTATCAAGGCAAGAGTGCCATAACAACTGTATATGCTATCTCTTAGTCTACAGATGTTGGTATCAAGACAAGAGTGCCATAACAACTGTGTATGCTATCTCTTAGTCTACAGATGTTGGTATCAAGGCAAGAGTGCCATAACAACTGTGTATGCTATCTCTTAGTCTACAGATGTCGGTATCAAGGGAAGAGTGCCATAACAACTGTGTATGCTGTCTCTTAGTCTACAGATGTTGGTATCAAGGCAAGAGTGCCATAACAACTGTGTATGCTATCTCTTAGTCTACAGATGTCGGTATCAAGGCAAGAGTGCCATAACAACTGTATATGCTGTCTCTTAGTCTACAGATGTTGGTATCAAGGCAAGAGTGCCATAACAACTCTGTATGCTATCTCTTAGTCTACAGATGTCGGTATCAAGGCAAGAGTGCCATAACAACTGTGTATGCTGTCTCTTAGTCTACAGATGTCGGTATCAAGGCAAGAGTGCCATAACAACTGTGTATGCTATCTCTTAGTCTACAGATGTCGGTATCAAGGCAAGAGTGCCATAACAACTGTATATGCTATCTCTTAGTCTACAGATGTTGGTATCAAGGGAAGAGTGCCATAACAACTGTATATGCTGTCTCTTAGTCTACAGATGTTGGTATCAAGACAAGAGTGCCATAACAACTGTGTATGCTATCTCTTAGTCTACAGATGTTGGTATCAAGGCAAGAGTGCCATAACAACTGTGTATGCTGTCTCTTAGTCTACAGATGTCGGTATCAAGACAAGAGTGCCATAACAACTGTGTATGCTGTCTCTTAGTCTACAGATGTCGGTATCAAGACAAGAGTGCCATAACAACTGTGTATGCTGTCTCTTAGTCTACAGATGTCGGTATCAAGGCAAGAGTGCCATAACAACTGTGTATGCTATCTCTTAGTCTACAGATGTCGGTATCAAGGCAAGAGTGCCATAACAACTGTGTATGCTGTCTCTTAGTCTACAGATGTTGGTATCAAGACAAGAGTGCCATAACAACTGTGTATGCTGTCTCTTAGTCTACAGATGTCGGTATCAAGACAAGAGTGCCATAACAACTGTGTATGCTGTCTCTTAGTCTACAGATGTCGGTATCAAGACAAGAGTGCCATAACAACTGTGTATGCTGTCTCTTAGTCTACAGATGTCGGTATCAAGGCAAGAGTGCCATAACAACTGTATATGCTGTCTCTTAGTCTACAGATGTTGGTATCAAGACAAGAGTGCCATAACAACTGTGTATGCTGTCTCTTAGTCTACAGATGTCGGTATCAAGGCAAGAGTGCCATAACAACTGTATATGCTGTCTCTTAGTCTACAGATGTTGGTATCAAGGCAAGAGTGCCATAACAACTGTATATGCTATCTCTTAGTCTACAGATATTGGTATCAAGGCAAGAGTGCCATAACAACTGTGTATGCTATCTCTTAGTCTACAGATGTCGGTATCAAGGCAAGAGTGCCATAACAACTGTGTATGCTATCTCTTAGTCTACAGATGTTGGTATCAAGGCAAGAGTGCCATAACAACTGTGTATGCTATCTCTTAGTCTACAGATGTTGGTATCAAGACAAGAGTGCCATAACAACTGTGTATGCTGTCTCTTAGTCTACAGATGTCGGTATCAAGACAAGAGTGCCATAACAACTGTGTATGCTGTCTCTTAGTCTACAGATGTCGGTATCAAGACAAGAGTGCTATAACAACTGTGTATGCTGTCTCTTAGTCTACAGATGTCGGTATCAAGGCAAGAGTGCCATAACAACTGTATATGCTGTCTCTTAGTCTACAGATGTTGGTATCAAGGCAAGAGTGCCATAACAACTGTATATGCTGTCTCTTAGTCTACAGATGTTGGTATCAAGGGAAGAGTGCCATAACAACTGTATATGCTGTCTCTTAGTCTACAGATGTTGGTATCAAGACAAGAGTGCCATAACAACTGTGTATGCTATCTCTTAGTCTACAGATGTTGGTATCAAGGCAAGAGTGCCATAACAACTGTGTATGCTGTCTCTTAGTCTACAGATGTCGGTATCAAGACAAGAGTGCCATAACAACTGTGTATGCTGTCTCTTAGTCTACAGATGTCGGTATCAAGACAAGAGTGCCATAACAACTGTGTATGCTGTCTCTTAGTCTACAGATGTCGGTATCAAGGCAAGAGTGCCATAACAACTGTGTATGCTATCTCTTAGTCTACAGATGTCGGTATCAAGGCAAGAGTGCCATAACAACTGTGTATGCTATCTCTTAGTCTACAGATGTTGGTATCAAGGCAAGAGTGCCATAACAACTGTGTATGCTATCTCTTAGTCTACAGATGTTGGTATCAAGACAAGAGTGCCATAACAACTGTGTATGCTGTCTCTTAGTCTACAGATGTCGGTATCAAGACAAGAGTGCCATAACAACTGTGTATGCTGTCTCTTAGTCTACAGATGTCGGTATCAAGACAAGAGTGCCATAACAACTGTGTATGCTGTCTCTTAGTCTACAGATGTCGGTATCAAGGCAAGAGTGCCATAACAACTGTATATGCTGTCTCTTAGTCTACAGATGTTGGTATCAAGGCAAGAGTGCCATAACAACTGTATATGCTGTCTCTTAGTCTACAGATGTTGGTATCAAGGCAAGAGTGCCATAACAACTGTGTATGCTATCTCTTAGTCTACAGATGTTGGTATCAAGACAAGAGTGCCATAACAACTGTGTGTGCTATCTCTTAGTCTACAGATGTTGGTATCAAGGCAAGAGTGCCATAACAACTGTGTGTGCTATCTCTTAGTCTACAGATGTTGGTATCAAGGCAAGAGTGCCATAACAACTGTGTGTGCTGTCTCTTAGTCTACAGATGTTGGTATCAAGGCAAGAGTGCCATAACAACTGTATATGCTATCTCTTAGTCTACAGATGTTGGTATCAAGGCAAGAGTGCCATAACAACTGTATATGCTATCTCTTAGTCTACAGATGTTGGTATCAAGCCAAGAGTGCCATAACAACTGTATATGCTATCTCTTAGTCTACATATGTTGGTATCAAGGCAAGAGTGCCATAACAACTGTGTATGCTATCTCTTAGTCTACATATGTTGGTATCAAGCCAAGAGTGCCATAACAACTGTGTATGCTATCTTTTAGTCTACAGATGTTGGTATCAAGCCAAGAGTGCCATAACAACTGTGTATGCTATCTCTTAGTCTACATATGTTGGTATCAAGGCAAGAGTGCCATAACAACTGTGTATGCTATCTCTTAGTCTACAGATGTTGGTATCAAGGCAAGAGTGCCATAACAACTGTGTATGCTGTCTCTTAGTCTACAGATGTCGGTATCAAGGGAAGAGTGCCATAACAACTGTGTATGCTATCTCTTAGTCTACAGATGTCGGTATCAAGGCAAGAGTGCCATAACAACTGTGTATGCTATCTCTTAGTCTACAGATGTTGGTATCAAGGCAAGAGTGCCATAACAACTGTGTATGCTATCTCTTAGTCTACAGATGTCGGTATCAAGGCAAGAGTGCCATAACAACTGTGTATGCTGTCTCTTAGTCTACAGATGTTGGTATCAAGGCAAGAGTGACATAACAACTGTGTATGCTATCTCTTAGTCTACAGATGTTGGTATCAAGGCAAGAGTGCCATAACAACTGTGTATGCTGTCTCTTAGTCTACAGATGTCGGTATCAAGGGAAGAGTGCCATAACAACTGTGTATGCTGTCTCTTAGTCTACAGATGTCGGTATCAAGGCAAGAGTGCCATAACAACTGTGTATGCTATCTCTTAGTCTACAGATGTCGGTATCAAGGCAAGAGTGCCATAACAACTGTGTGTGCTATCTCTTAGTCTACAGATTTTGGTATCAAGGCAAGAGTGCCATAACAACTGTGTATGCTATCTCTTAGTCTACAGATGTTGGTATCAAGGCAAGAGTGCCATAACAACTGTATGCTATCTCTTAGTCTACAGATGTTGGTATCAAGGCAAGAGTGCCATAACAACTGTATATGCTATCTCTTAGTCTACAGATGTTGGTATCAAGCCAAGAGTGCCATAACAACTGTATATGCTATCTCTTAGTCTACATATGTTGGTATCAAGGCAAGAGTGCCATAACAACTGTGTATGCTATCTCTTAGTCTACATATGTTGGTATCAAGCCAAGAGTGCCATAACAACTGTGTATGCTATCTTTTAGTCTACAGATGTTGGTATCAAGCCAAGAGTGCCATAACAACTGTGTATGCTATCTCTTAGTCTACATATGTTGGTATCAAGGCAAGAGTGCCATAACAACTGTGTATGCTATCTCTTAGTCTACAGATGTTGGTATCAAGGCAAGAGTGCCATAACAACTGTGTATGCTGTCTCTTAGTCTACAGATGTCGGTATCAAGGGAAGAGTGCCATAACAACTGTGTATGCTATCTCTTAGTCTACAGATGTCGGTATCAAGGCAAGAGTGCCATAACAACTGTGTATGCTATCTCTTAGTCTACAGATGTCGGTATCAAGGCAAGAGTGCCATAACAACTGTGTATGCTGTCTCTTAGTCTACAGATGTTGGTATCAAGGCAAGAGTGACATAACAACTGTGTATGCTATCTCTTAGTCTACAGATGTTGGTATCAAGGCAAGAGTGCCATAACAACTGTGTATGCTGTCTCTTAGTCTACAGATGTCGGTATCAAGGGAAGAGTGCCATAACAACTGTGTATGCTGTCTCTTAGTCTACAGATGTCGGTATCAAGGCAAGAGTGCCATAACAACTGTGTATGCTATCTCTTAGTCTACAGATGTTGGTATCAAGGCAAGAGTGCCATAACAACTGTGTATGCTATCTCTTAGTCTACAGATGTCGGTATCAAGGCAAGAGTGCCATAACAACTGTGTATGCTGTCTCTTAGTCTACAGATGTTGGTATCAAGGCAAGAGTGACATAACAACTGTGTATGCTATCTCTTAGTCTACAGATGTTGGTATCAAGGCAAGAGTGCCATAACAACTGTGTATGCTGTCTCTTAGTCTACAGATGTCGGTATCAAGGGAAGAGTGCCATAACAACTGTGTATGCTGTCTCTTAGTCTACAGATGTCGGTATCAAGGCAAGAGTGCCATAACAACTGTGTATGCTATCTCTTAGTCTACAGATGTCGGTATCAAGGCAAGAGTGCCATAACAACTGTGTGTGCTATCTCTTAGTCTACAGATTTTGGTATCAAGGCAAGAGTGCCATAACAACTGTGTATGCTATCTCTTAGTCTACAGATGTTGGTATCAAGGCAAGAGTGCCATAACAACTGTATGCTATCTCTTAGTCTACAGATGTTGGTATCAAGGCAAGAGTGCCATAACAACTGTGTATGCTGTCTCTTAGTCTACAGATGTCGGTATCAAGGGAAGAGTGCCATAACAACTGTGTATGCTATCTCTTAGTCTACAGATGTTGGTATCAAGACAAGAGTGCCATAACAACTGTGTATGCTATCTCTTAGTCTACAGATGTCGGTATCAAGGGAAGAGTGCCATAACAACTGTGTATGCTATCTCTTAGTCTACAGATGTCGGTATCAAGGCAAGAGTGCCATAACAACTGTATATGCTATCTCTTAGTCTACAGATGTTGGTATCAAGGCAAGAGTGCCATAACAACTGTATATGCTGTCTCTTAGTCTACAGATGTTGGTATCAAGACAAGAGTGCCATAACAACTGTGTATGCTATCTCTTAGTCTACAGATGTTGGTATCAAGGCAAGAGTGCCATAACAACTGTGTATGCTATCTCTTAGTCTACAGATGTTGGTATCAAGGGAAGAGTGCCATAATAACTGTATATGCTGTCTCTTAGTCTACAGATGTCGGTATCAAGACAAGAGTGCCATACCAACTGTGTATGCTATCTCTTAGTCTACAGATGTTGGTATCAAGGCAAGAGTGCCATAACAACTGTGTATGCTATCTCTTAGTCTACAGATGTTAGTATCAAGGCAAGAGTGCCATAACAACTGTGTATGCTATCTCTTAGTCTACAGATGTTGGTATCAAGGCAAGAGTGCCATAACAACTGTGTATGCTGTCTCTTAGTCTACAGATGTCGGTATCAAGGCAAGAGTGCCATAACAACTGTATATGCTGTCTCTTAGTCTACAGATGTTGGTATCAAGGCAAGAGTGCCATAACAACTGTGTATGCTATCTCTTAGTCTACAGATGTTGGTATCAAGGCAAGAGTGCCATAACAACTGTGTATGCTGTCTCTTAGTCTACAGATGTTGGTATCAAGGCAAGAGTGCCATAACAACTGTATATGCTCTCTCTTAGTCTACAGATGTCGGTATCAAGGCAAGAGTGCCATAACAACTGTGTATGCTGTCTCTTAGTCTACATATGTTGGTATCAAGGGAAGAGTGCCATAACAACTGTGTATGCTATCTCTCAGTCTACAGATGTTGGTATCAAGACAAGAGTGCCATAACAACTGTGTATGCTATCTCTTAGTCTACAGATGTCGGTATCAAGGCAAGAGTGCCATAACAACTGTGTATGCTATCTCTTAGTCTACAGATGTCGGTATCAAGGCAAGAGTGCCATAACAACTGTGTATGCTATCTCTTAGTCTACAGATGTCGGTATCAAGACAAGAGTGCCATAACAACTGTGTATGCTATCTCTTAGTCTACAGATGTCGGTATCAAGGCAAGAGTGCCATAACAACTGTGTATGCTATCTCTTAGTCTACAGATGTTGGTATCAAGGCAAGAGTGCCATAACAACTGTGTATGCTGTCTCTTAGTCTACAGATGTTGGTATCAAGGCAAGAGTGCCATAACAACTGTATATGCTATCTCTTAGTCTACAGATGTCGGTATCAAGACAAGAGTGCCATACCAACTGTGTATGCTATCTCTTAGTCTACAGATGTTGGTATCAAGGCAAGAGTGCCATAACAACTGTGTATGCTATCTCTTAGTCTACAGATGTTAGTATCAAGGCAAGAGTGCCATAACAACTGTGTATGCTATCTCTTAGTCTACAGATGTTGGTATCAAGGCAAGAGTGCCATAACAACTGTGTATGCTGTCTCTTAGTCTACAGATGTCGGTATCAAGGCAAGAGTGCCATAACAACTGTATATGCTGTCTCTTAGTCTACAGATGTCGGTATCAAGGCAAGAGTGCCATAACAACTGTGTATGCTGTCTCTTAGTCTACAGATGTTGGTATCAAGGCAAGAGTGCCATAACAACTGTGTATGCTATCTCTTAGTCTACAGATGTCGGTATCAAGGCAAGAGTGCCATAACAACTGTGTATGCTATCTCTTAGTCTACAGATGTTGGTATCAAGGCAAGAGTGCCATAACAACTGTGTATGCTATCTCTTAGTCTACAGATGTTGGTATCAAGGCAAGAGTGCCATAACAACTGTATATGCTATCTCTTAGTCTACAGATGTTGGTATCAAGGCAAGAGTGCCATAACAACTGTGTATGCTATCTCTTAGTCTACAGATGTTGGTATCAAGGCAAGAGTGCCATAACAACTGTGTATGCTATCTCTTAGTCTACAGATGTCGGTATCAAGGGAAGAGTGCCATAACAACTGTGTATGCTATCTCTTAGTCTACAGATGTTGGTATCAAGGCAAGAGTGCCATAACAACTGTATATGCTATCTCTTAGTCTACAGATGTCGGTATCAAGGCAAGAGTGCCATAACAACTGTGTGTGCTATCTCTTAGTCTACAGATTTTGGTATCAAGGCAAGAGTGCCATAACAACTGTGTATGCTATCTCTTAGTCTACAGATGTTGGTATCAAGGCAAGAGTGCCATAACAACTGTATATGCTGTCTCTTAGTCTACAGATGTCGGTATCAAGGCAAGAGTGCCATAACAACTGTATATGCTATCTCTTAGTCTACAGATGTCGGTATCAAGGCAAGAGTGCCATAACAACTGTGTGTGCTATCTCTTAGTCTACAGATTTTGGTATCAAGGCAAGAGTGCCATAACAACTGTGTGTGCTATCTCTTAGTCTACAGATGTTGGTATCAAGGCAAGAGTGCCATAACAACTGTGTATGCTGTCTCTTAGTCTACAGATGTCGGTATCAAGGGAAGAGTGCCATAACAACTGTGTATGCTATCTCTTAGTCTACAGATGTTGGTATCAAGACAAGAGTGCCATAACAACTGTGTATGCTATCTCTTAGTCTACAGATGTCGGTATCAAGGCAAGAGTGCCATAACAACTGTGTATGCTATCTCTTAGTCTACAGATGTCGGTATCAAGGCAAGAGTGCCATAACAACTGTGTATGCTATCTCTTAGTCTACAGATGTTGGTATCAAGGCAAGAGTGCCATAACAACTGTGTATGCTATCTCTTAGTCTACAGATGTTGGTATCAAGGCAAGAGTGCCATAACAACTGTGTATGCTGTCTCTTAGTCTACAGATGTCGGTATCAAGGGAAGAGTGCCATAACAACTGTGTATGCTGTCTCTTAGTCTACAGATGTTGGTATCAAGGCAAGAGTGCCATAACAACTGTGTATGCTATCTCTTAGTCTACAGATGTTGGTATCAAGGCAAGAGTGCCATAACAACTGTGTATGCTATCTCTTAGTCTACAGATGTTGGTATCAAGGCAAGAGTGCCATAACAACTGTATGCTATCTCTTAGTCTACAGATGTTGGTATCAAGACAAGAGTGCCATAACAACTGTGTATGCTGTCTCTTAGTCTACAGATGTCGGTATCAAGGCAAGAGTGCCATAACAACTGTGTATGCTATCTCTTAGTCTACAGATGTCGGTATCAAGGCAAGAGTGCCATAACAACTGTGTATGCTATCTCTTAGTCTACAGATGTTGGTATCAAGGCAAGAGTGCCATACCAACTGTGTATGCTATCTCTTAGTCTACAGATGTTGGTATCAAGGCAAGAGTGCCATAACAACTGTGTATGCTGTCTCTTAGTCTACAGATGTTGGTATCAAGGCAAGAGTGCCATAACAACTGTGTATGCTGTCTCTTAGTCTACAGATGTTGGTATCAATGCAAGAGTGCCATAACAACTGTGTATGCTATCTCTTAGTCTACAGATGTTGGTATCAAGGCAAGAGTGCCATAACAACTGTGTGTGCTGTCTCTTAGTCTACAGATGTCGGTATCAAGGGAAGAGTGCCATAACAACTGTGTATGCTATCTCTCAGTCTACAGATGTCGGTATCAAGGCAAGAGTGCCATAACAACTGTGTATGCTATCTCTCAGTCTACAGATGTTGGTATCAAGGCAAGAGTGCCATAACAACTGTGTATGCTATCTCTTAGTCTACAGATGTTGGTATCAAGGCAAGAGTGCCATAACAACTGTATATGCTATCTCTTAGTCTACAGATGTTGGTATCAAGGCAAGAGTGCCATAACAACTGTGTATGCTATCTCTTAGTCTACAGATGTTGGTATCAAGGCAAGAGTGCCATAACAACTGTATATGCTGTCTCTTAGTCTACATATGTTGGTATCAAGGGAAGAGTGCCATAACAACTGTGTATGCTGTCTCTTAGTCTACATATGTTGGTATCAAGGGAAGAGTGCCATAACAACTGTGTATGCTATCTCTCAGTCTACAGATGTTGGTATCAAGGCAAGAGTGCCATAACAACTGTGTATGCTATCTCTCAGTCTACAGATGTCGGTATCAAGGCAAGAGTGCCATAACAACTGTGTATGCTATCTCTCAGTCTACAGATGTCGGTATCAAGGCAAGAGTGCCATAACAACTGTGTATGCTATCTCTTAGTCTACAGATGTTGGTATCAAGGCAAGAGTGCCATAACAACTGTGTATGCTGTCTCTTAGTCTACAGATGTTGGTATCAAGACAAGAGTGCCATAACAACTGTGTATGCTGTCTCTTAGTCTACAGATGTCGGTATCAAGGCAAGAGTGCCATAACAACTGTGTATGCTATCTCTCAGTCTACAGATGTCGGTATCAAGGCAAGAGTGCCATAACAACTGTGTATGCTGTCTCTCAGTCTACAGATGTTGGTATCAAGGCAAGAGTGCCATAACAACTGTGTATGCTGTCTCTCAGTCTACAGATGTTGGTATCAAGGCAAGAGTGCCATAACAACTGTGTATGCTGTCTCTCAGTCTACAGATGTTGGTATCAAGGCAAGAGTGCCATAACAACTGTGTATGCTGTCTCTTAGTCTACAGATGTTGGTATCAAGGCAAGAGTGCCATAACAACTGTGTATGCTGTCTCTTAGTCTACAGATGTTGGTATCAAGGCAAGAGTGCCATTACAACTGTGTATGCTATCTCTTAGTCTACAGATGTTGGTATCAAGGCAAGAGTGCCATAACAACTGTGTGTGCTGTCTCTTAGTCTACAGATGTCGGTATCAAGGGAAGAGTGCCATAACAACTGTGTATGCTATCTCTCAGTCTACAGATGTTGGTATCAAGGCAAGAGTGCCATAACAACTGTGTATGCTATCTCTTAGTCTACAGATGTTGGTATCAAGACAAGAGTGCCATAACAACTGTGTATGCTATCTCTTAGTCTACATATGTTGGTATCAAGGGAAGAGTGCCATAACAACTCTGTATGCTATCTCTTAGTCTACATATGTTGGTATCAAGGGAAGAGTGCCATAACAACTGTGTATGCTCTCTCTTAGTCTACAGATGTTGGTATCAAGGGAAGAGTGCCATAACAACTGTGTATGCTATCTCTCAGTCTACAGATGTTGGTATCAAGGCAAGAGTGCCATAACAACTGTGTATGCTGTCTCTCAGTCTACAGATGTTGGTATCAAGGCAAGAGTGCCATAACAACTGTGTGTGCTATCTCTTAGTCTACAGATGTTGGTATCAAGGCAAGAGTGCCATAACAACTGTGTATGCTGTCTCTCAGTCTACAGATGTTGGTATCAAGGGAAGAGTGCCATAACAACTGTGTATGCTGTCTCTCAGTCTACAGATGTTGGTATCAAGGGAAGAGTGCCATAACAACTGTGTATGCTATCTCTCAGTCTACAGATGTTGGTATCAAGGCAAGAGTGCCATAACAACTGTGTATGCTATCTCTCAGTCTACAGATGTTGGTATCAAGGCAAGAGTGCCATAACAACTGTGTATGCTATCTCTTAGTCTACAGATGTTGGTATCAAGGCAAGAGTGCCATAACAACTGTATGTGTTCAGACATCCTAAAGATCTACAAATTAATTATTTTTGTGTACTCGATGCGTCTAGGAGAGTCCCATCACAGTTCACCCTCTAAAATTGTCACCTTGTCATTCAGGTCACTTTGTCCTAGTCGCAAGAGTGACCGAAGTAGGGAAGTTTAACTGTCCACAGTCTCAGGCCACCACAGTTCACCCTCTAGTAATTCTGTTGATTCCATCGCCAGCCCGATTTATCTGGGAAGCATTCAGCCAAGCTGTAATTACTACACAATTGTTCACATTATATCCGCTACTGTACATACACAGCCAGGTAATCATCTATACAGCTCAGTGAAAGGATTCATTCATCTGTGTCTAATTTCTTCCACCAGATATTTTATAAATGAGTTTTTAGCCGTTATTCTGAGTCAATACTTTAATGGTTCCAACTTGAGCAAATATGTATTGGTGAGTGCGTATTAGTTTAACTTTAGCAAATATATATTGGTGAGTGCGTATTAGTTTAACTTGAGCAAATATGTATTGGTGAGTGCGTATTAGCTTGACTTGAACAAATATGTATTGATGAGTGCATATTAGTTTAACTTGAACAAATAAGTATTGGTGAGTGTGTATTAGTTTAACTTGAGCAAATATGTATTGGTGAGTGCGTATTAGTTTAACTTGAGTAAATATGTATTGGTGAGTGCATATTAGTTTAACTTGAGCAAATATGTATTGTTGAGTGCGTATTAGTTTAACTTGAGTAAATATGTATTGGTGAGTGCATATTAGTTTAACTTGAGCAAATATGTATTGTTGAGTGCGTATTAGTTTAACTTGAGCAAATATGTATTGGTGAGTGCGTATTAGTTTGACTTGAGCAAATATATATTGGTGAGTGCGTATTAGTTTGCTTGTAGGATATAAGTTATGTAGGATCGTTTTAAACTTATAACGTCAGCACTAAAAGAAGGCATTAAGACGCACCTCTCGTTCAAATTGACACAACCCTCCCGTCTCAGTCTTGGTCATTATCAGCTCCTTTTACCTTTTACTTTCCAGGCATCACGTTACAAAACACAGCAGCAGCAACAACACTGTCTCTGATTGAGCTTTCTCTATGCTGTAGTTTACCAAAGGAGACTAGTTTTGGTACAAGATGATGGGACATTTATTATTAGTGAATTGCCATGCAGCAGTGCCATGCAGCAGTAAACTGGCATCCTGTCCACTTGTGAAGTCATTACTCCACATGTTGGTTGGGCAATTACATGAGCTTGAGCAGCTTGCAGTGGCTAATGATTACAGGCGGTTCCACTGCCCAGGACATCTTCTGTCCCAATGTTCTGGCTTCATAATTACAGAAGATTGCTGGTTGTACATATCTGAAGGAAACTGACTATGTCGCTACACCAGTTCATGTAGACTGTTGATCTCTACACGATGTTAATGGAACACAAGGCTTTCATCACCACATCATGTAGACTGTTGATCTCTACACGATGTTAAAGGAACACAAGGCTTTCATCACCACATCATGTAGACTGTTGATCTCTACACGATGTTAAAGGAACACAAGGCTTTCATCACCACATCATGTAGACTGTTGATCTCTACACGATGTTAAAGGAACACAAGGCTTTCATCACCACATCATGTAGACTGTATATTGTTTTCTACAAAATATTTCTGCAATATATCTTCATTGCTTTTTGGTTCTAGGCTGCCGATCTGTAAAATAAATTGAAGGGACAACTGATTTCTTCATCGCTTGTTGCTTGTAAATTGTTGATCTTACAAGATATATTAATGGGACAACTCTTGTCTTCATTGTCAATTTCTTGCATATAATGTTGATGTCTACACAAATGTCTTATGGGAAAAAACATAGTATCACAACTTAACTGTAACTTTCTTGTGGCATATGCTATGTTTTTTGTATGTTTTCTACTCATTTGCACATTAAGGTATTTTAAAGGACAAGTGAAGAGATCTTTATAAAACATCATAGTCATATAAAATTATATATAATAGATGTGTCGGGGAGGTTAACAAATACTGTCTGCTATGGTTACAGGTAAGGTTAATAAAACCCACATAACCTCGGATTAGAATAGCTACACTCAACATAGATGTTGAATTATTAATTTGAACATGTTTATGCAATCACAAACTCAGTAATGCATTGTGCGATTAGTGCAACTACCTGTGTAGATACAGTGTCATCAGTACAATTAGTGCAACTATCTGTGTAGATACAGTGTCATCAGTACAATTAGTGCAACTACCTGTGTAGATACAGTGTCATTAGTACAATTAGTGCAACTACCTGTGTAGATACAGTGTCATCAGTACAATTAGTGCAATTACCTGTGTAGATACAGTGTCATCAGTACAATTAGTGCAACTACCTGTGTAGATACAGTGTCATCAGTACAATTAGTGCAACTACCTGTGTAGATACAGTGTCATCAGTACAATTAGTGCAACTACCAGTGTAGATACAGTGTCATCAGTACAATTAGTGCAACTACCTGTGTAGATACAGTGTCATCAGTACAATTAGTGCAACTACCAGTGTAGATACAGTGTCATCAGTACAATTAGTGCAACTACCTGTGTAGATACAGTGTCATTAGTACAATTAGTGCAACTACCTGTGTAGATACAGTGTCATCAGTACAATTAGTGCAACTACCTGTGTAGATACAGTGTCATCAGTACAATTAGTGCAACTACCTGTGTAGATACAGTGTCATCAGTACAATTAGTGCAACTACCTGTGTAGATACAGTGTCAACAGTACAATTAATGCAACTACCTGTGTAGATACAGTGTCAACAGTACAATTAATGCAACTACCTGTGTAGATACAGTGTCATTAGTACAATTAGTGCAACTACCTGTGTAGATACAGTGTCATCAGTACAATTAGTGCAACTACCTGTGTAGATACAGTGGCATCAGTACAATTAGTGCAACTACCTGTGTAGATACAGTGTCATCAGTACAATTAGTGCAACTACCTGTGTAGATACAGTGTCAACAGTACAATTAGTGCAACTACTTGTGTAGATACAGTGTCAACAGTACAGTTAGTGAAGTGACCTGAGTATCTTGTTGCAGGTTGGTTCCAAGCGATCCTGCCCAAGTCTGCCTTACTTGTGGAGGAGGAGGCCTGGAATGCATATCCCTACACCCGCACTATATTTCGCTGCCCCTTTATACAGAAGTTCATGCTAGAGATTGAGACGTATTATTACAATGACGGTGGTGACCAGGAGAATGTATTCAACCTCTCGGCGGCCGAACAGCGCAACAGAGTAGTCGGTGGGTGTGACAGTCCAGGGTTGTCTCATGACATTAACAACACAACAGAGTAGTCGGTGGGTGTGACAGTCCAGGGTTGTCCCATGACATTAACAACACAACAGAGTAGTCGGTGGGTGTGACAGTCCAGGGTTGTCTCATAACATTAACAACACAACAGAGTAGTCGGTGGGTGTGACAGTCCAGGGTTGTCTCATGACATTAACAACACAACAGAGTAGTTGGTGGGTGTGACAGTCTAGGGTTGTCTCATGACAACGTTAACAGTTGGGTTAGTTTATCGAAGTCCAAACATAAGCATAGAAGAGAATGAAAAAATACAAAACGCTATAAGGGAAGTAAGCAAACGGGACTGTGTTATTATGGGGGATTTTAACCACGGGCATATACAATGGAAATCTCTACAGAGTATGGGGAGAGAGGACCACAAGTTTTTAGTTTTAGTTCAAGATACATTCCTTTCTCAACATGTGCTAGAACCAACCAGGGGTGAGAATGTGTTAGACATAGTTTTGTCCTCACAGAATGAATTAGTTGACAATGTCAAGATATGTGAGCCACTGGGGAGTAGCGATCACAACCAGATACATTTTACCATCAAAGTAAAATCAGAAAGGAATAGCAAAAAGCAGTATAGGAGAAATTTCCACAAAGGAAGGTATAAGGACATGAGGAAATATTTAGCAAAGATAGACTGGAATAAGACACTGAAAAATAAGACGGCAACAGAATGCTGGAATATATTAAAGAGTGAAATTAAGTGCATAATCGATAAATTTGTACCCTTCAAAAAACAAGGAAAACGGTCCAAAAAGAAACACTTATCGAAAGAAGCCATTAGAAAAATTAAGTATAAACAAATGATGTGGAAGTCATATAGATGTACTGGAAATGATGAAGACTACAACAATTATAAAGAAGCACTTAACCAAGCTACAGCTGAAATTAGAAATTCAAAGAGAAGCTATGAACAACAATTAGCTAGTAATATAAAACATGACAGCAAGAGTTTTTATGCGTATGTTCGAAGCAAACAGAAAGTTCAAGATAAGGTCGGTCCTCTAGAAGATAGTGCTGGAAATATGATATCAGAGGGATTCATAATGGCAGAAGACCTGAATGAGTACTTTAGTTCAGTGTTTACCAGGGAAGATATTAGTTCACTGCCAATACCAGAGGCTAAGTTCAAGGGGGCAGATTCAGACTATTTAGGACAATTAATTGTAACCCCGGAAATGGTAGCTAAGAAAATAAGGGCTATGAAGGAAAATAAATCACCTGGAGTGGATGGTATTCCACCCAAACTACTATTGGAAATTGTAGAACAAATTAGCATACCACTTGCAACAGTTTTCAACTTGTCATTAGAAGAGGGAGTGGTTCCTTTAGAATGGAAAGAAGCAAACATTATACCGTTATTCAAAAAAGGTTCGAGAAACAAGTCAGAGAACTATAGACCAGTGAGTTTAACATCAGTGATTTGTAAATTATTAGAAAGACTAATTAAAGATCACATGGTGGATTTTCTTGTTAAACAAAACTTGATAAACCCATCTCAACATGGTTTTTTTAAAGCGAGGTCATGCTTAACAAATATGTTATGTTTTTTGGAAGACATCACTAAGTGGGTAGATGAGGGAACACCAGTAGATATCGTCTACTTAGATTTTCAAAAAGCTTTTGACAAAGTACCACATCAAAGATTACTGCTTAAACTAAAGGCCCATGGCATAGGAAATGGTATAATAAACTGGATAGAACAATGGCTGATTGACAGAAGACAACGTGTAGTAGTTGATGGGGAGGCTTCAAACTGGAAATCGGTATTGAGTGGGGTACCACAGGGATCAGTATTAGGTCCTATATTATTCTTAATATACATCAACGATTTGGATGATGAAATAACAAGCAAGGTGTTGAAATTTGCGGATGATACAAAAGTGTTTAGAAGGATTAAAAGTGATGGAGATAGACAGCATTTACAAGATGATCTTGACAGGTTGATGAAATGGTCTGAAAAATGGCAAATGATGTTCAATTTTGGGAAATGTAAATGCCTCCACATAGGACATGGGAACGAAGAGGTAGAATATACAATGGGGGGTACTGTACTAAGTACTACTGTAAAAGAAAAGGACTTAGGGTTAACCGTTAGTGCTGATATGAAGATTTCAGAGCAGTGCGGAATTGCAGCTTCAAAGGGAAATCAAATCCTTGGATTAATTAGGCGAAACATAACGTATAAGGAAAAAGAGCTAATAATACCGCTGTACAAAACAATAGTTAGGCCTCATTTAGAATATTGTATTCAAGCGTGGAGGCCATATCGCAGGAAGGACATAGATATGCTAGAAAGAGTGCAGAGGAGAGCAACTAAAATGATACAAAATCTGAGGGATCTTAGTTATGAAATACGCCTAAGAAAATGTGGTTTAACAACACTAGAGACCAGGAGATTGAGAGGAGATCAGATAGAAGTGTTTAAAATATTGAAGGGTTATGAAAATATTGATAGAAATATGTTTTTCTCAGTTAAGAAAGATAGAAGGACTAGAGGACATGATCTTGCATTAGCAAAGGAGCAGAGTAGATTGGATATAAGAAAGTTTTCATTTTCACAAAGGACTGTAAATGAATGGAACAGATTACCTGCTGATTGTGTGGGTGCTAGTAGCGTGAATATGTTTAAAAATAAAATCGACACATACCTCAGACGGGCGGGATACACATAGATAAAAAGGTCGGACTCTCGAAAAGCCAAGGGCTTCCTTGTCCACCTGCTACCTAGAGTTAATTCTCTGGGTGGCAATCTTGTTAAATCTTGTTAAATGACATTAACAACACAACAGAGTAGTCGGTGGGTGTGACAGTCCAGGGTTGTCTCATAACATTAACAACACAACAGTGTAGTCGGTGGGTGTGACAGTCCAGGGTTGTCTCATGACATTAACAACACAACAGTGTAGTCGGTGGGTGTGACAGTCCAGGGTTGTCTCATGACATTAACAACACAACAGTGTAGTCGGTGGGTGTGACAGTCCAGGGTTGTCTCATGACATTAACAACACAACAGTGTAGTCGGTGGGTGTGACAGTCCAGGGTTGTCTCATGACATTAACAACACAACAGAGTAGTTCGTGGGTGTGACAGTCCAGGGTTGTCTCATGACATTAACAACACAACAGAGTAGTTGGTGGGTGTGACAGTCCAGGGTTGTCTCATGACATTAACAACATAACAGAGTAGTTGGTGGGTGTGACAGTCCAGGGTTGTCTCATGACATTAACAACACAACAGAGTAGTCGGTGGGTGTGACAGTCCAGGGTTGTCTCATGACATTAACAACACAACAGAGTAGTCGGTGGGTGTGACAGTCCAGGGTTGTCTCATGACATTAACAACACAACAGAGTAGTCGGTGGGTGTGACAGTCCAGGGTTGTCTCATGACATTAACAACACAACAGAGTAGTCGGTGGGTGTGACAGTCCAGGGTTGTCTCATGACATTAACAACACAACAGAGTAGTCGGTGGGTGTGACAGTCCAGGGTTGTCTCATGACATTAACAACACAACAGAGTAGTCGGTGGGTGTGACAGTCCAGGGTTGTCTCATGACATTAACAACACAACAGAGTAGTCGGTGGGTGTGACAGTCCAGGGTTGTCTCATGACATTAACAACACAACAGAGTAGTCGGTGGGTGTGACAGTCCAGGGTTGTCTCATGACATTAACAACACAACAGAGTAGTCCGTGGGTGTGACAGTCCAGGGTTGTCTCATGACATTAATAACACAACAGAGTAGTCGGTGGGTGTGACAGTCCAGGGTTGTCTCATGACATTAATAACACAACAGAGTAGTCGGTGGGTGTGACAGTCCAGGGTTGTCTCATGACATTAATAACACAACAGAGTAGTTGGTGGGTGTGACAGTCCAGGGTTGTCTCAGAACATTAACAACACAACAGAGTAGTTGGTGGGTGTGAAAGTCCAGGGTTGTCTCATGACATTAACAACACAACAGAGTAGTCAGTGGGTGTGACAGTCCAGGGTTGTCTCATAACATTAACAACACAACAGAGTAGTCGGTGGGTGTGACAGTCCAGGGTTGTCTCATGACATTAACAACACAACAGAGTAGTCGGTGGGTGTGACAGTCCAGGGTTGTCTCATAACATTAACATCACAACAGAGTAGTCGGTGGGTGTGACAGTCCAGGGTTGTCTCATGATATTAACAACACAACAGAGTAGTCGGTGGGTGTGACAGTCCAGGTTTGTCTCATGACATTAACAACACAACAGAGTAGTCAGTGGGTGTGACAGTCCAGGGTTGTCTCATGACATTAACAACACAACAGAGTAGTCGGTGGGTGTGACAGTCCAGGGTTGTCTCATGACATTAATAGCACAACAGTGTAGTCGGTGGGTGTGACAGTCCAGGGTTGTCTCATGACATTAACAACACAACAGTGTAGTCGGTGGGTGTGACAGTCCAGGGTTGTCTCATGACATTAACAACACAAGAGAGTAGTCGGAGGGTGTGACAGTCCAGGGTTGTCTCATAACATTAACAACATAACAGTGTAGTCAGTGGGTGTGACAGTCCAGGGTTGTCTCATGACATTAACAACACAACAGTGTAGTCAGTGGGTGTGACAGTCCAGGGTTGTCTCATAACATTAACAACACAACAGTGTAGTCAGTGGGTGTGACAGTCCAGGGTTGTCTCATGACATTAACAACACAACAGTGTAGTCAGTGGGTGTGACACTCCAGGGTTGTCTCATGACATTAACAACACAACAGTGTAGTCAGTGGGTGTGACAGTCCAGGGTTGTCTCATGACATTAATAACACAACAGTGTAGTCGGTGGGTGTGACAGTCCAGGGTTGTCTCATGACATTAACAACACAACAGTGTAGTCAGTGGGTGTGACAGTCCAGGGTTGTCTCATAACATTAACAACACAACAGTGTAGTCAGTGGGTGTGACAGTCCAGGGTTGTCTCATGACATTAACAACACAACAGTGTAGTCAGTGGGTGTGACAGTCCAGGGTTGTCTCATGACATTAATAACACAACAGTGTAGTCAGTGGGTGTGACAGTCCAGGGTTGTCTCATAACATTAACAACACAACAGTGTAGTCAGTGGGTGTGACAGTCCAGGGTTGTCTCATGACATTAATAACACAACAGTGTAGTCGGTGGGTGTGACAGTCCAGGGTTGTCTCATAACATTAACAACACAACAGTGTAGGCAGTGGGTGTGACAGTCCAGGGTTGTCTCATGACATTAATAACACAACAGTGTAGTCGGTGGGTGTGACAGTCCAGGGTTGTCTCATAACATTAACAACACAACAGTGTAGTCAGTGGGTGTGACAGTCCAGGGTTGTCTCATGACATTAACAACACAACAGTGTAGTCAGTGGGTGTGACAGTCCAGGGTTGTCTCATAACATTAACAACACAACAGTGTAGTCAGTGGGTGTGACAGTCCAGGGTTGTCTCATGACATTAACAACACAACAGTGTAGTCAGTGGGTATGACAGTCCAGGGTTGTCTCATGACATTAATAACACAACAGTGTAGTCGGTGGGTGTGACAGTCCAGGGTTGTCTCATAACATTAACAACACAACAGTGTAGTCGGTGGGTGTGACAGTCCAGGGTTGTCTCATGACATTAACAACACAACAGAGTAGTCGGTGGGTGTGACAGTCCAGGGTTGTCTCATGACATAACAACAAAACAGAGTAGTCGGTGGGTGTGACAGTCCAGGGTTGTCTCATGACATTAACAACACAACAGTGTAGTCGGTGGGTGTGACAGTCCAGGGTTGTCTCATGACATTAACAACACAACAGAGTAGTCGGTGGGTGTGACAGTCCAGGGTTGTTTCATGACATTAACAACACAACAGAGTAGTCGGTGGGTGTGACAGTCCAGGGTTGTCTCATGACATAAGAAGGAGATATAGCAGTAATAAATGGGTCGAGATGTTTGTATCCTGCAATTATAGAAAGTCACTTCTTCAACTCACTTTCCGTGGAATCGCTCTAAAATCAATATTTTGGTGTGTGCTTCTTGCAATCAAAACAACAAACCAGATAGTCTTTGGTAAATGTGACAATATTGTGTGGTGATTGTTTCCATGCACAGACCATCTGGACATTGTCAGGGACACTATTTCAACTGGAGACTACAAGAATGAGGAGGATCCCGAACTATTCAAGTCGAAGAAGACAGGTCGCGGCCCCCTGGAGGAGAACTGGCTCAAGACATACATGGAGGCGGCCCGCAGTGCAGACAGTAACACCGCTATCATGTGTGCCTACAAACTCTGCAAGGTTGAGTTCCGCTACTGGGGCATGCAGAACAAGATCGAGAGATTCATCCATGATGTTGGTCAGTCAAACTCTTTTTCTTCCTCCTCTTCTGTGTCCTTCTTTTTCATTGTCCTTTGAAGTCTTGCATCAAAACTATGTTAACTCAATTTCCACCAAGTAATTTCCACCAATCACATCCTTCTGTTATTCTCTCACATTCTTGGCTGCTCGTTCCTTTCTCTTTGAGATCTCTTGACGTATCCATCATTATTTTGTTGTACCTCTTTGAGATCTCTTGACGTATCCATCATTATTTTGTTATACCTCTTTGAGATCCCTTGACGTATCCATCATTATTTTGTTGTACATCTTTGAGATCTCTTGACGTATCCATCATTATTTTGTTGTACCTCTTTGAGATCTCTTGACGTATCCATCATTATTTTGTTGTACCTCTTTGAGATCTCTTGACGTATCCATCTTTATTTTGTTGTACCTCTTTGAGATCTCTTGACGTATCCATCATTATTTTGTTATACCTCTTTGAGATCCCTTTACGTATCCATCATTATTTTGTTATACCTCTTTGAGATCCCTTGACGTATATCCATCATTATTTTGTTATACCTCTTTGAGATCTCTTGACGTATCCATCATTATTTTGTTATACCTCTTTGAGATCCCTTGACGTATCCATCATTATTTTGTTATACCTCTTTGAGATCCCTTGACGTATCCATCATTATTTTGTTATACCTCTTTGAGATCTCTTGACGTATCCATCATTATTTTGTTATACCTCTTTGAGATCCCTTGACGTATATCCATCATTATTTTGTTATACCTCTTTGAGATCCCTTGACGTATCCATCATTATTTTGTTATACCTCTTTGAGATCTCTTGACGTATCCATCATTATTTTGTTATACCTCTTTGAGATCCCTTGACGTATCCATCATTATTTTGTTATACCTCTTTGAGATCCCTTGACGTATCCATCATTATTTTGTTATACCTCTTTGAGATCCCTTGATGTATATCCATCATTATTTTGTTATACCTCTTTGAGATCTCTTGACATATATCCATCATTATTTTGTTATACTTCTTTGAGATCTCTTGACGTATTCATCATTATTTTTTTATACCTCTTTGAGATCCCTTGACGTATCCATCATTATTTTGTTATACCTCTTTGAGATCCCTTGATGTATATCCATCATTATTTTGTTATACCTCTTTGAGATCTCTTGACGTATCCATCATTATTTTGTTGTACCTCTTTGAGATCCCTTGACGTATATCCATCATTATTTTGTCATACCTCTTTGAGATCCCTTGACGTATCCATCATTATTTTTTTATACCTGTTTGAGATCTCTTGACGTATCCATCATTATTTTGTTATACCTCTTTGAGATCCCTCGACGTATATCCATCATTATTTTGTTATACCTCTTTGAGATCCCTTGACATATCCATCATTATTTTGTTATACCTCTTTGAGATCCCTTGACGTATCCATCATTATTTTGTTATACCTGTTTGAGATCTCTTGACGTATCCATCATTATTTTGTTACACCTCTTTGAGATCCCTTGATGTATATCCATCATTATTTTGTTATACCTCTTTGAGATCCCTTGACGTATCCATTATTATTTTGTTATACCTCTTTGAGATCCCTTGATGTATATCCATCATTATTTTGTTATACCTCTTTGAGATCCCTTGACATATCCATCATTATTTTGTTATACCTCTTTGAGATCCCTTGACGTATCCATCATTATTTTTTTATACCTCTTTGAGATCTCTTGACGTATCCATCATTATTTTGTTATACCTCTTTGAGATCCCTTGACGTATCCATCATTATTTTTGTTGTTGTACCTCTTTGAGATCTCTTGACGTATCCATCATTATTTTGTTATACCTCTTTGAGATCCCTTGACGTATATCCATCATTATTTTGTTGTACCTCTTTGAGATCTCTTGACGTATCAATCATTATTTTGTTGTACCTCTTTGAGATCTCTTGACGTATCCATCATTATTTTGTTGTACCTCTTTGAGATTTGTTGACGTTTCCATCATTATTTCGTTGTACCTCTTTGAGATCTCTTGACGTATCCATCATTATTTTGTTGTACCTCTTTGAGATCCCTTGACGCATATCCATCATTATTTTGTTATACCTCTTTGAGATCCCTTGACATATCCATCATTATTTTGTTGTACCTCTTTGAGATCCCTTGACGTATCCATCATTATTTTGTTGTACCTCTTTGAGATCCCTTGACGTATATCCATCATTATTTTGTTATACCTCTTTGAGATCCCTTGACGTATCCATCATTATTTTGTTATACCTCTTTGAGATCCCTTGACGTATCCATCATTATTTTGTTATACCTCTTTGAGATCTCTTGACGTATCCATCATTATTTTGTTATACCTCTTTGAGATCCCTTGACGTATATCCATCATTATTTTGTTGTACCTCTTTGAGATCTCTTGACGTATCAATCATTATTTTGTTGTACCTCTTTGAGATCTCTTGACGTATCCATCATTATTTTGTTGTACCTCTTTGAGATTTGTTGACGTTTCCATCATTATTTCGTTGTACCTCTTTGAGATCTCTTGACGTATCCATCATTATTTTGTTGTACCTCTTTGAGATCCCTTGACGCATATCCATCATTATTTTGTTATACCTCTTTGAGATCCCTTGACATATCCATCATTATTTTGTTGTACCTCTTTGAGATCCCTTGACGTATCCATCATTATTTTGTTGTACCTCTTTGAGATCCCTTGACGTATATCCATCATTATTTTGTTATACCTCTTTGAGATCCCTTGACGTATCCATCATTATTTTGTTATACCTCTTTGAGATCCCTTGACGTATCCATCATTATTTTGTTATACCTCTTTGAGATCTCTTGACGTATCCATCATTATTTTGTTATACCTCTTTGAGATCTCTTGACGTATCCATCATTATTTTGTTATAACTCTTTGAGATCTCTTGACGTATCCATCATTATTTTGTTATACCTCTTTGAGATCTCTTGACGTATCCATCATTATTTTGTTACACCTCTTTTTCTTTTTCAACCAACTTCTTGATTTATAAATTATACAACATTATTTTATGATAAAGATCTGGTTGTTAAGTTAGACTTAACAACTAGACAATGTGCTTTGAGACCTAACAACCAAACAGTCTGTGTTAAGTGAGACTTAACCTCCAAACAGTCTGTGTTAAATGAGACTTAACAAATAGACATTCTGTTTTAAGTGAGACTTAGCATCCAGACAAGGATGCTAAGTCTTAACAATGTGTTAAGTGAGATTTTACAACAAGACAGTCTGCTTTAAGTGAAACTTAACAACCAGACAGCCTGCTTTAAGTGAGACTTAACAACCAAACAACCTGCGTTAAGTTATACTTAACAACCAGACATTTTGCTTTAAGTGAAACTTAACAACGAGACAGCCTGCTTTAAGTGATACTTAACAACCAAACAGCCTATTTTAAGTGAAACTTAACAACCAGACAGCCTGCTTTAAGTGAGACTTAACAACCAAACAACCTGCGTTAAGTGGGACTTAACAACCAAGCAACCTGATTTATAATAATAATAAACATCTTTAGCACCTATATCCCAAGGAATCTGAGCTCAGAAACGCAGCAGACAAGAATTGTTGGGCAAAATAATTAACAGGGACAAGCATTAGAGCAAGGGAGCACCAGAGGTTAGGGTGGGAATGCAATTTCAAATAAATAAGTCTTGAGTTTTTCACAAAAGGTAGCCATAGTGTGAGATCGTATTAATGCGATAGGGAGTTGATATCAGAGCTACAGAAAAAGCATGTTTGCCAATATTAAGCTTGGTTTTTGGAGAAAAAAAAATTTGTGAAACAGATTATATGAGATTCCTGGGAATATCGGAAAAACGAAGAAGAATAACAAAATAGGACGGGTGTTGTGTAGAAAGAGCAACCTTGCTGTATATAGTATATATCTCCCATCTTGTGGAGCGCAGTGGTGCAGTGGTTAGAGCTTCAGACTCGTCCGAGAGAACCATGGTTCGAATCCTGTGTGCGATGTCGAACCTTGGGCAAGTTCATTCTCTCTACGTTGCTTCAGTTCACTCAGCGATATGAATGAGTACCTGGCTATAGAAAATGGTGGATATATATGTATCAAAAAAGTCTTCGCACATTAATTGCATTATGGCGTGATGCTTCCCAGAGAAGTCGAGATGGATGTTGGTTGAACAGGTCTGCCAGGGAGGAAAGTGTCAAGAGCTTTCAGCAGTTCTGAGAATATATAAGAACTTACCTTTACTCTTCAGGTCTGCGTAAGACGATGCTGAGAGCGCACCGCCAGGCATGGTGTTGGCAGGATGAGTACCATGGCCTCACAATGGCTGACATCCGCAGACTCGAGCGTGAGACACAACTCGCCCTCCAGGAGAAGATGAATGAGGACACAGACAGGGAGGCAGCCTCTGTACAGGTCAGTCTCAGGTCTCACACTGACAGAGAGGCAGCCTCTGTACTGGTCAGTCTCAGGTATCACACAGACAGGGAGGCAGTCTCCGTACTGGTCAGTCTCAGGTATCACACAGACAGGGAGGCAGTATCCATACTGGTCAGTCTCAGGTATCACATAGACAGGGAGGCAGCCTCTGTACAGGTCAGTCTCAGGTCTCACACTGACAGAGAGGCAGCCTCTGTACTGGTCAGTCTCAGGTATCACACAGACAGGGAGGCAGTCTCCGTACTGGTCAGTCTCAGGTATCACACAGACAGAGAGGCAGTATCCATACTGGTCAGTCTCAGGTATCACATAGACAGGGAGGCAGCGTCCATAACAGTCTGTCTCAGGTCACACACAGACAGGGAGGCAGGACTCATTACCGGTCAGTCTCGGATCTCACACAGACAGGGAGGCAGCCTCCGTACTGGTCAGTCTCAGGTATCACACAGACAGGGAGGCAGTCTCCGTACTGGTCAGTCTCAGGTATCACACAGACAGGGAGGCAGCCTCTGTACTGGCCAGTCTCAGGTCTCACACAGACAGAGAGGCAGCCTCTGTACAGGTCTGTCTCAGGTATCACACAGACAGGGAGGCAGCCTCTGTACAGGTCAGTCTCCTTGGAGTCATTCTGGCACAGTAGTTGCAGAAAACACAGTAAATTAAAAGGAAAATAGCATATTGTCAGGTCAAAACTGTGAACATTTTAATCCTGTTGCAATATTTTCTAATAGCTCACCAATGCACTCCTTGTCCAAGTTGCTGAATTTGATTCATAATGATGATAAATTCACTCTCTAGCAGCCCTGTTTTTTCCACCACCATCTCAACTTTTGTTGGAAATATTCAGCCTTGCTGCAATTAATGCACAAAAATACTAGTATCCACCACTCACATTTAGAGCTGACTGAACTGAACATTGCGGGATCATCCATAAAATGTCAGAAAATTCAGATGAAGTGATAGACAGGTTGATGTCCCACTGTGCTGCTGTTGCTTCCTTCAGGACATCATGGAGACAGCGACAGAGCCGACAGAGAACACCACCAGTGCTGCCCTCAGTGAAATGGTGGCGACAACCGTCATGACAGAGCGTCACCTGCCAGTCAGTGTGGGGAGCCCGGTGGTGGTGAGACGGGTGTGTTCCCGTCTGTCGGGCGTCACCTCCAGTCACAGGAAAGAGTCCTGGGCCTCCGTCAGGTCAGGCTTCAGTCGCCCAGGTAACAAGCCTTCTAGTCAGTCGCCCAGGTAACATAGGCCTTCTAGTCAGGGCGTGCCGGCGAGGGAGCGAGCATGAATGCTTGCAAGTGTGCATGCATGCGTGTGTGTGTTTACCATAACTTGTTACCTATTTATATATATTTTCTCTAGTATCCCTTTTCAACTAATCCTAATTTCTCCATATTGTATTTTTATACTTAACACTTACTGTTATGTAAGACTAATTGAGCTGTAGTGATTTGTTTAAACAAATTGTGTTATTTCATGGATTTAGTTATCATTGTTGTCTTTTTAGATTCATGAATGTGATATGTTTATTATTTACTCATTTCTTACAGCTCACTATTAATCAATATATTCATGTTCATGTGTCATTTGTGAATAGCTTTAAAATATGAACAAACACCGAGACTATTTAAATGCAAGTTGCTGTTATTGTTTTAATCAGCATTCATGCATGCCGCATGATGAATGTAAAGTCACATGACTACCCTGCCTATGTCACCAGGGTCCAACCTGGCGCTGTCGGACTGGCAGCAGATGGACAGTCTGGAGCAGTTGAGGACACCAAGTTCTGATGACGAGGAAGAGTTCTTTGATGCTCATGGTACGATTAGGAGGAGTTATTTGATGCTCATGGTAAGATTAGGAGGAGTTCTTTGATGCTCATGGTAAGATTATGAGGAGTTCTTGATGCTCATGGTAAGATTAGGAGGAGTTCTTTGATGCTCATGGTAAGATTAGGATGGGTTCTTTGACACACACAGTAAGATGGGGAGGAGTTCTTTGATGCTTATGGTAAGATTAAGAGAAGTTTTTTGACACACATACACACACGGTAAGATGGGGGAGTTCTTTGATGCTCATGGTAAGATTAGGAGGAGTTCTTGATGCTCATGATAAGATTAGGATGAGTTCTTTGACACACACAGTAAGATGGGGAGGAGTTCTTTGATGATCATGGTAAGATTAGGAGGAGTTCTTTGACACACACAATAAGATGGGGGAGTTCTTTGATGCTCATGGTAAGATTAGGAGGAGTTCTTTGACACACACACAGTAAGATGGGGGGAGTTCTTTGATGCTCATGGTAAGATTGTGAGTTCTTTGATGCTCATGGTAAGATTAGGAGGAGTTCTTTGACACACAGTAAGATGGGGAGGAGTTCTTTGATGCTCATGGTAAGATTAGGAGGAGTTCTTTGACACACACAGTAAGATGGGGAGGAGTTCTTTGATGCTCATGGTAAGATTAGGAGGAGTTCTTTGATGCACACAGTAAGATGGAGAGCAGTTCTTTGATGCTCATGGTAAGATGAGAAGGAGTTCTTTGACACACACAGTAAGATGGGGGGAGTTCTTTGATGCCCATGGTAAGATTAGGAGGAGTTTTTTGACACACACACACTGTAAGATGGGAAGGAGTTCTTTGATTCACACAGTAAGATGGGGGGTGTCCTTTGATGGACACAGTAAGATGGAGAGGAGTTGTTTGATGCACACTGTAAAATGGGGAGGAGTTCTTTGATGCACACTGTAAGATGGGGAGGAGTTCTTTGATTCACACTGTAAGATGGGAAGGAGTTCTTTGATTCACACTGTAAGATGGGAAGGAGTTCTTTGATGCACACTGTAAGATGGAGAGGAGTTCTTTGATGCACACTGTAAGATGGGGAGGAGTTCTTTGATGCACACTGTAAGATGGGGAGGAGTTCTTTGATGCACATTGTAAGATGGATATGAGTTCTTTGATGCACAGTGTAAGATGGGGAGGAGTTCTTTGATGCACACTGTAAGATGGATATGAGTTCTTTGATGCACACTGTAAGATGGGGAGGAGTTCTTTGATGCACACTGTTTGATGCACACATTTGATGCACACTGTAAGATGGGGGTGTCCTTTGATGGACACAGTAAGATGGAGAGGAGTTGTTTGATGCACACTGTAAGATGGGGAGGAGTTCTTTGATGCACACTGTAAGATGGGGGAGGAGTTCTTTGATGCACACAATAAGATGGAGACAAGTTGTTTGATGCACACTGTGAGATGGGGAGGAGTTCTTTGATGCACACTGTAAGATGGAGAGGAGTTCTTTGTTGCACACTGTAAGATGGGGAGGAGTTCTTTGACACACACACAGTAAGATGGAGACAAGTTGTTTGATGCACACTGTAAGATGGGGAGGAGTTCTTTGATGCACACTGTAAGATGGGGAGGAGGTTTTTGATGCACACAGTAAGATGGGGAGGAGTTCTTTGATGCACAGTGTAAGATGGGGAGGAGATCTTTGATGTACTCAGTGATTAATTAAGTGAAACAGCACAAATGTCCATCGTCCAGAATGCTCTGCAAACACACAGAGGCAGAAGACATGTTCCCAGTGTAAATGATTTATATTACATAAATTTGAAAAACAACTGCATCAACACCAGTTAAATAAAATTTCCCCAACTGAATGGTACATCTCATGTAACAGTATGAACAATAAATGTACATTATTAACAATCAATTTTTATCCATGCAACTTCCAGTATGAACCCCAAAACTTTTCAAAAACCTTAACAAATGAGTTAATTTTCTTCCAATGCATCGTAGATGCAGTAAAGAACACCTAAAAGTTTGGTGCTCTAGGTGAAAGCCATCTGGAAGGGAAACGCTAACACACCTGTACACACACGTACACAATTATTGTTAGAGGAATAAATTATTACTATATAGAAACATATAAAAGGGATACTTTTTTAGGTAACAACTGATTTTCTGTGTCCAGATGAGCTTCACGCGGATGTTGTGAACCAAACAGCCCTGCTGAAGTCCAGCTCCATAGAGATATTGGTGACAGAGGAGACAGACTCAGTCGACTCACCCTCAGGTACGTCACATACCAACAGGTAGGACACTCACACACAGGTAGGACACTTACCCACAGGTAGGACAATCACTCACAGGTAAGACACTTACACACAGGTAGGACACTTACACACTGATGACATCCAGCTATATGTCAGAGCTATAATCCTATGTTGGATGACGGAAAACACTAAACAGCTGTTCATCCAGTGTATCGCCAAGATTAGAGCCTTCTACGTGTTTATGTCAGCCCCAGCTTGGAACTACCTGGACTTACCTTGCACCTTGCAGCAGATTCAGCGAGAAATCTATGCTGCTATTTCGACCGTTAGACCGCCTCGTCTCCAGCTACTGTTCGTCGGCCTAGTACCATCTACGCCTGATCGGCAGAATTCGTCACCAGCTGACGCGAGACGCGTGCCATGCTGTGGTACGCTTTCTTGTGCTAAGTCGCTTCGACTACTGTGATGCACTAATCGGTGGATTGAACAATCGACAGACCAACCAACTTCAACGCACACAGAACTCGGCCGCTCACCTCACCAACAGACGGCGAGATCATATCACGCCGATTCTTCAATCACTGCATTGGCTGCCGATCAGAATGAGAATCACCTTCAAGATATGTACTTACATATTTAAGACCCTGCATAGCTTAGCCCTGGACTACCTCAGGTGTGCTATAGGTCGCAACGCGCCCACACGTGCATTGCAATCGGTGAGTGACGCAATGCTTCTCGCGGTGACGGTGTGTAAGAGAACTATTGGGCGGGGCAGCTTTGCAGTGACAGGCCCACAGATGTGGAATAGCTTGCCAAAATGTATGCAATTGGTTAGAACATTGGTAGGACACCCACACACATGTATGACACTCACACACATGTAGGACACTCACACACAGGTAGGACACTTAGTAGTATCACCACTTGAAGTTAGATGAGATTCCAGTTGTAATCATAATGCCACCCATTTGAGGAGATAGTCATACAATTCCATCAGCACTTATTTCTACCTAACTATTGCAAACACCTCAGACCATCAAATAGTATTATTTCTACCTAACTATTGCAGACACCTCGGAGCATCAAATAGTATTATTTCTACCTAACTATTGACACCTCGGAGCATCAAATAGTATTATTTCTACCTAACTATTGCAGACACCTCGGAGCATCAAATAGTCTTATTTCTACCTAACTATTGCAGACACCTCGGAGCATCAAATAGTATTATTTCTACCTAACTATTGCAGACACCTCGGAGCATCAAATAGTATTATTTCTACCTAACTATTGCAGACACCTCGGAGCATCAAATAGTCTTATCCTCTCAAGCCAGGGTAATAGTATTTGAAGAAAATTCACTAAATTTATTTCCACTTGTAGGAACAAGATCAAGATGCAACTGCCCAATATTATAAGAGTTCCAGAAACTTGCTGTTAGATGCGTCTTGATTTTGATGATTTAATTTGTTGTATACAATTTGAACTTTTTGTACATTATTATTATTATTTTGTATAACAAATTAATATTGAAATTGTGAGCATTGCTTTGGGCATACTAAATGCCATATGGTAGGCAGTACACCTTCAATATGTATAGTTTAGCATTAACCCTCTCAAGGCCAGATTAATGCAAATATGTGCCTGTTATTGAATCCTAATAAATCAAGAGAATGTGCTGTGAGTGAATCGTGATATACTCGGGTTGCTTGAATGCAAATCAATAAATAATTTATGATCCAATTCAAATAACATTTTCACTACATCAGAAGAACTAATTCCTGGTGTAACTAGCCAAGTATGTGACATATATGTCAATTTATTACCCAAATATGAATTGCTAAAGTTTGACAGAAATAAAATACTTAAATAGTTTTAAATAATTCATTTAAAAAAAATATTTTTCATTAATAATTAGCGGTTACATGCTGCGTATGAAATGTTTATAAATTACTATACTATAGAATGGAAAACTAATTAAATGTCTATGCCATGGTAAATAAAATTGAAATAATTTCAGTTTTTCAGAGTGCTTGTATTTTCAAGTTTTTATACAAAATGGCATTCTTTGTGATCATAGCCGGCATCCCGTCTGAATTATTAAGTCGGTGTTATATTTAAAATGCGTAACCATAGTGCAAAACATTCCCCTTCGATGACGATGGCAGCGTTCGTTATAAACTCCATTCGAAAATCCCACCAAAGTCCGAATTACTGGAGTTCGACATAATGACAGTGTCAAAAATTACATCAAAGCTAAAAAAACACCACCCGCTTCGTCGCGCGGGGCATTAATACTTCTTTATAACAAAATAGACCGCTCAAAAGTTAGCATTTAATCGTAGAAATTGCCTGCGGATGCGTGTTTTGGAATAATTCCTGGGTGCTTCCATGTTTATGCCCGCAGCAAATGTTAAACTTTAATCTCTGTGGCTTAAAATCACCATTAAAATATTCATTGCGTGGCATAAAAGAGGGACCGGAAATTGTATGTCGCTGCGTTCGACTACAAAACCGCATGGTGGTTGGCTCTATTTAGCCACGGAAATCGCCATCATTTCTAACTTTTGACGCGTCCCAGTGAAACATCAATATTATTATATGCTAACTGCCGAAATAATTGCCGTTATTGGATAACACTGTTTCGCGGTACCAGTTTAAATGTGCCCCTGTATTCGGGCGTATTCAGATTTGAGGCGTTCTGGCCATGAGTGGGAGTCGGGTTGATTCGGGCGTTCTGACCACGAGAGGGTTAAGAACATAATTTTAACAAACAAATAAATAAATTTAATACAGATACTTTTATTTATTTTGTTTTAGTTGATTTTAGTGCTTATGAAATTACAAATCTTTGGCCTTCGATACATTATGGAATTTCACTGGGCCTGATAACTTTTGTTTCTGACATCATGTGTGTTATGCACTTGGACTTTTTGATAGAACAAGTAGTCCAAACATGTTTTTTCACATAAATGTACAGTTTGTAAAATACCTAACATCAAGTACAAAAAACAGTTTATGTTCTCCAAAATATAGTTCTACAACCCAGTGTACAAGGGAATACTGTTTGCAATACAGGTTCATTTTTCCTTGGATTACCCATCAAAATATAGTTCTACAACCCAGTGTACAAGGGAATACTGTTTGCAGTACAGGTTCACCTTTCCTTGGATTACCCATCAAAATATAGTTCTACACCCCAGTGTACAAGAGAATACTGTTTGCAGTACAGGTTCACCTTTCCTTGGATTACCCATCAAAATATAGTTCTACACCCCAGTGTACAAGAGAATACTGTTTGCAATACAGGTTCACCTTTCCTTGGATTACCCATCAAAATATAGTTCTACACCCCAGTGTACAAGAGAATACTGTTTGCAATACAGGTTCACCTTTCCTTGGATTACCCATCAAAATATAGTTCTACAACCCAGTGTACAAGGGAATACTGTTTGCAATACAGGTTCATCTTTCCTTGGATTACCCATCAAAATATAGTTCTACAACCCAGTGTACAAGGGAATACTGTATGCAATACAGGTTCACCTTTCCTTGGATTACCCATCAAAATATAGTTCTACACCCCAGTGTACAAGGGAATACTGTTTGCAATACAGATTCAACTTTCCTTGGATTACCACCAAAACATAGTTCTATAACCGAGTGTACAAGGGAATACTGTTTGCAATACAGGTTCATCTTTCCTTGGATTACCCATCAAAATATAGTTCTACAACCCAGTGTACAAGGGAATACTGTTTGCAGTACAGGTTCACCTTTCCTTGGATTACCCATCAAAATATAGTTCTACACCCCAGTGTACAAGAGAATACTGTTTGCAATACAGGTTCACCTTTCCTTGGATTACCCATCAAAATATAGTTCTACAACCCAGTGTACAAGACAATACTGTTTGCAATACAGGTTCACCTTTCCTTGGATTACCCATCAAAATATAGTTCTACAACCCAGTGTACAAGAGAATACTGTTTGCAATACAGGTTCACCTTTCCTTGGATTACCCATCAAAATATAGTTCTACACCCCAGTGTACAAGAGAATACTGTTTGCAATACAGGTTCACCTTTCCTTGGATTACCCATCAAAATATAGTTCTACAACCCAGTGTACAAGGGAATACTGTTTGCAATACAGGTTCATCTTTCCTTGGATTACCCATCAAAATATAGTTCTACAACCCAGTGTACAAGGGAATACTGTATGCAATACAGGTTCACCTTTCCTTGGATTACCCATCAAAATATAGTTCTACACCCCAGTGTACAAGGGAATACTGTTTGCAATACAGATTCAACTTTCCTTGGATTACCACCAAAACATAGTTCTATAACCGAGTGTACAAGGGAATACTGTTTGCAATACAGGTTCATCTTTCCTTGGATTACCCATCAAAATATAGTTCTACAACCCAGTGTACAAGGGAATACTGTTTGCAGTACAGGTTCACCTTTCCTTGGATTACCCATCAAAATATAGTTCTACACCCCAGTGTACAAGAGAATACTGTTTGCAATACAGGTTCACCTTTCCTTGGATTACCCATCAAAATATAGTTCTACAACCCAGTGTACAAGGGAATACTGTTTGCAATACAGGTTCATCTTTCCTTGGATTACCCATCAAAATATAGTTCTACAACCCAGTGTACAAGGGAATACTGTATGCAATACAGGTTCACCTTTCCTTGGATTACCCATCAAAATATAGTTCTACACCCCAGTGTACAAGGGAATACTGTTTGCAATACAGATTCAACTTTCCTTGGATTACCACCAAAACATAGTTCTATAACCGAGTGTACAAGGGAATACTGTTTGCAATACAGGTTCATCTTTCCTTGGATTACCCATCAAAATATAGTTCTACAACCCAGCGTACAAGGGAATACTGTTTGCAATACAGATTCAACTTTCCTTGAATTACCACCAAAACATAGTTCTACAACCCAGTGTACAAGGGAATACTGTTTGCAATACAGGTTAATCTTTCCTTGGATTACCACCAAAATATAGTTCTACAACTCAGTGTACAAGGGAATACTGTTTGCAATACAGGTTAATCTTTCCTTGGATTACCCATCAAAATATAGTTTTACAACCCAGTGTACAAGGGAATACTGCATGCAATACAGGTTCATCTTTCCTTGGATTACCCATCAAAATATAGTTCTACAACCCACTGTACAAGGGAATACTGTTTGCAATACATGGTTCATCTTTCCTTGGATTACCACCAAAACATAGTTCTACAACCCAGTGTACATGGGAATACTGTTTGCAATACAGGTTAATCTTTCCTTGGATTACCCATCAAAATATAGTTCTACAACCCAGTGTACAAGGGAATACTGCATGCAATGCAGGTTCATCTTTCCTTGGATTACCCATCAACATATAGTTCTACAACCCAGTGTACAAGGGAATACTGTTTGCAATACAGGTTCATCTTTCCTTGGATTACCCATCATGCTTTGTGTTGTCACTGAATGTGACCTCACCTGCACTCGATTGACCTCTTGCCCTGTGACCTTTACAGGTGGTGAGACAGTGACCCCACTGGACCGCCGGATGGAACAGTACCTGCAGTCTGTGAGTCTCGGAGGGGAGACAAGTGTACACCCTACCCCCCTAACCCAGGCCAACCCCCCCAGCTGTCATACCACGGTGCTCTTCCTTGTGCTCCATGGAGGTAGGTGTCAGGTACATGGAGGTAGGTATCAGGTACGTGAAGGTAGGTGTCAGGTACATGGAGGTAGGGTGTCAGGTACATGGAGGTATGTGTCAGGTACATGGAGGTACTTGTTGTGTACATGGATGTATGTGTCAGATAAATGGAGGTAGGTGTCAGGTACATGGAGGTAGGTGTCAGGTACATTGACGTACATGTCGAGTACATGGATGTACATGTCAGATACATGTAGGTGGATTTCACGGACATGGAGGTAGGTGTCAGGTACATGTAGGTAGGTGTCAGGTACATGCATGTAGGTGTCAGGTACATGGCGGTACTTGTCAGGTACATGGAGGTAGGTGGAAGTAGGTGTCAGGTACATAGAGGTAGGTGTCAAGTACATATAGGTAGGTGTCAGGTACATGCAGGTAGGTGTCAGATACATGGAGGTAGTTGTCAGGTACGTGGAGGTAGGTGTCATGTATGCGGAGGTAGGTGTCACATACATGGAAGTAGGTGTCACGTACATTGAGGTAGGTGTCATTATTAGCAGGAAGTTGGCCGAGTCCTAATTTCCCCCACTTGTGGTTTGGTGTGTGGGAACCACAAACTTCAAAGGTATTTGCTGGTAGAGATGCTTACAAAAGTGCATATATCAGGCAGTAGTGGCTGTTTTATGTACAGTTCAAACATTTTGTGATCAAAATATTCAAATCGCAGACACTGTTTTGTGTTTATCAAATGCAAGTTGGTAGTCAGTATACATTCAACATATCTTTCTGGTATCAAGAACATTATATCAACAACAAGGACAATATAGCACAAGAATCCTGGGTTTGTTAGTTGAAGGAAGAGAGAGATATTGGCCTGAATGGTGACGTGACTGTATTTGCACATCTAATATCCTATACTTATATGTATGTGGTAATAATTTAGGACTGTTCTAGGGTGACCTTAAATGCAAGGTGGCTGTGTTACTGAGGAGACCATAAAACGATGCTCAACTGGAATTATTAGTAGTGGACATTTCTAAGTTGCACCAGCAGAATAGGAAAGGAATGTAGATGTACATAGATGATAGATATAAGTATTTTTACTTCAGTGTTTCAAAGTTTTCTGTTGTTTCTTTTGTATGTTTAATTTATATATTTCATTTGTTTGGTTTGTATTAATAAACACTTTTGTTTTAAACCAACCAAATTGAAGTATCCCATAAATGGTTCACCCAGGAAGCATCCTGGACAGCGGCTTTGACCAGTTGCCCAAGACCTCGGACATTGCGACCCTCAAGTCGACCTTTGACGCGGTCATCCAGGCCCACTATCCGGCCATCAGTGGCCACATCGCGATCAGACTTGTCGCGTGTCCAGCCATTTGCTCAAATACACTCAACTTGCTCAACAGGTGAGATTAAATGGCGCATGTGGAGGTCACTGTTTGGTCTCCGCTTATTTTCCCTGAATCTCCGGGGAGAGGCTTGTCTCGATATTGGACCTCGATTTCTGTCTTCTTTCTCCTCACCCCTGTACTAATCTCTTCTCCAGTCTTTATTTCACTGTCATTCTCCACTCTTTATTTCCCTCTCATTATCCTCTCTTTATTTCCCTCTCATTCTCCACTCTTTATTTCCCTCTCATTCTCCACTCTTTATTTCCCTCTCATTATCCGCTCTTTATTTCCCGCTCATTCTCCACTCTTTATTTCCCTGTCATTCTCCACTATTTATTTCTTCTCATTCTCCAATCTTTATTTGTCTCTTACTATCCACTCTTTATTTCCCTTACAATTTACATTCTCCATTCTTCTCTCAATCTCTCCATACCCCTCCTACGTAATCCTCCCATCTCAGTCTAGGTCATCCTTGTCACCTTCCACTTTCATGGAGTCAGCTTTCTTTGCCAAGTGTTCTACTCCCATTGAGTCCATTAGTCGTACATCATTGTCCTTTCTTTGCCAAGTGCTCTACACCCATTGAGTCCTTTAGTCGTACATCATTGTCATTTCTTTGCCAAGTGTTCTACTCCCATTGAGTCCATTAGTCGTACATCATTGTCATTTCTTTGCCAAGTGTTCTACTCCCATTGAGTCCATTAGTCGTACATCATTGTCCTTTCTTTGTCAAGTGCTCTACTCCCATTGAGTCCATTAGTCATACATCATTGTCATTTCTTCGCTGAGTGTTCTAATCCCATTGAGTCCATTAGTTGTACATCATTGTCATTTCTTTGCCAAGTGCTCTACTCCCATTGAGTCCATTAGTCGTACATCATTGTCCTTTCTTTGCCAAGTGCTCTACTCCCATTTAGTCCATTAGTCGTACATCATTGTCATTTCTTTGCCAAGTGCTCTACTGCCATTGAGTCCATTAGTCGTACATCATTGTCATTTCTTTGCCAAGTGTTCTAATCCCATTGAGTCCATTAGTCGTACATCATTGTCCTTTCTTTGCCAAGTGCTCTACTCCCATTGAGTCCATTAGTCGTACATCATTGTCCTTTCTTTGCCAAGTGCTCTACTCCCATTGAGTCCATTAGTCGTACATCATTGTCATTTCTTTGCTGAGTGTTCTAATCCCATTGAGTCCATTAGTCGTACATCATTGTCATTTCTTTGCCAAGTGCTCTACTCCCATTGAGTCCATTAGTCGTACATCATTGTCCTTTCTTTGCCAAGTGTTCTACTCCCATTGAGACCATTAGTCGTACATCATTGTCCTTTCTTTGCCAAGTGTTCTACTCCCATTGAGTCCATTAGTTGTACATCATTGTCCTTTCTTTGCCAAGTGTTTTACACCCATTGAGTCCATTAGTCGTACATCATTGTCCTTTCTTTGCCAAGTGCTCTACACCCATTGGGTCCATTAGTCGTACATCATTGTGATTGTCCTTTCTTTGCCAAGTGTTCTAATCCCATTCAATCCATTAGTCGTACATGATTGTCCTTTCTTTGCCAAGTGCTCTACTCACATTGAGTCCATTAGTCGTACATCATTGTCCTTTCTTTGCCAAGTGCTCTACTCGCATTGAGTCCATTAGTCATACATCATTGTCCTTTCTTTGCCAAGTGCTCTACTCCCATTGAGTCCATTAGTCGTACATCATTGTCCTTTCTTTGCCAAGTGTTCTACTCACATTGAGTCCATTAGTTGTACATCATTGTCCTTTCTTTGCCAAGTGTTCTACACCCATTGAGTCCATTAGTCGTACATCATTGTCCTTTCTTTGCCAAGTGCTCTACACCCATTGGGTCCATTAGTCGTACATCTTTGTGATTGTCCTTTCTTTGCCAAGTGTTCTAATCCCATTCAATCCATTAGTCGTACATGATTGTCCTTTCTTTGCCAAGTGCTCTACTCACATTGAGTCCATTAGTCGTACATCATTGTCCTTTCTTTGCCAAGTGCTCTACTCGCATTGAGTCCATTAGTCATACATCATTGTCCTTTCTTTGCCAAGTGCTCTACTCGCATTGAGTCCATTAGTCGTACATCATTGTCCTTTCTTTGCCAAGTGCTCTACTCCCATTGAGTCCATTAGTCGTACATCATTGTCATTTCTTTGCCAAGTGTTCTACTCCCATTGAGTCCATTAGTCATACATCATTGTCCTTTCTTTGCCAAGTGCTCTACTCCCATTGAGTCCATTAGTCGTACATCATTGTCATTTCTTTGCCAAGTGCTCTACTCCCATTGAGTCCATTAGTCGTACATCATTGTCCTTTCTTTGCCAAGTGTTCTACTCCCATTGAGTCCATTAGTCGTACATCATTGTCCTTTCTTTGCCAAGTGCTCTACTCCCATTAGTTGTACATTATTGTCCTTTCTTTGCCAAGTGCTCTACTCCCATTGAGTCCATTAGTCGTACATCATTGTCCTTTCTTTGCCAAGTGTTCTACTCCCATTGAGTCCATTAGTCGTACATCATTGTCCTTTCTTTGCCAAGTGTTCTAATCCCATTGAATCCATTAGTCGTACATCATTGTCCTTTCTTTGCCAAGTGTTCTACTCCCATTGAATCCATTAGTAGTATATCATTGTCCTTTCTTTGCCAATTGTTCTAATCCCATTGAATCCATTAGTCGTACATCATTGTCCTTTCTTTGCCAAGTGCTCTACTCCCATTGAGTCCATTAGTCGTACATCATTGTCCTTTCTTTGCCAAGTGCTCTAATCCCATTGAGTCCATTAGTCATACATCATTGTCCTTTCTTTGCCAAGTGCTCTACTCGCATTGAGTCCATTAGTTGTACATCATTGTCCTTTCTTTGCCAAGGGCTCTACTCGCATTGAGTCCATTAGTCGTACATCATTGTCCTTTCTTTGTCCATCATTGTCCTTATTTGGTGTCCAGTCGTCAAAGTGATCCGCCATCTTGGCTATACACAATTGAATGTTGTGTACTGTTTACCATGGATCCGAATCAATGCAGCAGTGTTTTGATGGATAGTGACATCTAACACCTGACAGTAATATACAAGTTCTTAAGGTGACCGGCCAAAGACGTGAAGCTGACAAACTAGTCGACTGTTTCCCTCATTTGATTGCAATAGACGCCAACGCGCCTTCTGGCAATTGTTGTGTATAGCCCGCCTAAGGCCGTTGCTAGGATACAAGACCGAATGTCACGTAATCACTAATGGACTCAATTCTCTCCACATGTCCCGTCCAGCCAACTTTAGTCAACTCCTCACCAGCTTCTTCTTGCATCTTTCTTTTACACCAGCCTCCTCTCTCAGCTCCTCTAGTCTTAATAATAATTAAGAGATTTTTGAAAGCGCTGTATCCAGTCCTTAGTTCTGTTCAAAGCGTTTTACAAAAACCTTCACAATTATATGTCACTCATTTAGGTGGTGAAAGCAATTTTTTAAAAGGTGTGTCTTCACTTGTCTAATCTCTTCACTCCCACAATTTTACAACAAACTCAACTACCATAATAACTGTTTGCATGCAGACAATGCATGTTTTCGGAACACCATAAAACTTTACAAAAATACATTGTTTGAACTGTATGTTTCGGACAGCTGTGAAATAATTTAGTCTTAGGTTAGTCATTGATTGAAATCGATACAATTTTCAGCTTAAGTCCCGCTGGATACAATGAGGTTTGTGACAACAGCTGCAGTGACGGTCCAGCGACCTTCAAACAGAACTTCCTCCTTAACACAATACCACTGTTTGCGACGGGATCGCCCGAGTACACGGACGCTGTCAAACAGGTGATCACTCGGGCTAATGACGTCTTCAGTGAGTTCTCTCGCACTGAGGAAGGACTTGGATTCACTGGACAGGTACTGGCTACATACAGCTGCAGTAGAGTCACAGGACAGACCTGTGCTTAATGCACATTGAAGGTCATCTCAAAGTCTAAAGTTGTTGTGTTTCATATTGGCTCCAACCACCACACATACACCACCAATATGTTTCATATTGGCTCCAACCACCACACATACACCACCAATATGTTTCATATTATCTCCAGCCACCACACACACCACCAATATGTTTCATATTGGCTCCAACCACCACACATACACCACCAATATGTTTCATATTATCTCCAACCACCACACATACACCACCAATATGTTTCATATTATCTCCAACCACCACACATACACCACCAATATGTTGCGGGGAATTATGATTTTGAGCAGTCCAAAATGGCTTCCAAAACCAGAGCCAACAGATTCATCTGATATGCACAATGGCGTGAATTAGTATATATTCCACCCAATAGGTGGCACCACTGTATATATTTAGTTCCCCATGATATGTGATGAGGACAAGCCATCAGCCACCCACACTTAATCCTAAATGTCTTATTGGACTTTGCTAGCTGACATCCACCCAGACATGACAGAAGTTCCACGAACATTGCGGGAAGGTTTTGGCCACTATTGCTGTTGAGCACTGATGCCTCTCACAAACTGATAGTGCTTTACTTATCTTTTTGCCTTAGCAGTTGTCTTTTCACACCAGTGGACATGTGTCAAGTGTGACTGTCAACATGATCACATGATCCTGCTTGGCTCGTCACTCTGAAAAGTGGCAACACTCCCTTTTTGGAACCTGTTGAATCTTGTTAACATCCAGCAATGTTTGTTGTAGGTGTGCCTCATTGCAGATAGCATTGGATCTGTCATCGGCTATGATGCATTGTGCAAACATTTTGTTGCAACTCACGGCTGTGTCAAGTTCAATGCTTCCGACAGCGAAATGTCACCCACCGACCTTGAGTGTAACAGTAGCAGGGGTGGTGTCTCCTGGAGAACAAATCTAGAAACGATAAAACAGATGAGTTTCAGCAACCCAGATATGAGTGGAGCCTTGGTGCAAGAGGAACAAACTGTCAACAAAGATAACATTACGATGACAAAAGCAAAGAATTCTGGGACAGGACATGATAATTGTTCGCCGTGGAAGCGACAAACGTCTTGTCCGAATTCTCGACGGACAAGTACAGGCAGCCAATCGGGGCCAAGTAGATTCAATTTTGATGTTTCCGACTTCTTCATGTTCGGTGCTCCGCTTGGTCTTGTTCTTGCCTACCGGAAGTCATGCGGGTATGACTGCACCAATGGTAAGACCTGGTTGTATGACTGCACCAATGGTAAGACCTGGTTGTATGACTGCACCAATGGTAAGACCTGGTTGTATGATTGCACCAATGGTAAGACCTGGTTATATGACTGCACCAATGGTAAGACCTGGTTGTATGACTGCACCAATGGAAAGACCTGGTTGTATGACTGCACCAATGGTAAGACCTGTGTGTATGACTCCACCAATGGTAAGACGTGCATGTATGACTGAACCAATGGAAAGACCTGGTTGTATGACTGCACCAATGGTAAGACCTGTGTGTATGACTGCACCAATGATAAGACATACATGTATGACTGAACCAATGGAAAGACCTGGTTGTATGACTGAACCAATTTAAAGACCTGGTTGTATGACTGAACCAATGGAAAGACCTGGTTGTATGACTGAACCAATGGAAAAACCTGGTTGTATGACTGCACCTAGCGGGTCAGATGTTGCTGACGTCGGCACAGGTAATCCCGCCGAGTGCGTTCTTTTAGCACGGCTAGCGGCGGTGCAGCTGTCCACGCTACATGAAATTGCAATTGTGGAATTTTATATCACCGTATAATATCCTTATCTACAAGTTTGTTGCTGGATGTACGCAGAAATTGTGTTAACTTTTTTAGTTAGCCTTATTGCGAATGCACAACCTTGCATTATATCAGTTGTTGTGTATACATGGCAGTGAGATTTACAACAGTGAGATGTTTGTCACAACAGTGAAATGTTTGTCACAACAGTGAGATGTCTGTTTACAAAAGTGAGATGTATGTTTACAACATTGAGATGTATGTTACAACATTGAGATGTATGTTACAACAGTGAGATGTATGTTACAACATTGAGATGTATGTTACAACAGTGAGATGTATGTTACAACAGTTAGATGTCTTTTTATAAGAGTGAGATGTATGTTACAGCAATGAGATGTATGTTACAACAGTGATATGTATGTTACAACAGTAAGATGTCTGTCTAAAAGAATGAGATGTCTGTTTACAAGAGTGATATGTATGTTACAACAATGAGGTGGAAGTTACAATTGTGATATATATGTTTACAACATTGATATGTTTGTTTACAACAGTGAAATGTATGTTTACAAGAGTGATGTGTTTGTTTACAACAGTGAAATGTATGTTTACAACAGTGGTATGTTTGTTTACAACAGTGAAATGTATGTTTACAAGAGTGAGATGTATCTCACAACAGTGAGATGTCTGTTTACAACAGTGACATGTCTGTTTACAACAGTGAGATGTATGTTTACAACAGTGAGATGTATGTTGCAGCAGCCCTGCCGAAGCCCCACTGTTTACAGATGTACAACTTGTTCTATGCCTCTGACCCTGCGGGCGTCAGACTTGAACCATTGCTGTGTGGCAACTTCCGACATCTCTCTCCCATGAGTGTCCCGCGCTACCAGAAGTTTCCCCTCGGAGACGGCCAGGCTGTGCATGTCGGTAGGTGGGGGTTAAGTGGGGCTAGGTGGGGGTACGTGCGGGGTAGGTGAGGTGGGTATGTGCAGTGGGTAGGTGGTGGGTAGGTGAGGGGTAGGTGCTGTGTGTAGGTGGGGGCAGAGCTGTAACAAGTACATTTATTTTGTACTTGAGTAAAAGTAGAAGTAACTTTGGAAAAAGCTACTCAAGTAAAAGTACTTTTTGGAAAATGTACTTGAAGTACAAGTAAAAAGTAAACAAATGTACTTGAAGTAAATGCAAAAGTACTTTTCTAAAAAAACTTTTGACATGGTCACCCACTGCAAACAAACAAATCAATTCAGTAGTGTACAAAACAAACACTTTATTGAACAGGATACAGTGGCTGGCTCCTCAAACAAACTGTATATACTATGCAAGAAAATGACAAAAAATTAAAAATAATGGTAATACCCTATTCAGTAGTGTGTACAGTGAACACTAAATATTGTCTACGACCAGGCCTGGAGGTCAATATTTGAGACAAAATATTGAGAGAAAAAAATTTTAGGCCCTGACAATACTTATTTTATTATTAAGATAAATCTGAGTAACCATTAGCAGTTTAAATTGCCACAGCGAAGCCAAAGGGAATGTTTGTGTGTGAATTTCGACGTGCGGTTATCACTAATGCAATTCGGGACGTTATTCAGGTCACTAATAGCTCGAACCTAAATCTAAGAACATGTTTTGTTCATAATAAGTGCACTTGCACCTTTTGTACAAATAACGAAGTGTTATGGTGTAATATATTTGCACAGCAAGAATATCTTTTAGCTGCGAAGGTCTAACACTAATAATTTACCGACCACGTGTGTAAGGAAGGTTCGAAGGTGATCAACAGATCTGGCATATCGACGCACACAACAAACAGATCAACTTAACAGAAGCCCCATGAACTGACTTAATCTCAAACATACTGGATAAGTATGGCCATGGATGCTGCAAATGATCGTTTTCAGCTGATCCTTCCATGATAAATCTTTGAACATGAATGACATCATATAATCTTGGCAATGTTCACGCCACCTGGTGACCATGCCTGGTAATGGCAATGATAGGCCAATCAGAAAAGACTACCAGTTGTTGCTCCGGCTGATATCTATTTATAGATATATGCTGGGGGAACTAGTTCCGGGCTTCAGGCATTATCATTCGTTACTAATATTTTTGGAGCTCCAAATTTGTAATGCATAAATTATGGATACTTCGTTACATTTATGAAAAGTACACACATTTGTACTTTGTTACAAGTAAAAGTACTCCTAAAAATGTACTTTGTTACTCACAAAAAGTAAACTTTTCTACTCAAGTACAGTAACGAAGTACTTCGTTACGTCCCAGCTCTGGGTGGGGGGTAGGTGCAGTGGGTAGGTGAGGTAGATGTGGTGGGTAGGTGGGGTTAGGTGCGGTGAGTAGGTGTGGGGTAGATATGGGGGGTAGGTGTGGTGGGTAGGTGCAGTTGGTAGGTGAGGTGGTAGGTGGGGGCTAGGTGCGATGAGTAGGTGCAATGGGAGGTAGGTGCGGTGTGCAGGTGCAGTGGGAAAGTGGTGGGTAGGTGGGGGTAGGTGTGGTGGGTAGGTGCTGTGTGTGTAAGTGGGGGGTAGGTGCAGTCGGTATGTGGGGTAGATGTGGTGGGTAGATGGGGTTAGATGCGGTGGGGTAGGTGCGGTGGGTAGGTGTGGGGTAGGAGTGATGAGTAGATGAGAGGTAGGTGCAGTGGGTAGGTGGGGTGTAGGTGTGATGGGTAGATGTGTTGAGTAGTTGGGGTGTAGGTGCAGTGGGTGTAGGTGCGGTGGGTAGGTGCATCTGGCAGTAGGGTGGCCAAGGATTACCATTCTGGCAATAGAGTGACCAAGGATTACCTGTCTGATAGTAGAGTGGGCAAGGATTACCAATCTGGCAATGGAGTGGCCAACAACTACCAATCTGGCAGAAGGGTGGCCAAAGATTACCGATCTGGCAGTAGGGTGGCCAAGGATTACCAATCTGGCAATAGGCTGGCCAAAGATTACTAGTCTCGCAATAGGGTGACCATAGATTGGGATGATGGGTAGGTGCAATGGGTAGGTAGGGGTAGGTGCGATGGATAGGTGGGGGTGCGGTGAATAGGTGGGGGGTGCGGTGGATAGGTGGGGGTTGCAGTGGTAGGTGCAGTGGGTAAGTGGTGGGTAGAGGGGGTAGGTGTGGTGGGTTGGTGCAGAGGTTAGGTGCAACTGGCAGTAGGGTGGTCAAGGATTACCAATCTGGCAATAGGGTGGCCAAGGACTACCAATGCGGTAGTAGGGTGGCCAACGATTACCAGTCTGGCAATAGGCTGGTCAAGGATTACCAGTCTGGCAATAGGGTGGCCAAGGTCTATCAGTCTAACAAAAGGGTGGCCAAGGACTACCTATCTGACAATAGGGTGGCCAAAGATTACCAGTCTGGCAATAACGTGGCAAAGGATTACTAGTCTGACAATAGGGTGGCCAAAGATTACCAATCTGGCAATAGGGGGGCAAAGGATTACCAATATGGCAGTACGGTGGCCAAGGATTACTAATCTGGCAATAGGGTGGCCAAGGACTACCAATCTTTCAAAAGGGTGGCCAAAGAATACCAGTCTGGCAGTAGGGTGGCCAAGGATTACTAATCTGGCAATAGGTTGGTCAAGGATTACCAATCTGGCAATAGGTTGGTCAAGGATTACCAGTTTCACAATAGGGTGGCCAAGGACTGGGATGAGTAAAATTAACAACTAAATCATGCTTTTCTAAAATAACAAATTTTTTATTCGCTCTTAAAGCACACTGACATTGTCATTATTGTGTGTGTCTGTTGCAGTGGAGGTCATCCAGGCGAATCTGTCGCGGTTCATCGACCTGGCTCCCCCATCCCTCCCTTCCCCCTCGCCCTCCCCCGAGGAGCCCGACCTGGAGCGGAGGCAGAGTAACATGAGCATGCTGAGTCAGGTCTCTGGGCGCATTGACTTTGCCGTCGCCAGCATCACAAAAGGTGGGGGAGAGCCCATTATCTAGGGAGCATTCCGTTCTTATTGTTATATTTAATTTTTAAACTGCATGATATATTGAATTTATTACAAGATGTAACTAGTTGTTTTTAAATAACTAAAAAGAAACTGTTGATGACGCCATATCTCATACGCACAAGTCAGCACATGATGACGATGCCATATCTCACATACACAAGTTGCAGATGATGACGCCATATCTCACATACACAAGTTGCAGATGATGACGCCATATCTCACATGCACAAGTTGCAGATGATGACGCCATATATCACATGCACAAGTCAGCAAATGACGATGCCATACCTCACATGCACAAGTCAGCAGATGATGACGCCATATATCACATGCACAAGTCAGCAAATGACGATGCCATACCTCACATGCACAAGTCAGCATATGATGATGCCATACCTCACATGCACAAGTCAGCAGATGATGGCGCCATATCTCACATGTACAAGTCAGCAGATGATGACGCCATATATCACATGCACATGTCAGCAAATGACGATGCCATACCTCACATGCACAAATCAGCATATGATGATGCCATACCTCACATGCACAAGTCAGCAGATGATGATGCCATACCTCACATGCACAAGTCAGCAGATGATGATGCCATATATCACATGCACATGTCAGCAAATGACGATGCCATACCTCACATGCACAAGTCAGCAGATGATGATGCCATATATCACATGCACAAGTCAGCAAATGACGATGCCATACCTCACATGCACAAATCAGCATATGATGATGCCATGTCTCACATGCACAAGTCAGCAGATGATGATGCCATACCTCACATGCACAAGTCAGCAAATGATGATGTCATACCTCACATGCACAAGTCAGCAAATGATGATGCCATACCTCATGTGCACAAGTCAGCAGATGATGATGCATTACATTACATGCACAAGTCAGCAGATGATGATGTCATATATCACATGCACAAGTCAGCAGATGATGATGCATTACATTACATGCACAAGTCAGCAGGTGATGATGTCATATCTCACATGCACAAGTCAGCATATGATGATGCCATACCTCACATGCACAAGTCAGCAGATGATGATGCCATACGTCACATGCACAAGTCAGCAGATGATGATGCCATACCTCACATGCACAAGTCAGCAGATGATGATGCCATACATCACATGCACAAGTCAGCATATGATGATGCCATACGTCACATGCACAAGTCAGCAGATGATGACGCCATATCTCACATGCACAAATCAGCATATGATGATGCCATACCTCACATGCACAAGTCAGCAGATGATGACGCCATATCTCACATGCACAAGTCAGCATATGATGATGCCATACCTCACATGCACAAGTCAGCAGATGATGATGCCATACGTCACATGCACAAGTCAGCATATGATGATGCCATACCTCACATGCACAAGTCAGCAGATGATGATGCCATACGTCACATGCACAAGTCAGCATATGATGATGCCATACCTCACATGCACAAGTCAGCAGATGATGATGCCATACCTCACATGCACAAGTCAGCATATGATGATGCCATACGCCACATGCACAAGTCAGCAGATGATGACGCCATATCTCACATGCACAAGTCAGCATATGATGATGCCATACCTCACATGCACAAGTCAGCAGATGATAATGCCATACATCACATGCACAAGTCAGCAGATGATGATGCCATACATCACATGCACAAGTCAGCATATGATGATGCCATACATCACATGCACAAGTCAGCAGATGATGATGCCATACCTCACATGCACAAGTCAGCAGATGATGATGCCATACATCACATGCACAAGTCAGCATATGATGATGCCATACATCACATGCACAAGTCAGCAGATGATGATGCCATACATCACATGCACAAGTCAGCAGATGATGATGCCATACATCACATGCACAAGTCAGCAGATGATGATGCCATACCTCACATGCACAAGTCAGCAGATGATGATGTCATACATCACATGCACAAGTCAGCATATGATGATGCCATACGTCACATGCACAAGTCAGCAGATGATGACGCCATATCTCACATGCACAAGTCAGCATATGATGATGCCATACCTCACATGCACAAGTCAGCAGATGATGATGCCATACGTCACATGCACAAGTCAGCATATGATGATGCCATACCTCACATGCACAAGTCAGCAGATGATGATGCCATACGTCACATGCACAAGTCAGCATATGATGATGCCATACCTCACATGCACAAGTCAGCAGATGATGATGCCATACGTCACATGCACAAGTCAGCAGATGATGATGCCATACCTCACATGCACAAGTCAGCATATGATGATGCCATACCTCACATGCACAAGTCAGCATATGATGATGCCATACCTCACATGCACTAGTCAGCAGATGATGATGCCATACGTCACATGCACAAGTCAGCAGATGATGACGCCATATCTCACATGCACAAGTCAGCATATGATGATGCCATACCTCACATGCACAAGTCAGCAGATGATGATGCCATATCTCACATGCACAAGTCAGCATATGATGACGCTATATCTCACATGCACAAGTCAGCAGATGATGACGCTATATCTCACATGCACAAGTCAGTAGCTGTATTGTGGACCAGATCAACTGGATTAGTTCTAAGTTACGTGCTTAATTTCTGTCCTGTATGGCCACCTGTGTATAGCAGTCACACATATCCATGACAGATAACACCGTGTTGCAGTGACATCACAGTGGTGGGGGACCAAGAGACTGGACTATGTCCTGTACTGCCCGGACGCCCTCCAGTCCTTCCCTCATACCGCCCTGCCCTATCTCCTACACGCCAGCTTCTGGGAGTCAACTGATGTCGTCGCATTCATTCTACGACAGGTGATGATTAGTCACACTTATCTTATGATTATTTCTTGATGAAAAGGGATCAGTTAGTTCTTATATAAGGCGGTATCTAATTATTAACATTGCTCAAAGTTTTTATACTTTGCTCCCTGGCAGTCATGTTCAGCGGAAACCAGCTCACCTTCTCTGGGAAGTATCCAGCTCTGTACAATTACTGCACAAAGACTATGTGTACATAAATATCCAACGCTGTCTATAGCCAGGTACTCGTTCATGCAGCTGAGTGAACGAATATGCCCAGAGTTCTAAATGGGAGCAAGAGGAATCAAACGAGAAATCTAGTGATTGAGAGTTTGATACATTGTAAACAATGTCCAAGCACCTGGTTATGATTGAGACGAGGCCACTGCAGGGTCTTCTCTAAAGATAGTTGGGTGATACTTGTATTGAGAGTTCAATGCAGTAAACAATATCCAAGCACCTGGTTATGATTAAGACGAGGCCACTGCAGGGTCTTCTCTAAAGATAGTTGGGTGATACTTGTATTGAGAGTTCAATGCAGTAAACAATATCCAAGCACCTGGTTATGATTAAGACGAGGCCACTGCAGGGTCTTCTCTAAAGATAGTTGGGTGATACTTGTATTGAGAGTTCAATGCAGTAAACAATATCCAAGCACCTGGTTATGATTAAGACGAGGCCACTGCAGGGTCTTCTCTAAAGATAGTTGGGTGATACTTGTATTGAGAGTTCAATGCAGTAAACAATATCCAAGCACCTGGTTATGATTAAGACGAGGCCACTGCAGGGTCTTCTCTAAAGATAGTTGGGTGATACTTGTATTGAGAGTTCAATGCAGTAAACAATATCCAAGCACCTGGTTATGATTAAGACGAGGCCACTGCAGGGTCTTCTCTAAAGATAGTTGGGTGATACTTGTATTGAGAGTTCAATGCAGTAAACAATATCCAAGCACCTGGTTATGATTAAGACGAGGCCACTGCAGGGTCTTCTCTAAAGATAGTTGGGTGATACTTGTATTGAGAGTTCAATGCAGTAAACAATATCCAAGCACCTGGTTATGATTAAGACGAGGCCACTGCAGGGTCTTCTCTAAAGATAGTTGGGTGATACTTGTATTGAGAGTTCAATGCAGTAAACAATATCCAAGCACCTGGTTATGATTAAGACGAGGCCACTGCAGGGTCTTCTCTAAAGATAGTTGGGTGATACTTGTATTGAGAGTTCAATGCAGTAAACAATATCCAAGCACCTGGTTATGATTAAGACGAGGCCACTGCAGGGTCTTCTCTAAAGATAGTTGGGTGATACTTGTATTGAGAGTTCAACTCAGTAAACAATGTCCAAGCACCTGGTTATGATTGAGACGAGGCCACTGCAGGGTCTTCTCTAAAGATAGTTGGGTGATACTTGTATTGAGAGTTCAACTCAGTAAACAATGTCCAAGCAACTGGTTATGATTGAGACGAGGCCACTGCAGGGTCTTCTCTAAAGATAGTTGGGTGATACTTGTACTTTGTGATTGTTTTATAATTATTATCACAGCATCATCACACATTGAGTAGTACCACTACGACATGCCAGTTGATCCAAATGGTGTATCAGTATGTGTGGTCTGTGGTGAGATAATGGATGACTACTCTGATTTCAACTGGTAATAGCCTCTCCTTCCAGCATTTACGTAGTCAACAGTTAAGATGTCCTTCCCTAATTTTCATTGTTATCTCCTAAACATTCATGCATTAAAATCATTAATCACAGACACTGTAGTTGTGTAGCATACAGCCATGACTAGTGTATTTTCTTCACACCAGGTGGTTCGGCAGGAGTACGTCACGATGCAGCCTGAGAGTCAGAAAGAGGCTTCATTGTTCAGTCCGGGGCGGCCGAGAGAGAAGTGGCTGAAACGTCGAACTACAATGAAACTACGAGTGAGTCTACGTAGGAAGGACGCATGTATATATTAATTATTATAGCTCTTCTTGTCAATATTTCCCTTCTCGTTATCTCTACATTATTGGTAAAAAGGTAAAGGTAAGTTCTTATACAGCGCAGTATCCAGACCTCAGAACTGCTCAAAGCGCTGCACTCCCTGGCAGACCTGTTCAATCGAACACCATCTCGACTTCTCTGAGAAGCATTCAGCGATGATGCAATTAATACGCGAAGACTATTCGTACACAAATATCCACTGTCTACAGCCAGGTACTCATTCATACAGCTGAGTGAACTAGAGCAAGGTCACCTGAACGAACTTGCCCAAGGTTCCACACCACAGAACAGCATTCGAACCCAGATTCTCTCGGTCGAGAATCCAAAGTTCTAGCGACTGCACCACTGGTACTGTGCAGTTGTTTGAGTAGACAAGATTATGCCTTTGTTAACATATAAGGCCTCCCATGTGAAAGTAAATAATAGTTTATGCATATCTTAATTAGCATTTATGCACATTTGAAAAAAATTCTTAGTGTTAGATCAGTTGAAAATAACAAAATTCTGTCGTCATTAAAAAAATTATCTTTACAACCTTGCTTATCCACCGTAGCTCCCTAGCGCCTTGACCCATCTGTTGACAACTGGAAGATATGTACATGAGAGATGGCCTACATCTAAGTGGAAAGGGGGCAGCAGTTTTCTCAGAGAACTTGCTGCAATCTGTTGACAGTGGGACAGGCTGCATCTATTTAAACTAGATTCGCAGGGGGGATTCACAGAGAAGCCTGAAACTGGAGGCATAGATAAAGACAGCAGAAATAAATCGGCAAAGAACAGCCTGGTAAACTGTTCTGAATCAGGATATAAATGCATTTGTTTAAATGCAAGGAGTATAGTAAACAAAAGAAGTGAACTAAACATTATGGTAGAAGATATTGACCCTCGCATAATAGGTATAACCGAATCGTGGGCCACCACTGATATATCAGATGCCGAATTGGGACTAACAGGATATGTAATGTTTAGGAAAGATAGAATAGGAAGAAAGGGAGGTGGAGTTATTTTATATATTAAAGAATCTATCCAGGCTTATGAAATAAAATTAGAAAGAGAAGCAGATTGCGAAGAAGCTGTTTGGTGTAACATAGTTACAGGAAACTCAACGTTAACAGTTGGATTACTTTATCGAAGTCCAAACATAAGCATAGAAGAGAATGAAAAAATACAAAACGCTATAAGGGAAGTAAGCAAACGGAACTGTATTATTATGGGGGACTTTAACCATGGGCATATACAATGGAAATCTCTACAGAGTATGGGGAGTGAGGACCACAAGTTTTCAGTTTTAGTACAAGATAGTTTCCTTTCTCAACATGTGCTAGAACCAACCAGGGGAGAGAATGTGTTAGACTTAGTTTTGTCCTCACAGAAAGAATTAGTTGACAATGTCAAGATATGTGAGCCACTGGGGAGTAGTGATCACAACCAGATACATTTTACCATCAAAGTAAAATCAGAAAGGAATAGTAAAAAGCAGTATAGGAGAAATTTCCACAAAGGAAGGTATAAGGACATGAGGAAATATTTAGCAAAGATAGACTGGAATAACACACTGAAGAATAAGACAGCAACCGAATGCTGGAATATCTTAAATAGTGAAATTAAGTGCATAGTCGATAAATTTGTACCTTTCAAAAAACAAGGGAAACGGTCTAAAAAGAAACACTTATCGAAAGAAGCCATTAGAAAAATTAAGTATAAACAAATGATGTGGAAGTCATATAGATGTATTGGAAATTATGAAGACTACAACATTTATAAAGAAGCACTTAATCAAGCTACAGCTGAAATTAGAAATTCAAAGAGAAGCTATGAAAAAAAATTAGCTAGTAATATAAAACATGACAGTAAGAGTTTCTATGCGTATATTCGAAGCAAACAGAAAGTTCAGGATAAGGTCGGTTCTTTAGAAAATAGTGCTGGAAATACAATATCAGAGGGATTCTTAATGGCAGAAGACCTGAATGAGTATTTTAGTTCAGTGTTTACCAGGGAAGATATTAGTTCACTGCCAGTACCAGAGGTTAAGTTCAAGGGGGCAGATTCAGACTATTTAGGACAGTTAGTTGTAACCTCGGAAATGGTAGCTAAGAAAATAAGGGCTATGAAGGATAATAAATCACCTGGAGTGGACGGGATTCCGCCCAAACTACTATTGGAAATTGTAGAACAAATTAGCGCACCGCTTGCAACAGTTTTCAATTTGTCATTAGAAGAGGGAGTGGTTCCTTTAGAATGGAAAGAGGCAAACATTATACCGTTATTTAAAAAAGGTTCGAGAAACAAGTCAGAGAACTATAGACCAGTGAGTTTAACATCAGTGATTTGCAAATTATTAGAAAGACTAATTAAAGATCACATGGTGGATTTTCTTGTTAAACATAACTTGATAAACCCATCTCAACATGGGTTTTTAAAAGCGAGGTCATGCTTAACAAATATGTTATGTTTTTTGGAAGACATCACTAGGTGGGTAGATGAGGGATCACCAGTAGATATCATCTATTTAGATTTTCAAAAAGCTTTCGACAAAGTACCACATCAAAGATTACTCCTTAAGCTAAAGGCCCATGGCATAGGAAATGGTATAATAAACTGGATAGAAAAATGGCTGAATGACAGAAGACAACGTGTAGTAGTTGATGGGGGGGCTTCAAACTGGAAATCGGTATTGAGTGGGGTACCACAGGGATCAGTACTAGGACCTATATTATTCTTAATATATATCAACGATTTGGACGATGATATAACAAGCAAGGTGTTAAAATTTGCGGATGATACAAAAGTGTTTAGAAGGATTAAAAGTGATGGAGACAGACAGCATTTACAAGATGATCTTGATAGGTTGATCAAATGGTCTGAAAAGTGGCAAATGCTGTTCAATTTTGGGAAATGTAAATGCCTCCACACAGGTCATGGGAAAGAAGAGGTAAAATATAAAATAGGGGGTACTGTTCTAAGTACTACTGTAAAAGAAAAGGACTTAGGGTTAACCATTAGTGCTGATATGAAGGTTTCAGAGCAGTGCGGAATTGCAGCGTCAAAGGGAAATCAAATCCTTGGATTAATTAGGCGAAATATAGCGTATAAGAAAAAAGAATTAATAGTACCGCTGTACAAAACAATAGTGAGGCCTCATTTAGAATATTGTATACAAGCATGGAGGCCATATCGCAAGAAGGACATAGATATGCTAGAAAGAGTACAGAGGAGAGCGACTAAAATGATACCAAATCTGAGGGATCTTAGTTACGAAATACGCCTAAAAGAATGTGATTTAACAACACTAGAGACCAGGAGATTGAGAGGAGATCACATAGAAGTGTTTAAAATATTGAATGGTTATGAAAATATTGATAGAAACATTTTTTTCTCAGTTAAGAAAGATAGAAGGACCAGAGGACATGAAGCTACATTAGTAAAGGAGCAGTGTAGATTAGATATAAGAAAGTTCTCATTCTCACAAAGGACTGTAAATGAATGGAACAGATTATCTCCTCATTGTGTTGGTGCTAGTAGCGTGAATATGTTTAGGAAAGATAGAATAGGAAGAAAGGGAGGTGGAGTTATTTTATATATTAAAGAATCTATCCAGGCTTATGAAATAAAATTAGAAAGAGAAGCAGATTGCGAAGAAGCTGTTTGGTGTAACATAGTTACAGGAAACTCAACGTTAACAGTTGGATTAGTTTATCGAAGTCCAAACATAAGCATAGAAGAGAATGAAAAAATACAAAACGCTATAAGGAAAGTAAGCAAACGGAACTGTATTATTATGGGGGACTTTAACCATGGGCATATACAATGGAAATCTCTACAGAGTATGGGGAGTGAGGACCACAAGTTTTTAGTTTTAGTACAAGATAGTTTCCTTTCTCAACATGTGCTAGAACCAACCAGGGGAGAGAATGTGTTAGACTTAGTTTTGTCCTCACAGAAAGAATTAGTTGACAATGTCAAGATATGTGAGCCACTGGGGAGTAGTGATCACAACCAGATACATTTTACCATCAAAGTAAAATCAGAAAGGAATAGTAAAAAGCAGTATAGGAGAAATTTCCACAAAGGAAGGTATAAGGACATGAGGAAATATTTAGCAAAGATAGACTGGAATAACACACTGAAGAATAAGACAGCAACCGAATGCTGGAATATCTTAAATAGTGAAATTAAGTGCATAGTCGATAAATTTGTACCTTTAAAAAAACAAGGGAAACGGTCTAAAAAGAAACACTTATCGAAAGAAGCCATTAGAAAAATTAAGTATAAACAAATGATGTGGAAGTCATATAGATGTATTGGAAATTATGAAGACTACAACATTTATAAAGAAGCACTTAATCAAGCTACAGCTGAAATTAGAAATTCAAAGAGAAGCTATGAAAAAAAATTAGCTAGTAATATAAAACATGACAGTAAGAGTTTCTATGCGTATATTCGAAGCAAACAGAAAGTTCAGGATAAGGTCGGTTCTTTAGAAAATAGTGCTGGAAATACAATATCAGAGGGATTCTTAATGGCAGAAGACCTGAATGAGTATTTTAGTTCAGTGTTTACCAGGGAAGATATTAGTTCACTGCCAGTACCAGAGGTTAAGTTCAAGGGGGCAGATTCAGACTATTTAGGACAGTTAGTTGTAACCTCGGAAATGGTAGCTAAGAAAATAAGGGCTATGAAGGATAATAAATCACCTGGAGTGGACGGGATTCCGCCCAAACTACTATTGGAAATTGTAGAACAAATTAGCGCACCGCTTGCAACAGTTTTCAATTTGTCATTAGAAGAGGGAGTGGTTCCTTTAGAATGGAAAGAGGCAAACATTATACCGTTATTTAAAAAAGGTTCGAGAAACAAGTCAGAGAACTATAGACCAGTGAGTTTAACATCAGTGATTTGCAAATTATTAGAAAGACTAATTAAAGATCACATGGTGGATTTTCTTGTTAAACATAACTTGATAAACCCATCTCAACATGGGTTTTTAAAAGCGAGGTCATGCTTAACAAATATGTTATGTTTTTTGGAAGACATCACTAGGTGGGTAGATGAGGGATCACCAGTAGATATCATCTATTTAGATTTTCAAAAAGCTTTCGACAAAGTACCACATCAAAGATTACTCCTTAAGCTAAAGGCCCATGGCATAGGAAATGGTATAATAAACTGGATAGAAAAATGGCTGAATGACAGAAGACAACGTGTAGTAGTTGATGGGGGGGCTTCAAACTGGAAATCGGTATTGAGTGGGGTACCACAGGGATCAGTACTAGGACCTATATTATTCTTAATATATATCAACGATTTGGACGATGATATAACAAGCAAGGTGTTAAAATTTGCGGATGATACAAAAGTGTTTAGAAGGATTAAAAGTGATGGAGACAGACAGCATTTACAAGATGATCTTGATAGGTTGATCAAATGGTCTGAAAAGTGGCAAATGCTGTTCAATTTTGGGAAATGTAAATGCCTCCACACAGGTCATGGGAAAGAAGAGGTAAAATATAAAATAGGGGGTACTGTTCTAAGTACTACTGTAAAAGAAAAGGACTTAGGGTTAACCATTAGTGCTGATATGAAGGTTTCAGAGCAGTGCGGAATTGCAGCGTCAAAGGGAAATCAAATCCTTGGATTAATTAGGCGAAATATAGCGTATAAGAAAAAAGAATTAATAGTACCGCTGTACAAAACAATAGTGAGGCCTCATTTAGAATATTGTATACAAGCATGGAGGCCATATCGCAAGAAGGACATAGATATGCTAGAAAGAGTACAGAGGAGAGCGACTAAAATGATACCAAATCTGAGGGATCTTAGTTACGAAATACGCCTAAAAGAATGTGATTTAACAACACTAGAGACCAGGAGATTGAGAGGAGATCACATAGAAGTGTTTAAAATATTGAATGGTTATGAAAATATTGATAGAAACATTTTTTTCTCAGTTAAGAAAGATAGAAGGACCAGAGGACATGAAGCTACATTAGTAAAGGAGCAGTGTAGATTAGATATAAGAAAGTTCTCATTCTCACAAAGGACTGTAAATGAATGGAACAGATTATCTCCTCATTGTGTTGGTGCTAGTAGCGTGAATATGTTTAGGAAAGATAGAATAGGAAGAAAGGGAGGTGGAGTTATTTTATATATTAAAGAATCTATCCAGGCTTATGAAATAAAATTAGAAAGAGAAGCAGATTGCGAAGAAGCTGTTTGGTGTAACATAGTTACAGGAAACTCAACGTTAACAGTTGGATTAGTTTATCGAAGTCCAAACATAAGCATAGAAGAGAATGAAAAAATACAAAACGCTATAAGGAAAGTAAGCAAACGGAACTGTATTATTATGGGGGACTTTAACCATGGGCATATACAATGGAAATCTCTACAGAGTATGGGGAGTGAGGACCACAAGTTTTTAGTTTTAGTACAAGATAGTTTCCTTTCTCAACATGTGCTAGAACCAACCAGGGGAGAGAATGTGTTAGACTTAGTTTTGTCCTCACAGAAAGAATTAGTTGACAATGTCAAGATATGTGAGCCACTGGGGAGTAGTGATCACAACCAGATACATTTTACCATCAAAGTAAAATCAGAAAGGAATAGTAAAAAGCAGTATAGGAGAAATTTCCACAAAGGAAGGTATAAGGACATGAGGAAATATTTAGCAAAGATAGACTGGAATAACACACTGAAGAATAAGACAGCAACCGAATGCTGGAATATCTTAAATAGTGAAATTAAGTGCATAGTCGATAAATTTGTACCTTTAAAAAAACAAGGGAAACGGTCTAAAAAGAAACACTTATCGAAAGAAGCCATTAGAAAAATTAAGTATAAACAAATGATGTGGAAGTCATATAGATGTACTGGAAATGATGAAGACTACAACATTTATAAAGAAGCACTTAATCAAGCTACTACTGAAATTAGAAATTCAAAGAGAAGCTATGAAAAAAAATTAGCTAGTAATATAAAACATGACAGTAAGAGTTTCTATGCGTATATTCGAAGCAAACAGAAAGTTCAGGATAAGGTCGGTCCTCTAGAAGATAGTGCTGGAAATACAATATCAGAGGGATTCTTAATGGCAGAAGACCTGAATGAGTATTTTAGTTCAGTGTTTACCAGGGAAGATATTAGTTCACTGCCAGTACCAGAGGCTAAGTTCAAGGGGGCAGATTCAGACTATTTAGGACAGTTAGTTGTAACCTCGGAAATGGTAGCTAAGAAAATAAGGGCTATGAAGGATAATAAATCACCTGGAGTGGACGGGATTCCGCCCAAACTACTATTGGAAATTGTAGAACAAATTAGCGCACCGCTTGCAACAGTTTTCAATTTGTCATTAGAAGAGGGAGTGGTTCCTTTAGAATGGAAAGAGGCAAACATTATACCGTTATTTAAAAAAGGTTCGAGAAACAAGTCAGAGAACTATAGACCAGTGAGTTTAACATCAGTGATTTGCAAATTATTAGAAAGACTAATTAAAGATCACATGGTGGATTTTCTTGTTAAACATAACTTGATAAACCCATCTCAACATGGGTTTTTAAAAGCGAGGTCATGCTTAACAAATATGTTATGTTTTTTGGAAGACATCACTTGGTGGGTAGATGAGGGATCACCAGTAGATATCATCTATTTAGATTTTCAAAAAGCTTTCGACAAAGTACCACATCAAAGATTACTCCTTAAGCTAAAGGCCCATGGCATAGGAAATGGTATAATAAACTGGATAGAAAAATGGCTGAATGACAGAAGACAACGTGTAGTAGTTGATGGGGAGGCTTCAAACTGGAAATCGGTATTGAGTGGGGTACCACAGGGATCAGTACTAGGACCTATATTATTCTTAATATATATCAACGATTTGGACGATGATATAACAAGCAAGGTGTTGAAATTTGCGGATGATACAAAAGTGTTTAGAAGGATTAAAAGTGATGGAGACAGACAGCATTTACAAGATGATCTTGATAGGTTGATCAAATGGTCTGAAAAGTGGCAAATGCTGTTCAATTTTGGGAAATGTAAATGCCTCCACACAGGTCATGGGAATGAAGAGGTAAAATATAAAATGGGGGGTACTGTTCTAAGTACTACTGTAAAAGAAAAGGACTTAGGGTTAACCATTAGTGCTGATATGAAGGTTTCAGAGCAGTGCGGAATTGCAGCGTCAAAGGGAAATCAAATCCTTGAATTAATTAGGCGAAATATAGCGTATAAGAAAAAAGAATTAATAGTACCGCTGTACAAAACAATAGTGAGGCCTCATTTAGAATATTGTATACAAGCATGGAGGCCATATCGCAAGAAGGACATAGATATGCTAGAAAGAGTACAGAGGAGAGCGACTAAAATGATACCAAATCTGAGGGATCTTAGTTACGAAATACGCCTAAAAGAATGTGGTTTAACAACACTAGAGACCAGGAGATTGAGAGGAGATCACATAGAAGTGTTTAAAATATTGAATGGTTATGAAAATATTGATAGAAACATTTTTTTCTCAGTTTTCTAAGAAAGATAGAAGGACCAGAGGACATGAAGCTACATTAGTAAAGGAGCAGTGTAGATTAGATATAAGAAAGTTCTCATTCTCACAAAGGACTGTAAATGAATGGAACAGATTATCTCCTCATTGTGTTGGTGCTAGTAGCGTGAATATGTTTAAAAATAAAATCGACACACACCTTAAAAAGGCGGGATACATGTAGGTAAAAAGTATTGGACTCTTGATAAGTCAAAAGGCTTCCTTGTCCAACTGCCATCCAGAGTAATTTTCTGGATGGCAATCTTGTTAAATCTTGTTAAATACTACTTATGGATTTTTAGATTGACCAATCCTTTTGTTTTGATGCGCCTCTGAGCTTGGTTTCCAAGGATTTCGGCGCAATAGAAGTTTTCTTCTTATTATTATTATTAAATCATTGGTTGATTCTGCTGTTGTTAGAACGTTGCACCGAACCACCGGGCCAATGACCTTGTTGTGCTGGAGGGACGACCTCAGTCGTTGGTCGCACGATTCATGTACGGACCGCTGGACATAGTCTCTCTCTCAGGGGAGAAGGTAATATACCACTCGACATAATGTCTGTATTCACAAACACTCACAATACAAAATACACAACCACATGGTGATTGAGACATAGAGATGTGCGCCCTGTCGTTGGTACATTAAAAAGCCATGTGTGTGTAAAGTAAGAAAACTCACTCTGACATAAAATGTAATATATACACAGAATTTGTTCTGATTTGCTGGCTACATTCCAGAACATTTTCCCGCACATGTTTGCTGTATGGTTGGTTCCTGCTGTTGTCACCAGGTGGACGTACACATCATGACCGTACCCCCGCAGGGCGAGTGGCAGTTCTTTGGTACTGTCGTGACGGAAAGCAATGGCAAAGCCACCTTTGAAATACCGAAGGATAAAGTTCTTGGCCTTGGGATGTATCCAGTCAAGATGGTGGTACGGTGAGTGCTCTCACTAGTTGGCATTGTCCTTTTTGACCTGAAGTCACAGGTGAAACTCACCTCGATATTTGACCAGTATTTGTCCTGTGACTTATCCCGTTTTCCGCCCATCTCCAACATTCTCTTCCCTCCGTCCCCCTTCCCTCCGTCCCTCTTCCCTCCGTCCCCAGAGGGGACCATACAGTAGATGTGTGTTACAGAAGGGACCGTACAATAGATGTGTGTTACAGAGGGGACCATACAGTATATGTGTGTTACAGAGGGGACCATACAGTAGATGTGTATTACAGAGGGGACCATACAGTAGATGTGTGTTACAGAGGGGACCATACAGTAGATGTGTGTTACAGAGGGGACCATACAGTAGATGTGTGTTACAGAGGGGACCATACAGTAGATGTGTGTTACAGAGGGGACCATACAGTAGATGTGTGTTACAGAGGGGACCATACAGTAGATGTGTGTTACAGAGGGGACCATACAGTAGATGTGTGTTACAGAGGGGACCATACAGTAGATGTGTGTTACAGAGGGGACCATACAGTAGATGTGTGTTACAGAGGGGACCATACAGTATATGTGTGTTACAGAGGGACCATACAGTATATGTGTGTTACAGAAGGGACCATACAGTATATGTGTGTTACATAAGGGACCGTACAATAGATGTGTGTTACAGAGGGGACCATACAGTAGATGTGTATTACAGAGGGGACCATACAGTAGATGTGTGTTACAGAGGGGACCATACAGTAGATGTGTGTTACAGAGGGGACCATACAGTAGATGTGTGTTACAGAGGGGACCATACAGTAGATGTGTATTACAGAGTGGACCATACAGTAGATGTGTGTTACAGAGGGGACCATACAGTAGATGTGTGTTACAGAGGGGACCATACAGTAGATGTGTGTTACAGATGGGACCATACAGTAGATGTGTATTACAGAGGGGACCATACAGTAGATGTGTGTTACAGAGGGGACCATACAGTAGATGTGTGTTACAGAGGGACCATACAGTATATGTGTGTTACAGAGGAGACCTTACTGTAGATTTATTTTACAGAGGAGACCATGCATCAGTAGACTTCTATGTGGCATTGATGACTTACAGTAGATGTATGTTACAGAGGGGACCATATGTCAGTAGACTTCTATGTGGCATTGATGACTTAAAGTAGATGTATATTACAGACGGATCCATACGTCAGTAGACTTCTATGTGGCATTGATGACTTACAGTAGATGTATGTTACAGAGGAGACCATGTGTCAGTAGACTTCTATGTGGCATTGATGACTTACAGTAGATGTACGTTACAAAGGAGACCATGCATCAGTAGACTTCTATGTGGCATTGATGACTTACAGTAGATGTATGATACAGAGGGGACCATACGTCAGTAGACTTCTATGGGGCATTGATGACTTACAGTAGATGTATGTTACAGAGGAGACCATGTGTCAGTAGACTTCTATGTGGCATTGATGACTTACAGTAGATGTACGTTACAAAGGAGACCATGCATCAGTAGACTTCTATGTGGCATTGATGACTTACAGTAGATGTATGTTACAAAGAGACCATGCATCAGTAGACATCTATGTAGCATTGATGGCTTACATTTGATGTATGTTACAGAGGAGAACATGCGTCAGTAGACTTCTGTGTGGCATTGATGACTTACAATAGATGTATGTTACAGAGGAGACCATGCGTCAGTAGACTTCTGTGTGGCATTGATGTCTTACAATATATGTATGTTACAGAGGAGACCATGCGTCAGTAGACTTCTATGTGGCATTGATGAC